>JAGFPH010000828.1:13064-46984 GCA_018207615.1 Philaenus spumarius
TCCGCATATTGGGAGTATCTTCAACCCACAAAGCATTGCGTGCTTCGAACGCCATTCCGCATATTGGGAGTATCTTCAACCCACAAAGCATTGCGTGCTTCGCACGCCAAACCCCGTATTGGGAGTATCTTCATACACAATGCATTGCTAACCCCACGGTAAAATCCACCACATGGTTTTGAACCGAGTACTTTTATATGGCATTTTACGTTTTGATCAATTTTGGGGGAACCAAACTAGCTATAAGGTCGCGTAAAAAAAAAAAAACAAAATGAGCAGAATAATATGCTACATTTATATTTATAGAAACAACTCTAAACAAATATCATTGTCGTAGGAAAAATCTAAAAAAATAGTTCCTGTTAAAAAACGTGTTGTTGGATTGTTTTGGCTAACGAACTTGTCCGAGCGACGTAGACAACCAACATGTGTACCAAATTTGGACCAAATCGGACTTAAAATGCGGCCGCTAGAGTGCGAACACATATATACATATTTATATATGAATTTTAATGACACCCTAAAACGTGCTCTGTGGACCATGATCGGTGCTCATTTGCTACTCCCCACCTTGGACCTTGCCATAAGGGCCACAGCAATAGCACATTTTTCCCATGGAAATTCGCTAATAAAACATAGTTTCCTGAACCTATCGGTTCAGAATTTGCCAAAATAATGCCTGCGAGATAAAACCAAAAATACAAATAAGACCTTTAATAACATTATCTGAACCAGAATCACTAAACAAATTTTGTTGGGATAAAAATATGGTAAATTGGAATGTTAGAAGCTATCATTACCATTACAACAGTGTGATGCGCTCGGTAAAGTGCAATTGTTACAGAAACTTGTTTCCTATTTTTTTTTCAAAATTTCAACTTTGAATGCTTATAAATCGAAAACGAAGCCACCAATTAAAAAATGGCTTCTACGCCGTGGTTTTTTCTTGGAATTTCACAATGAAAAGACATGTCACATGACACCCACCCCATTTAAAATCATAAACACATACTGCGGACAAAAATACCAGAACTACCAAAATGTTGGATTTTTTAAACTCTGTAGATGTGCATAATCATCCTGTACAACCGACCTTAAGCTTCATCGAGTTGTCTCCGTTGCGCTCTAAGTAGCGCGATGTATTTTTAATAAACTCTATCGAACTTTTGAATTAAAACTGTACCCGGCGAAAATAAAAGCTGAAATTCTACAGGTTGATTATTTCCGCTGCTAAATTAAAACCGCGCTAATCCTCCAGCGCTGGATCCAATGATTTGTTGTGAAAACAAAATGTACGGTTATTAATTAAAGACTGAATGGAAACCTTTCTCTCTCTGTCTTTCTCTGTTGACGGTTTTATTGAAACTCTGATTCTATGGCGATCAATAGTAGGATGTTTTCCTGGCATACTTTACGGGCAGGATTTGGGGGGAGGGAGGGGAAAAGTTGAAAAACCAATGTTATTGCAAGTAAAATGTTCGATTAAAAAAAATGTTTATCGCTCTATTGTATATTTCGGTTTTGTTTTGCAAGCAGAATTACCAAGTTGGTATTTATTCCTGCATTTTTTTGACTTTTGAAAGTGGTAAAACAGGAGTACAAGCGATTCGAAACACACTTTACAATCTGTTTACAATTTCATAGAAAAACCTACAAAGACATGCAGTTTTTAAAAATATTTAAAAAAAATTCTCAATCCTGGGACAGGGGTGGGGGGGGGGTGAGCTCTTTCCTAAAACTAGATACCAAATGTCGTAGAACAGACCCTTTAAAATCGGTGCTATAGTCGTACCACCCTAAACTGACCTGCAGGGTTTATAGCCGCCCATCCGCAACCGGTCCTTTTACAATCCTATTAGTACGCTTCCGCGAACGCCCTAGTTCAATATTAAAATAAAACTAATTATAATGCGATATACTGATTCACGAGTTCATATTAAGAACAACGATTTAACAAACATTTCTGTTTTCGTCCCATTTCAATTTGACACCTTTTTCGGATTTAATAAAATCATAAATTATAAACTGAACCGCTGACGTGAGTTGAGCAAATTTCCAAAATTAATTTTATAGGCATATGTTTTAGGGTTTCAACCAACAATTTGGGTAATAGGTCCCCATCCACGACGGTGCTGAATAGCTGTAAAATGCTTCGCACGCCATTCCACATATTGGGAGTAACTTCAATATACAAAGCATTGCGTGCTTCGCACGCCATTCCGCATATTGGGAGTATTTTCAATACCCAAAGCATTGCGTGCTTCGCACGCCAACGCCACTGAAAAATCCACCACATGGCTCTGAACCGGGTACTTCTAAGGAATTTTACGTTCTGATCGATTTTGGGGGAACCAAGCGAGCTATAAGGTCGCGTAAGGGAAACAAAATGTGCAGAATAACACACTACATTTATATTTGTAGAAAACACTCTAAAAACATTTTTTCTCGTAGAAAATTTCTCAAAAAATAGTTACTTCCGGTCAAAAAACGTGCTTCCGGTTGTTGGACTTTTTTGGCTAATGAACTCGTCCGAGCGACGTAGTCAAACAACGTGTGCACCAAATTTAGACCAAATCGGACTTAAAATGCGGCCGCTAGAGTGCTAACACATATATATACATATATCAATATATGATTTTTAATGACACCCCAAAACGTAAGGGCTACTGCTATAGCTCATTTTTCCTCTGGAAATTCGCTAATAAAAACTTCCTTCCCCTGTTTCGGAGCAAAGCTGGTTTTTCAGGCTTGAGACTGCCAAAGGACGCATTAAAATTTGTTTTGTTTTTATTGATGTTATGAACAATCAGAATTAATTCTTATTTTTGTAACGTCGTCGCATTTCTTCACTTGACAATTTTCCCCCCGCGTTGTAAGCACTTTTCCATAGTCGACAGTCTTCTTAATACGCTCCACCGTTACTCTGCTTGTGCCTGTTAACATAGGCGTACGTTCTTACAATTCCGTAGAGAACTCTTTGGGTTTGCAATAAGCAGATTACCAAAATTGTTAAAATCACAGTCCGTTGTCCACTCGTTAGCGCCTTCCCATCGGTGTGGAAAGTAATCAGGTGACTTCCCAGCCAATCAGGTGACTTCGAAAACGACATCACTAATGTGATGTAGAGGCAGAAATTACCATAGCGAAAAAGTGTATTATAAAAGTGTATTACATTCGCCAGGAAGTATTTTCACCCTATCAGGTGCGAGGATGTCGATTCTTAGTACAGACGTGACGCTTTGGCTGGGTAGTTTCATTAGCTGCACTCTCACCCGTTCTACAAATAAGCTTGCTTCAAGTACAATATTTCTAGTATATATAATCGGATATTACGGTTAACCAAGAAATATCACAGGCACATAAATTAGATATACATAAGAAATACATCATTTAAAAAAATACTATTTAAAAACAACAGACTTATGTGTAACTTATTAAGAAACTTGTTAAATGTGTAAAACTATAAGGATTATAAAACTGTAGGCTAATTTGTTAAAATTGTATATTTACATACGTTATTATAAATTTAAAGAAAGATACAAATATTATCTTTTAATTACTTTTATTTCATAATAAGGCTCTTCTTTACCTTGAAGAAAACTCCCGAGTGTACAGTATGATTTCAATGCAAAAGGCCTGACTCAAGCCGCAAAATCGTTGAAACATGCATTCGTAATAACGTGTTTCGGATTCTATTTATAAATTAATAATATGGGAAACTACTTTAAGTTATAAAGAAGGCTTTATAGTTTTTACGTGTTATCTTAAAATATGGAAATTATTGCTTAAAACTCCCAAAAAATGCGTTAAAAGTAATCGATTTTTACTCAGTTAAACTGTTGATTAAAATGAGTTGCCGTCGATTTCTTTCAATTATGAGATATAAGACAAAAGCACCAAGCCTTTAAGAACAATTTAAGATGTTTCTCAACTTTTTAGGTTGAAAAACGGCTTCCGAAACACGTTAGTACGACGTGCATATTTTTGCTGTTTTACGCAAGGTATAGAAGACCCTGAATGAACAAATGATATAGAAGTTATTGACCGAGCGAAGCGAGGTCTCCGTTTTAGCTCGACCGTTCTGCATTTCATATGTGTGTCTGTCTGTCTCACGATTACGGCCAAACGCCTTGACCGATTATCATGATTTTTTGCACGAATGTTCCTTATTCCTAGGCCGATCCGTGTATGTATAACGGGGTTTTCCATTTTTCATTTTTAACCCCTTAAATAAAATAAAAATGGCGGCCGCACGGTTTCTCTCAGTTTAACCTTTTTCCTAACCAGTTTTTGGCTTAACCGTAAGTCAAATTGAAAAACTAATAACATTTTTCCAGTAGAAAATTTAATGTTCCGCAAAATTGTTTTTTTTATTTTTTTCCGTATCTCTAACGGCAAGCTCACAAAATGGCCGCCAAAAATTTGTTAAAAATCGTCAAAGTTTTTGTATTTTAACCATGTTTTTGTACTTTTATTCTTTAGAAACCTTCATAAAACTTTGTAATTTTATGGAGAGGGAGAGAGAGAGAGCGCTACCTGCTGTCTTGCTCTTTCCTGCGCTACGTCAGTGCGGCCGCTGTGAGTGAGTTGTGGAGAGGGAGCCGAGATAAGGTCAACGAGCGGAACTACTGTTCACAGAACTACAGAAACAGAACTATTATAGTACAGAAATTAATAATCGAATATGTTTATATGTTATACGAAGATGTACGAATGTTTCCGAAGGTAAACGAATTCTTTAAATTTCTATACAGGAATATATTGATGATAAAAGTTTGTATTTATATACAGTTTATAAGCTCAAAGCAAATCTCATAACAAGTTCACAAGAAATTATAAAGATTGAAGTTGTTAACATAACCGCGAAGTATACTACGCTGGTTTTGTTTAAAGTATTACATACAATGTATGAAATCAGCTGTTATATATATTATAGGTTACTCTAGTATGTACATACGGATGTACGTATGTTACTAGCTTTAAAGGAGTTTCTGTCTACCAAACATCGATAGAAGTCGTCTCGAGTAGTTCGAACCACGATAGAATCGATTTTAATTAATTTTTGTCGAACCATGTTTCCATAAACATTACGTCAAAGTGCAGATACATTTGTTCCGTTAAGGGTGAAACACTATCTGACAGACGGAAGGGCAGGGTGTGGTCTGTAGAGAGGGGGTGGTGGTGGTGGTGCTGGGGGGTGCAGGATGTCTAATGGCGATGTTTTGCTGTTAATTTATCACTTCCAACTGAAACTTTAACAAAACCTCATTTTGTAAACACGGTAAACTGTTTTTGTTTTAATAAATACATAACATAGATAGATACACAAACCTAAGCTGGAATTGCATTTAAACACAAATGTTACTTATATACATGGGGTGACTTGGCGAGTATCGATTCTTCGATAGTGAAAAACTTTACATTATTATATACACTGACTATCGAAAATCCAATATGAACATTTAAAAACATGTTTAAAAGAAATAATTTGACCACGCGGCAGCACCGATGACGTGAGTAGAGCGAATTTTCAAAATTTAGTTTATACTTTTCAGGGCTTCAAGCCACTATCTGGGAAATTGATCTACTCACGAAGGCGCTGAATAGCTGCTAATGTATTGGTAGAATTTGTTTGCACCTAAGCCTCCAGCTTCGACTCACGCCCTCCTACTTTGTGGCCTCGGCTTATGAACTGCTTCGCTTCGCTCGCAGCGTACAAACTCGGCCGTCGACCACGAATCAGAAGATGCACTTGGATTTGAACTGGGTACTTTATTGGGAGTATTTTCAATACACAATTCATTGCGTACTTCGCACGCCACTCCTCACGCCACTCCGCACGCCACTCCGCATATTGGGAGTATCTTCAATACACAAAGCATTGCGTGCTTTGCACGCCACTCCGCATATTGGGAGTATCTTCAATACAGAATGCGTTGCGTGCTTCGCACGCCAATCACACGGTAAAATCGACCACATGGCTTTGAACCGGGTACTTTTATGGTATTTTACATTTTGAAAGATTTTGGAGGAACCGAGCGAGTTATACGTGTAAAAAAACAAAATGTGCAGAACAATATCCTACATTTATTATTTCAGACAAAACCCCAAAAAAGTTTCATTTTAGAACGAAAAATCTAAATAATAGTTAGTTCCGGTGGTATAACGAACTCGTCCGACTTACACAAATAACGTGTATTCGAAGTTTAGACCAAATTGGACTTAAAATGCGCCCGTTAGAGTGCGTAAACGCATATTATATATTAAAGTTTTAATGGCACAACAAAACGTGTTCTGGAGACCGTTATCGGTGCTCATTTACTACTCCCGACCTTAGGTCTCACCATATGGGTCATAACAATAGCTCATATTTCCTATGGAAATCAGCTAATAAGGAGATTAACAAAATTTTAATAGAAGAATATACACATAACACTGAGCCATCTTGCTAACCTGATAGATATAACGGTAGATTATACAAGTTTATAATATTATAATTTGTTCAATACATTATCGATACATTATCGTTCTGTTATATAAACAAACTCTCATCTCTGAATGTTGTTTTATAAACAAACAAAATACTAATCTCTCCATATAAAAATAAATGTTTCTTTCTTTGTTTGTTCTCTATAGACTCTATTCGACCGATTTCACTAAAAATATCATAGTTTATCCATTTTAAAGCCGGGAGGGTTTAGAAATTACAATTACTTCAGTCTAAGGGGTTGAAATCGGGTTGCTACAACAAATATAAATTGAACTAACTTCCTGCAAGCTATAAATCTAAAATTATGTAATATAAATAACCATCGCAATTCGATTACTTAAGTCAAACTGATAAAAAGGGATAACTACCTTTAAAATTAAAAAATAATAACTCATACATTTACTTTTTCTAGACACGCAACAACTACTCAACTAATTTCACTAAAATTTTCACAATTTACACATATTATTACCAGGATTGTTTAGAGAATATGGTCACTACAAACAAAGATTTTAAAATGGGGTAGCTACCCTATGCAATAAAAATAAATTGCTATAACTTCCTACAAGCTATAAATACTTAACATAAATAACCATTAGCAATTCGACTACTTAAGTCAAAGCAATGAAAGGGATAACTACCCTTAAAATTAAATCCTATACTCTAATACGAGCAATGTCTGTTTGTACGTACGAGCAATCTCGAGATCCAGCGGAAGGATTTTGCTGAAAGTTTGGGATTAAAGGCATTTGGGTCTAAAAAATCGATTGGTGAAAACCACTACCTCAGGAAAACTCGTATTTTTCTAAACAACTCATTTGAAAATTGAAAATTTTTAACATTTGGCTTATGGAGTTTAAAATCATTACATATGTTTATTGACTATAATAATAACAGTAATCAGCTGTTTTCTATAATATTTCCATTATCAGCTGATTTCAACACCAAACGTAACTAAAACAATATTTTTGTGCTGTTATTAACTGTTCTAAAACCCTTTTCACCGTTTTCCGCATTCTTTATATTTCTATAAAGGTAATATAAATAATTATCTAATGATTATAATTATTATTTGTCATTTCTAAAGTACAAAACAAATTCAGTATGTGATTCGTATTTGCATAGATTTTCCTAAAAAAAGTACCGAGCGACGCTCGGTCGACCAGGTAATAATAATTAAAACGAAATAGCTACTCATATAAAATAAATTGCATTACATTAAATATCCACATGTTTAATACGCGTGCGACCGCCTGCTCTGATCATAAGAATCTTATTTTAACCACAAGGGATTTCAAAATTAATTTTAACACACTCACTGAATTGTGTTGTTTAATTTAACCTACGTACTAAAATCAAGCAATAACGAAGCATCGCGGAAACAAATAATTTATAATGGTGTTTGGGGAATAGTGAAGTAGTTGACAGTTCCTAAACACAGTATTACCTTACACCCTGAACGGTAAAGTATATAAGTACATCTTTTACTAAAGGTTTATAAAATTATTTCACAATTAGGCCTACTAACTAATTTTAATTATATAAAAAAACACAACGGTATTCGAGCATTAAAACATTTTCAGTGAGACACTCGCGTGGGTGTATAAGGGTTTGTACAAGTGCGTTCTGTATCCCTAGGCGCTATCCAGGTGACACGGAGCAGTAGGGAAACGAAATTTCCCTCGTACTTGAAACTTAACGAGCTGATTCCGCGCAGTGTTGCAAACCTTAAACCGTAAACCACACATACAGGCTGTATTGCATTTTGTATTTCTTGCCGGTGACGTTGTAAGAGGTACACATTATAATATAATCCGCCATTTTGTTTATTACTTTTTACATGTTTAACAATATTTTGCCTGTTGTTACTGATTTACAACGTAATTTCAAAGCATAAATGCCTAGTTTTATTACCGTTTCCCCGACACGAACAATTCTACGTTTCCACGAGTTTTCTTAGGTCAAACTGCAAACGTTTAAGGCAGGCCCGTAGCCAGCCATAGGGCCCGACGGGCCCGGGCCCCCCCCCCCCGAAATTCCGTGAACCCTAAAATTTTCCTAAAGATGTGAATCATGTTTTAAAAATATGTCTATCGATAACAAGCCATATTTTTTATGACAACTTCACGCCTGTGAGACATATATAATATCTCTATTAGAACATTTGAACAGAAGATTACTTTTTGATCTGGATCGATTATCTCGAATCCGATCATCAAAAATTGCGTGTGAAACATAAAATACGCTTTAATATCTATTAACAGTTTTGGCAACTCTTCCGGTCACAACGGCAAATGTGGAAAGGTCATTTTCGACAATGAAAAGAATCAAGACTTACTTACGTAACTCAACGGGCAACGAAAGACTTAGTGCACTCGCCGTACTGTCAATTCATGGAAACTTAGGTATCGATCCGAATGAGGTTCTTGAGATTATGGCAGCAAAGAAATCGCGAAAGTTAAAATTTTTAATTTTGTCTACTGAAATTGACGCTTTTGTTTGACAATTAATGTGTACGTATGCGTGACTGACAATTAAAATACAGTGATGATATTAATAACAATAAACCAGTTTTTCACTAATGAGTCCAACTTTAATAACAAATATCCTTACAAGACACCCATCAACCATTTCCGCCCCCTGCCCCCAAAAAATTATTACTACGTTTTGGGCCCCCTCCAAACCAAATTTCTGGCTACGGGCCTGGTTTAAGGGTCTTATATACCTCGCGTAAAACAGCAAAAATATGCACTTCGTACTATCGTGTTTCGGACGCCATTTTTCAATCTAAAAAGTTGTGAAACATCTTAAATTGTTCTTAAAGGCTTTGTACTTTTGTCTTATATCTCATAATTGAAAAAAATCGACGGCAACTCATTTTAATCAACAGTTTAACTGAGTAAAAATCTATTACTTTTAACGCATTTTTGGGAGTTTTAAGCAATAATTTCCATATTTTAAGCTACCACGTAAAAAATATAAAGCCTTCTTTATAACTTAAAGTAGTTTCCCAGATTATTAATTTATAAATAGAATCCGAAACACGTTTTTACGAATGCATGTTTCAACGATTTTGCGGCATGAGTCAGACCTTTCGTATTGAAATCATACTGCACACTTGGGAGTTTTCTTCAAGGTAAAGAAGAGCCTTAAGGGTCTGCTGTAGTGGCGGCCATCTTGGATTTGTCTCCCATAAGAACAATGTTAAATTTCAAACCGTTTATTTCGTTTACTTTTTATCATAAAATTGTTTGCAAGGTCTCATTTTAAGCACTGTCACAACAATACGCATCCGTCTTGCAATTTACATTTTTTTAAATGTGTTTGATTCGTTGTGTAATTGACATTTTATAAGTACAAAGTTTGATTTTTTTTCCTAACACAATACAAAATTAATAATGAAAAATAATTTGCAAGCCGGATCGGAAATTTTATAAAGAATATTCAGTTTTTTTCAACACACAATTACAAAAGCTAGACTTATAAAATGGTTTGAAACGAGGCAATGTCAAAGCGTTCAGCTGCAAGAAATTGCACTGTTTAGATAGGGATACAGTGAGAAGCGCTTGCGTTTCCGGTTGCTTTCTCGTTTACTGGAGCAGACCCTTAAGAGGATTTTGAAGTAAAAAATACTATATGATATAGCAAAAGCATTTGCAATTCGATTACTTAAGTCAAGGTAATGAAATACTATCCTTAAAATTAAATAATGATTAAAATGGGATAGCTAGCCGTATAAAATAAATTAAATTAACATTAAACAAACACCCATATGTTTAAAGCGCACTCTACTGCCTGTCCTGATTATATGAATCTTCTTTTAACCACAAGTCACTTTAAAATAGTTTGTTCAATACACTCTCTGAATCGTGTTTGTTAATTTAATCTAAGTTTATATTTATATACTAAAATCAAGCAATAGCGACTCACTGCCGGATCCGCTAGTTTTAAACGAAATAAATTTAAATTTCTTACCATTATTTTAACGCCCTGCTTATTTCAGTAGGTCTTCGTTTCTGTGGGAAATCTGAAACTCTCTTTAACAAAGCATTTCCGGACTTATGTTCATATGAACTTTTTCATTATTAGCAAATATCCGTATTACAGCGACAATAATGGTGAGACCTACGGTCGGAAGTAGTACATGAGCACTGATCACAGTCCCCAGAACATGTTTTGGGACGTCAAAGCCGGATCGGGCCAGCTAGTCTTTATGTATAATTCTTCTGTACGTGTGTATTGGACGCCTTGTAAACGGCTGGACACAATTTTTTGTATGTGTTTGAGTGGGTCCCTGGATGGTTTAGATTTATAATTGGAAGTGGTTGAAATGTTGTTGCCACCTCTATACAATAAATATAAATTAAAATAACTTCGTACAAGCTATAAAGCTAAGATTATGTAATCCCTTTTTTTAAGGGATATACAAAACTATTTGAAATTTGATAACTTAGGTCAAAGGGATGAAATGGAATAACTGCCCTTAACATTAAATAATAATCCACTTACTTTTTCTATATTCTCAAAAACTACTCAACTAATTTTACTAAAATTTCACAATTTCTCATACTAGTGACAGAATTTTTTTAGAGAATATCGTTACTACAAACAAAAAGATTTAAATGGGGTAGCTGCCTATGTACAATAAAAATATTTTATAGATTTTAAGTCCGATTTGGTACACATGTTGGTTGTCTACGTAGCTCGTACGAGAGTTCGTTAGCCAAAAAATCCAACAACCGGAAGCACGTTTTTTGCGATCTTTAGTACTATAATAAAAGGTTTTGGGGTTTTTTTATATAAATATAAATGCAGGATATTATTCTACACATTTTATATTTTACGCGACCGTATAGCTCGCTCGGTTCTCCCAAAATTGATGAAAACGTAAAATACCATAAAAGTACCCTCTACACGTGTGTTATTTTACCTAGGGGGCATCTTCTAATCCGAGGCCAATGGACGAGTTTGTATGCTGCGAGCAAAGCGAAGCAGTCCATAACCGGAGGCCGCAAATGAGGTTGAAAGAAGGAGCGCATGAGTCGAAGTTGGAGGCTTGGGTGAAAACAAATTCTACTAATATATTTCGTACACACAGGCACTTATTCAGTGCCTTCGTGAGTAGACCAATTTCCTAAACAGTTAGTTGAAACCCTAAAATAGTATAAACATAATTTTGGAAATTCGCTCAACTCACGTTAGCGGTTCGGCTGCATGGTAGAATTATTTTGGTGGAATCAGCTCAGAAAGTGCTCGGAACAGTGTGCGATTGACCCTGTAAAGTCGGTTTAGCGTGTTTTATATCTACACCGAATAGTTTTTATCAGTTCCGACAAACACACGACTCTATAAGATCACTAGCTGACCCGTACGGCGTTGCCCTTGGTGGTTGGTATTGTCAGTCTTTTTAACATAATTGTATTCTTTTTAAGTGTTCAGTCAGTGAGTGGTATTTGGCTTTTATTTATATAGATCTTAAATAATAAAAGCACTATTGTCATAATAATAAAAGTTCTGAAATTATGATTTTAGTAACTTTGATCCTCCTAAACAACTCCTAAAATTTCGAAATTTTTCATACTCTTTCTTAGTAAGTACCTATGGCCATAGAGGAAGCTACACATACCAAATTTAATTCCAATCCGTTCGGTAATTTTGGAGAAATCGTGATTTAGTAATTTTTACCCCCCAAACCCACCTAAAATTTCAAATTTTTTAAAACCTTTTTTTAGTGAACACTTATGGCCCTAGAGGAAGCTATATACCAAATTTCATTCCAATCCGTTCGGTAGTTTTGAAGAAATTGTGATTTAATAACTTTGATCCTCCCAAACCCCCCCTAAAATTTCGAATTTTTTCAAACCCTTTCTTAGTGAGCACCTATGGTCCTAGAGGAAGCTACATATCAAATTTCATTTCAATCCTTTCGGTAGGTTTTGAGAAATCGTGATGAGTGTGTCAGTGAGTGAGTAAGTGAGTGGTATTTCGCTTTTATATTATAACGAACAAGGGTCTCGCCCCACGTTGTACGTCAATTATACAACGAACACAGAGTGTCGTACCTTTAGTTCTTTTGTTGTACAATAAGTTACAACACCTACTGGAAGCCTTTAGCCAAAATTTTATCTTTAGCGTGATGCAACTGTGTGTCTGATACCTATTTCTATAAGTATTTTGACTGACTCTAACACTTTAAAATAGCTTCCAAAAATTAATAAGTTTACTAGCTCTGAATTTAACTTACAAGAACTCCAAACCTATAATTATATTTTCTAATAGGCTTGGCAGACAGTCTAATTTTATAATCAATTTAATTTTTAATTTATTTACATTTATTATTTAAGTTTAGGGAATATCGAATTTAAGTTTATTTAATTTTATGATTTGAATTTAATTTGAAACTAACCTATCTCAACCAGTACTTTAAATATTTTTATTGAATTTACTCAGGCAATTAATTAAAATGGGGACAACGTATTCTCGTTTACACAGACCTTAATTCAGCGTTTTTCACCGCCAGTTTTCCGTGTGGAAGCCGCTATGTTGATCAGCTGATGCTGGAGCTGCCAGGATGCTGTGTATGATAGTCTGGATTTTCTGATTTAAAGTTGTTGGGTTGATATGATGGCTACAGATGTACTTGAAGAGCAGACCTGGTAGAATCTAGTAGAGTTACAGTTGATCCTATTTCTTCCTTGGTTCGTGAGAAGTGAAGTATCGTTTAGAAGATCATGTCCTGAAGGATTGCCTATGTCGTCTCAGTATCGCCAAATAGAGTTATTTTTGCATTCACTCATTTGGATAGGCCGTAGAGTTACTCCTGAAGAACTACTTCTGACTTGTAGTTTAATTTATAGTTGAAAATTATTTAAGTTTGACAAAGTAAAAATATAGTAGTGCTCGTGATACTAAGGCTTTTCAGCATAGCACGTAGTATACGAACTTGCAGAATAATACTTCCTACAGAGTGACGTTCAATGTCTTTTTTGTTTGTTTACGCCGATTGTCTTTAACACCTGTATAGTTCTAACACTTTTCACCACTTTTACTAATTTCTTCTCTTCTGGGACTTGGCCTACAATCGCAAAAAAGTTCTTTGGGGGTTTTTTATTTACTACGCGAAAAATGTTTAAGTTACTGGTTTCCTAACCATACAATGTTAATCTAAACCTAAATCTCTTTACCTTTTTATTATTAAAAATTTTAAAATTTAACTTTTACTACTTTAAAAGGCGTGAAAACTCTCATCCTTTTATCTCAATTAAATTTTACTTTTTGTTCCCTTTTTACACAGAACTATTTATTATCTAACAACTCTTGTGAGTGGGAACCTATGATTTTAATTATTTCTCCCTTTTTAGGGTGTGTGAATATTGAAACTTGAGCTAACTTTTTTATTTTCAATAATTGGACATTTTCTTATTTAACCTTTTATTTTCGTCTACTTATGTAGATTCCAAAAACGTCTGACTTTTTCGGTTTCGAGTTAAATTGAACTTTTCCCTTAACTTCAACCCCTGTTTACTTTGGTATTATTACCTTTTATGATTTGAAATTCGCACTGCCCTAACTCACGCTTTTAGCGCTACGTAATAAACCATGACAATCACAAATGCATAAAATTCCTGGATTCCTTTATTCCCCTAAAACTCAGCTACTTTCAGGCAAAGTCAGATTTCCATACGTGACGTGTCCTTGATCAAGGTTCATCTTGGGAGATAAGCCTTGCTCTGATTTAACTTGTATTTTTGACTAACAATTGACACTCACCGAAGTCCGGCCTTGAAAACATCGAATTTTATAATTTAATATAAAACCCGATTTTCCCGATTTACAACGGCTTGTATCCGTTGTAATATATATAGAGATTGCATTTACGTTTTGAATAAACAGCTCGAACAGAGATGACAAAATTCCCACGGTAGACACTTTTTCTTGGAAACAAATTAAAATTGAACAAACAACGCAGTCTGTTCCCAGTGAGATGTTTTATAGCGTAACCACTCCGCGTTAAACCCTGAAGCGAAGCATATTGTTGCCGTTAAGCTGTGAGCATATTTAACCAGAGTCAGCATAACCGTCATAAACTTTAATTACTGTAATAAAAGGATAATTTAACGACAGATGTTTGTACCCCTGATTTAACACCGAGCGATAAACGTAAACAATGCAGGACTGCTGGTTTTGGTTTTAGTATAACAAATAGCACATTGTGCACGTTTTTATTTAGCATAACGCACACGTTTAAGGAACTCTGTTGTATCGGTTCTACACGTTCCAGTTGCAGTTCTTAGTTCCTGAGACTAAATTTGTTTAATGTTGAACTAAAGAACTAACGGAAGAAATATCGGGGAAATATTCGACCACGCAGCTGAGTTGAGCAAACTTCCAAAATTGAGTTTATAGGCCTATGTTTTAGGGTTTCAACCAACAATTTGGGAAATAGGTCTATTCACGACGGTGCTGAATAGCTGCAAAATGCTTCGCACGCCATTCCGCATATTTAGAGTATCTTCAATACAATAGGCATTGCGTGCTTCGCACGCCATTTCGCATATTGGGAGTATCTTCAATACACAAAGCATTGCGTGCTTCGCACGCCAACCCCACTTTAGAATCCACCACATGTCTTTGAACCCGGTACTTTTATGGTATTTTACGTTTTGATCTATTTTGGAACGTAATACCATCTAATATCTATACCAAGCGAGCTATAAGGTCGCGTAAAATATAAAATGTGCAGAATAAAATCCTACATTTATATTTGTAGAAAAAACTCTAAAAAAGTAATTTTCGTAGGAAAAATCTCAAAAAATATTTACTTCCGGTCAAAAAACGTGCTTTTGGTTGTTGGATTTTGTTGGCTAACGAACTCGTCCGAGCAATGTAGACAACCAACATGTGAACCAAATTTGGACCAAATCGGACTTAAAATGTGGCCGCTAGAGTGCGAATACATTATATACATACATATATATGATTTTTAATGACACCCCAAAACGTAATCTGGGAACAATGATCGGTGCTCATTTGCTACTCTCGACCTTGGGTCTTACCATAAGGGCCACTGCAATAGCTCATTTTTCCTATGGACATTCGCTAAAAGAACGAATAGTTTCCAATTTAGGCCTACATATACAGTTTTTTTTACAGAAAAACTTATCGGGCTAAACAGGATCGAAATGTACTCAATGAAATAAATAAAAAATGTTTAGTAACTTTTTAGCGAATTTCCATATGAAAGAGAGCTTTTGCAGTGGTAAGACCTAGGGTCGGGAGTAGTAAATGAGCACCGATCATAATTCCCAGACCTCGTTTTGGGTCGTCATTAGAAATGTGTTCGCACTCCAACGGCCACATTTTAAGTGAGATTTGGTAAAATTTGGTACACACGTTGGTTGACTTCGGGTGACAACTAACGGATGAGATGGTTAGTCAAAAAGTTTATCAACAGGAAGTACGTTTTTTGATCGGAAGGAACTGTTTTTTTTTAGAGTTTTCATACTAGAATTATTTTTTTTAGAGTTTTCATACTAGAATTATTTTTTTTAGAGTTTTCGTACTAGAATTATTTTTTTAGAGTTTTTTCTAAAAATATAAATGTTGAATGTTATTTTGCACATTTATTTTTTACGCGACCTTATAGCTCGCTTGGTTCCCCCAAAATCTATCAAAACGTAAAATACCATAAAAGTACCCGGTTTAAAGCCATGTGGTGGACTTTACCGTGCAGTTTGCGTGCGAAGCACGCAATGCATTGTGTATTGTATTGAAGATACTCCCAATACGGGGATTGGCGTGCGAAGCACGCAATGCGTTTTGTTTTGAAGATACTCCGAATATGCGGAATGGCGTGCGAAGCATTTTGCAGCTATTCAGCACCGTCGTGAATAGACCTATTTCCCAAATTGTTAATTTGGGAAATTCATTTATTGAATGCATGATATTATTCGAACATTTTGTATTTTTTTACCTTACACCTTATTATTGATTTTGGTTGCCCTAAAATCGAACAAAATTTAAAATACCATAAAAGTAACCGGTTCCAATCTACGTTGCGAGCGAAGCGAAGCAGTACATAACCCGAGGCCGCAAGGTCAACGCTAAACTCACAAAGTGCAAACTCCGCTGCGAGCGGAAGGATGGAGCGCGTGAGCCGCAGTTGGAAGCTGAGGTGCAAGCAAATTCTACTAATATATTTCGTCTACTGAGGCAGCTATTCAGCGCCTTCGTGAGTAGACCAATTTCCCAAATAGTTGGTTGAAAACCTAAAGTCTAATAAACTTAATTTTAGAAATTCGCTCAACTCACGACAGCGGTTCAGGTGCTTGGTCGAATTATTTCAAACGCTGACAATCAAAATACGAGGACTCTAATTTGTTTGTGGTTCGCATAAAAAAAATTATACAAAATTTCAACTGTCTATTCTCACGGGAAATAAAGTTGTATTGTTTTAGGGTGGTTACCTTATATTCACCGCTAAAATGTAAGTAATTGAAACCATGTTTAGGACGTTAGCTCCGTCTTGTGCAGATTAACCACTATGTCAAATGCATAGCGAATACTTACTTACACATTGGATCGTACGTACAACGATTTTTATTTGTTATACATACAGGGTGGGACAAAAGTATGGAATATATTTGATAATTCGAAAACTATTAAGCACAACGTAATGAAACTTCGCAGTTATGTATTTATTACTACAGCCAATAGCTTACGTATTTTACTTGTTTTTGGAGTGACAAACCAAGCACTTTTATTTCAATAACAGCACCCTGTAATGAGGAAGACTGAGAGAGTGAATCGTCAACTAATCGAACCATTGGCGTAACCAGGACGACCGTATGGGGGGGGGGGGGAAAACGGGGGGGGGGGGGGATGGAAAAAATTAAGATGCAAAATAAAACGTTTTAGGCTTTCCAAAATGACTTTAAAATTATATAGGTACGTATACTTTTCTACTTCTAATTGTGACTCAGGCCTATTTTAGAATAATTTAGAATAGCAACCATGACTCGCCCTCCCCCCCATCTTTTCGTGTGCTGTCTAACACCATAGGCCGGCCAGGAACACACACGGTTTTTTTTGTCGGCTGCGGAATAGGTACCTTCAGCGCTCATAAAATTTAAAGTATGTACACAGGGCGGTAAAATTATGTGTCATTAATTAAACTGAAGTGTCTAGTTCACCAATCACAAAGTGTGTTATGCAATATATTATTTCTTTTAATGTTTTATTGATATGAACAGAGAGCAACTGTCGCTTTATTGTTATTTCCTCGCTAATTGAAAAGAAAGCAAAAAATATATACTTAGTTGGGTTCATCCAATCAATAAATACTAGAGTTCTGTGAACAGTAAACCTCGCTCGTTGAAATAACAAATGTGGTTTTGAGCTTAGGTTAAAAGTAGTGTGCCAGTAAGGAAGTAAGCAGAAGGTTTAGCCAGTGAAACATTATTTTGCAATTCCCGTGATTCCGGGGTTTCTAGTTCATGTTTTTTCTTTTCTTGAGCTTTAACTGATTAAAATTTTATTTTAGGGGGCATTGTGTTTTATTTAGGTTAATAATGCGTAAGGTAGCTAAAAATACCCCTTTATTAAGGGAAAACATAGAATTAAATATTTACATACTTAAATAACTAAAACTTAACAATGTATTTACAGTTCCATATCATATTCCAATATTAGAAATAATGAAAACAAACTATGTTAAATCGTCGTGATAGTGATCTCAACCCATGTACCAACACTTCCCACGGTGTCCTACGGTCATTTTTTGTATGTCCTTTATCGCCGTGAGGTTTAATTTGTTTAATCTCATTTTGTAATTCAAGTAAAGCTAAGTCAAATACTTTTATAAGATAATAATTTACAAGTATACAGTTCAATTCTTTGCTTTGTTCTCTACACTTTCTTATAATAATAGGTCATTTTTGGGCAAAGGATGTACTGTATTCCTAAATTACATAGTCTTGTAGTAGGAACATAAAAACTGTTGTTTTCAAAATAAGAAATTTGAAATTGATAAATATTTGTATACAGTTATATTAAGAACTAAATTACGAAACTTTTTTACATTTATGAAAAAAATGACAAAAAATGTTTACTACTTTTTATGTAGCCCTAAAATTGAACTTTTTCCTTTCGATACTGATCATAATTGTTTCTTGAGCTAATAACTTTGTTAATTTTACTTAAATCATGTTTTTACTCTCGTATATGAATTCTTTGAACCTTTATCTACAAAAAAGCTACAGAACACTTTTGAATTGGTTTAGAATAAACATATTAAAACATGGTTAAAATACAAAAACTTCGACGATTTTGAACAAACTTGAAGTTTACCGCCATTTTGTGAGCTTACCGTTGGAGATACGGAAAAAATCAAGAATAAAATTTTACTGGAAATTGAATTTTTCGCAAAATGTTATTAGTTCTTAAATTCGACTTACGGTTAAGCCACAAACTGGCTTTGGAAAAAAGCTTACACAGGAAGAAACGGTCTAGCCGCCATTTTCATTTTATTTAAGGGGTTAAAATGAAAAATGGGAAAACCGTATGTATATACATCGTTCGGCCTACGAATAAGGAACATTCATGCAGAAAATCATCAAAATCGGTCAAGGCATTTGGCCGTAATCGTGAGACGGACGAAATGCCGAACGGTCCAGATAAAACGGAGACCTCGCTTCGCTCAGTCAAAAAGAAGAGAAGATTTTGGAGCATTCTACACTCTGTTTCATAATTTGAGGAACTAGAAGAAACATTTTCATTTATTTAAGAATGTCGGTTTCGTCATTTGCCAACAAACACGCGACTAAAACATAGTATTCTACGAAAAAAATACTAAAATAAGGAAAGTTGGCGTCCATTTGGTCAGGTTCACCACTGAATCGGCGGAGACGGTGGAAAATCCGTTGATTGTAATGGCAGCGAGCTGCTGCACAGCTACCGAAAGCGGTAAATAAACCAATAGTTTATTTTTCCGACCAATGTGTATGCTCTAATACCCTCCTTCGCGCCACTGTTGGTATGATAATGGCGACGGCAAATAATCCGTGGCGGACGAAAACTCCGTGTGTGTTCCAGGCCATACACTATACTGCATCGTATATAAAATAAAGTCCAGTGCTCAATTCGACCAAAGATAATGTCAGCAATATTATTAATAATTTATTGTAGCTTGACATTTGCATAGGTGATGAAAACAAGTTGTCTTTAAGAGCGTATTTTAATATAAGCAAAATGCGAAATATTTTTTCAATGGGGGGGGGAGGTTATAACCCCCAAAACCCTCCCCTGGTTACGCCTATGAATCGAACAATTTATAAACATTAATTTTCAAACCGAGAAACAAATTAACGTGGGGGCGCCTAAAACCATTTCAGTTTTATAGATAGCTTTGTGGTATAAGCTTGCGCGAAATCGCCAACAGCATTTTGCGAATTTGCAAACTTCGAACGCTTTGCGTGAAGATATCCCAATCGATTCCGACTTTGTCTCATAAAAAGCACTTCAAGTTATAACCTCGATTGCTAATCTAGATCCATTACTGCAGTCGACTCTACGGGGACACATGTTTATATGTAATGAGAGTCTCGTGGTAATAAAGGCTAAAGTGGTTTCTTCTAAAGTTCAATTATTGATAAGCGTTTAATAAAAATAGAATTAATTCGATCACGCGACTGATCTGCTGACGCGAGTTGAGCGAATTTCCGAAATTATCTTTATATCTTTTAAGGTTTCAACCGACTGCTTGGGAAATTGGTCTACTCACGAAGGCGCTGATAGCTGCCTCCGTGTAAGAAATATATTAGTAGAATTTGTTCGAACTTCAAGTATCGACCTTGCGGCTTTATATTTATAGACTCTTCCGCTTCGCACGCAGCGGACACACTAGCTTCGTGAGTTTTAATCCCAGCTGTCGGCCTTGAATCAGAAGCAGTCCCCCGCGGTAAAATCGCGTAGAAATGAACCGGGCAATTTTACGGTATTTTATGTTTCGGAGGAACCAGACGTCCTTTAAGGTCGTGTAAAAAACAAAATGTACGGAATAATCTGTCATATTTATTTCTTAGATAAAATAAAACCTGAACACAAAATCTCACAATAAATACGTTTACTAACCTCAAACGCGTTTCAACGACAATGTCGCCATCCTCAGTGATGCACGGGCTACAGTAACCAAACTATAACTAGTAAACGTATTTATTGTGAGATTTTGTGTTCAGGTTTTATTTTATCTAAGTTACTTTCTCACAAGTCAAGCTCATTAGTTATTTATTAGCGAATTTCCATAAGAAAAATGATCTATTGCAGTGGCCCTTATGGTAAGACCCAAGGTCGGGCGTAGCAAATGAGCACCGATCATGGTCCCCAGAACACGTTTTGGGGTGTCATTAAAATTCATATATATATATATATATATGTATATATGTGTTTGCACTCTAGCGGCCGCATTTTAAGTCCGATTTGGTCCAAATTTGGTACACATATTGGTTGTCTACGTCGCTCGGACGAGTTCGTTAGCCAGAAAAATCCAACAACCGGAAGTACGTTTTTTGACCAGAAGTAATTATTTTTTGAGATTTTTATTACGAGAATGAACTTTTTTAAAGATTTTCTTCTAAAAATATAAATGTAGGATGTTATTCTGCACATTTTGTTTTTTACGCGACCTTATAGCTCGCTTGGTTCCCCCAAAATCGACCATAACGTAATATACCATGAAAGTACCCGGTTCGAATCCAAGTGGTGCAAACTCGCGAGGCCACTAGGAGGAAGCAAATTCTACTAATATATTGCGTACACAGAGGCATCTGTTCAACGCCTTCGTGAGTAGACCTATTTCCCAAATTGTTGGTTGAAACCCTAAAACATAAGCTAGGCATTAATTTTGGAAATTTGCTCAACTCAAGTCAGCGGTCCAGCTGCGTGGTCGAATTATTTATATTTATTTCTGTACACAAAAACCCCAAGAAATTTAATTCTAGTCCGAAAAATCTTAAATTTGTTACTTCCGGTCAAAAAACGTACTTCCGGTTGGTGGATTTTTGGGCTAACGAACTCGTCCGAGCGACTTAGAAAACCAACGTGTGTACCAACTTTGGACATAATCAAACTTTAAACAAGACCGTTAGAGTACAAACACATAAATATACTTTTATTGGCACCTCAAAACGTGTTCTGGCGACCATGATCGGTGTTTGTCGACTACTTTCGTTCTTAGGTCTCATAAGAGTCACTGCAATAGCTCATAGTTTCTATGGAAATTCACTAATAACAAACTTGTTAAAAAAACAGTCATACGTGTCCAGGGAATACTTATATACACCAAGAAACGCCCTAAAATATAAACTAACTAAAGAGAACATCACAGATGCTTTAGAACGAACACACAAACAGTATTGCGGGAAATAGAAATTCACATACAGCATGTGTCCCAATTTGTGTATAAGACAGACACATTTAAGGAACACACTTGACTTGTCCAAGAGAACCTTGTCCACAAGCTCTGGGTTTGCTGAAACACTCTATTGAAAAACACCCATAACTATAGATACATCCATACTAACATGGAGGTAACGCATTAGATGTGGAAGAGTTTGAGATTTAAAATAAAATCTGATCCCACAACCTTTAATGACAAGCTTTCTTTCAAATCTAATTGAATTTATGATATTGCATTACGTATAAAGATACAATCATCGTAATAAGAACGAAGTTAGGAAGATGAATTGAATTTATGTTCAAAATCAGCTACAAAAAGTAAATATATTTTTAAACGTTTAAATTATTTGAAAAAGATATTACTAGTTGTTTTATGTTTAAAATAAGGTTTAAGAGGCAAATATATTTGTTGTTTTATTTCTGTGGTGATTAGTCGGAACAGGTTTTGTAGGAAGTACTTTTAGAATATTTCTTGACTGAATTTGATATTAAGAGATTAACGCCCTCGCGATTTGGACACCCCAACACTTGTCTGGATATAGCCGATGTAAATACAATAAAGATATGTTCTGAGAGCCGGGAGGGTGGAGAGCGTAAAGGAGATATATTATCTGTCATAGCAACAAATAGAGTGTCAGACCGTCAATGCCCGAGATGTGACAAATATTACCAATTTTACTTTCAGCTTTTTATCAACTTGTGATCCTCGGTGATACAGGAACTATGCGGATCCCTCCGCACTTATTTCTGGTTTATTTTGTCAAGTTATGATTTTGTTAATGGGGTTATACTTCGCGGTAAAAAGACGGGACGGAAGCGTAGACGTGCAACGGAGAGAAAAGGGTGATATACAATGTATGGGGGAGTTCCATTACAACGAATGTTTTCAATGGAAAATAGAGCCAAATTAATGATAACCGACGTTTACGTCACCCCCTACGTTTTAATCAGTCAGTCAGTTGCCAATTGTCTTTAAGTCAATCTGTCAGCCTGGTAACTGATAAATCAATGTGTCATTTAATGAAATGGAATGGTATTTTATCAATAAGTGAGTCACACAATCAATCAAGTCAATCAGTCATCATAGTAACAGATCAATTAGGGTGTCATTTATTCAGTCGGAATGCTATTTTATCAATAAGTGTGTCACACAATCAATCAAGTCATCTGTCAGCATAGTAACTGATCAATTATCGTGTAATTTATTCAGTCGCAATGCTATTTTATCAATAAGTGTGTCGCACAATAAATCAAGTTAATCCGTCAACCTGGTAACTGATAAATTAGTGTGTCATTTAATGAATCGGAATGGTATTTTATCAATAAGTGTGTCACCCAATCAATCAAGTCAGTCAGCCTGGTAACTGATCAATTAATTGTGTCATTTAATCAGTTGGAATACTATTGTATCAATAAGTAAGCTACACAATCAATTAAGTTAATCAGTCAGCCTGTTAATTGACCATTAATTATGTTACTTCATCAATCACACAGCATTTTAATACAAAATGATTTAGCATACGAATCACTAAGCTTATTTAATCAGCCAGTCAATCATTCACTTTGTAAATCAGTCAGCTGGTTAGTAACTCAGTCAAACAGCGTTATTTGATACAATAAAGTCCAAGTATTGTTAAAGTTACTTCTGCAGTACACAAACTTCCAACAAGTAAACTTTAAACCATTCTACCGTGAAACGTCGAGACTATAATAATCATACAACTTTGCTAATATAACACAAGTTTATCGGTTGCTATGGTTACTTCGATACGTTCAAGTATAATAACTTGCGTTATTGCTTTATGAAAGAGAAAACATTCGAGCTAATATCAGCTGTTCGGTTGGGGCACTTAGTTTATTAAAAGATAGATTGTTCGTACGGGACAATGGCTGGAAAAGTGACAAATAATTAATTAGTTTGCATTTGATGCCTTAAGGGGGATGAAGAGCTATCTAAATCTAGCATAACCTCTGCCCACACGTGCTACACCCAAATACCAAAGTGCCAAGTGGGCTTGGAGAGCACATACCCACAGTAACACTTTTCCCCTTAAGTCTGGAATGGTCCCTACGGTTTCGAAGCAGCTAGAATTTTATTTGCTGACATTAAACTTGAAAAACAAAGAACTACAAACAACAATCAAACAACAACAACAATAGTACTTACTGTCGCCGTAGCAGCTGATTCCGCTTGCGCCGCCTCCTGTATCTTCTTCTCGGCTTTTCTCTCTTTCAACGCCTTCAACAGTTTCCACTTACTACCCTGTGGCCCGGATGCGTCCCTACTCGTGGTTTCGTCCTTGCCTACACTCATTAGTTTATCTTCGTCGTCCGACTTGAACCTCGGCAACGACGGAGTACCGGGTCCCAGATCTAAATTATTAGATTCTTCACTAACCGGTACACTGACCGAACCTTCTCGTACTGTCGCCGTTTCTTCGGTGTCCCATCCTTCCGGTATACTGACGGATTCACTTGGCGGTACGCTGAGTGAGCCCTCCCTGCTTACCGATCCTGAGAAGTGTTTCTCGCTCTGTCTCATCGTAGACCCGCTAGAACTACGTCTCATCAAGGCTAGTTCTTCTTCTATAGCTTCCTCTTCGAGGTTAAGATCGTCCATACTGTGGTGCGGGCTGTCTGGTCCGCTAGTATCGCCTGAAGACGCTTCAGGTATTTCTTCATATTTATCGTCTGATTTTACTTTCTTACTAGGTGTAGGTTTTTCGTACGGTTCTTCAACTCTGTTTATACTCTCAGTTTTTTCATAACTTCCTCTCCTGTCGTTATAGTCGTTACTACCCCTCCTGTGTTCTCTTTCAAACCTGTCGAAACAATCCCGCCTCTCCCTGTCAGTGCTTTCGTAGCTACCTCTCCTAGCGTCTATCATGACTCTTTCATAACTACCGCGTCTAGATTCACGTTCAAACCGTTCTTTAGGTACGTCGTCGATCCGTTCATAACTGTCTCTTCTTGACGACCTATTTAATTCCGCACTTCCTCTACGGTTGTTTACATCTTCCCTTTCGTCGTTTCTTCTGACTTTTAATCGAAGTTCCTTCAACACGAACGACATTCTTTCTTTAACGTCTTCTTCTGGTTCGTATAGTTCCGATTCTTCGTGAGGAATATCCGATTCCAATCTGGATTGTCTTTCGAGTTCTTCTAGTTTTCTTAGTTCGTAACAGTACCATTCGTCCTCACTGTCTATACTGTCTTCCGTGCTCTGCCTTCTGGACGATACTCGCGATGTACTGCGCCATGAATGTGTACTCCGGTTATCATCGTCAGTATCTCCTGAACCGCGTCCTCCCCAGGGTATCTCTAAACTAGCTTGGTGGCGCGGAGGAAGGTGTCTGTGTACTTTAGACACCGGACTACCGTCCGGAGCGTATAGTTCTTCTTGTTGCGAATACTGCGCTTTGTTATTTTCTTCTGAACTGATTCTTTCGAATATTTCGTTTCTTCTCAGTTCTTCTTCTTCCTCGTCCTGAGTGATTACGGTTATCGGTTCTTCTTGTTTTTGCGACGGTTCGTCGGGCTCGTCCATCGTCGATGTCGACTGTCTTCGTCTGTATTTGCCCAACGCTCTGGAGACGGCGAACTCTCTCGACGCGCCTCCTAACGTCACGGGCGGAAACTGCATGCCGTCTCCCGATTCGTCGCTAGTCGAGGCAGCTTTTTTAGCTTCTCCGACTGTGGCGAATAATGGTGTGGACGCTTCCTCTTCGAAAGCTATGTTTTCTTCGACGTTTACCGTTTCCGGTGGTTCCGCGATCGGTTCACAGAATTCCTGAGTTAGTGACGGTTGAAACGTGTTCGACCGTTGAACTTTGGGTGTTTGTACTTTGGAGAACATCGACATATCGTGAGGCACATCGGAGAATACACTGTCTTCACTGTCGCCGCTTTGACGTCCGCTCCATTCCGTCTCGGACTGTTCCGGGTCGGACATCGAGTGAGGCGGTTGGTTACGCCGTTTTGCTTTGTGTAACATTTCCGATACCGTAGTTACTAAAGGATGTTTTTTCTTTTTCCTGCTCACTGGTTGTTTGCTTCGTTGACTCGCGCTCCGTTTACCCACTTCTCTTGATAAATCCAAATCCTCTCTCCTGACACCGGTTGGTAACGAATAGGAACGGTGACGTTTCGGTAAATGTATATCGGGTAACCAGTTACTGACAGAACTCATCGCCGATTTTAAACCACTACTCCTTTTACTTTTTTTCGACTTATCTTCTTGGGGATCCTTTAAATCAGCTGATATCGATATGTATCCCGATTGAGAGACGATTATACTGCTGGGGTCATAGTAAGGTTCGGTATCGGTATTCCGTAGATCGTATTCGCTCTCTTGGACGTACCTCGGTTCGTACCTCGCGTCGTATTCACTTCGTAACGTACTCGACGTCACGTCCCTTACTAATCTCGCCGGTTCTTCCTGTACCCATCCTAAAGGTAGTTGACCGTCGAATGTGTTACTCGTAGGATAGTACGACAGAGCGTCGGTTATATTACCTGTAGGGAACATTGTACGGTACATTGCCGTCTTGTAACCTTCGAGGTCGGATACACTGGTCGTATTCGGAACGGATCCGGTCGAGTATACACGCGTAATAGGTTTTTTATTCGTTCCGGTGTACGAGCTAGACGAGTGACTACGTTGTTCGGTTGTTCTGTAACTGGACGAAGACGAGCTGCTGTATTGATCTTGGCTGGAGTGAGGTCCGATCAAATCAGGAACACTTGATACAGTTGTATTCGGTATATAGTTTGCTGCACCGCTGGTATACACCGACGTATAAGCTTGTCTGTTATGACTTCCAGCTACGGAGTAGATCGCGGGTTGGTCGTTGTGGTAAACATATTCCTGTACAGTGTTTGGGTAATCGTACCTGTGTTTTCGTTTAACAGTTTCGGGCGCTGGCGGTGGAACGAAACTAGACGAATCCGTGTCCAGACACGCGGGTACGTTGGTGGGTGTTTTGACCGTAGTGAAAGACGATACTTTATGACCGCCTGGTAACAGATGATTTTGAAGATACTCGTTACATCTATGATCGTTGAACGTGTAATCTTCGTACGTCGTGGCGGGTGACGCGTAACGAGGGTTGTACGGGTGTTGTTGCGAGATACGACCGATGTGTATAAGGTTTTCGGAAGCGTACGAAGTCGGTGTTTTAGAATTGAAGTTTTGTTTGGTCGGTGATCCCGGTGATTTCTCCAAACTCGACCAGCCGCTCATCGACGACAAACCCGAATCGGATTTAGCAGTGACTATGTTTGTCGAAGAAGATTTCACTATATGTTTTGGGGAAGTTCTGGGTGATTTTGGCGAATGCGGTGTACGCGGACTCAGTCTACCTTCGCAGGTTAAACTGGCCGAAGGTAAGTCGAACTTAGGACTGTTGGTTTGAGGTACTAAATATATATTAGAGTCTTTAGGCGCGGGCGGTGGCGGACTACTGGGCGATTGTACGAAGGATGTTTGCGGTACGTCGACACCGGAAGGCGTTATGTAACCGTCCTGTCTTGTACGGATTAAAGAAGGAGTAGGCGATACGGTCCTTTCGCTCGGGTAATCGGCACTTTCGTACGTCTCCGTTTGGAAATTATACCTTTCTGATTTCGGTGAAATGGGTAACGACCTATGCGACGAGCTCAGGTCGTTTACTAAACTAGTGGTCGGTAATCTACCGGTGGAAGAGTATAGCGTCGCTTCGCAGACGTACCTTCTGGGCGACGACGGGGATGACATAAACCCCGATACATTACTAGACGTCGTCGCTACTCCGGAAAGTATTAAGATCTCCGCTAAGTCCCTCGTCGCAGTGTTGTAGTTCCAACTGTCTAGTTCCGTCTCGGCGTATATGCGGCGTAACTGTTCGTCTATTTCGTTTGTATCCTCTTCGCGGATATTTATCCCCGATATATCCGTCGTATCCGTGGTGAACGTATGCTTCGGCGAATCGGCCAACAGACGGTCTTGGAGTTCTTTTAAATTTTGCGAATCTTTTTTTAATTTCGTTGTGAGTATATCTAATTCTTTTAATTTCTCCAACGCTACTTGGTCCATCGTGGATAGTTGGGAGAGTTGTACCAGGTCGTGTTCGTCGACACAGGGCGAGTTGCCGCGGTAGTCTTTGTAATCCAACGCGCTAAACACTTCTTGCGATTCAAACGTTTTGCTCTCCAGGTCTTTTTGTTCTTCGCGTTTACCGTTACCGTTACTGTCCTCTTCCGACTCTTCCCAGATCATGCCCAACTGCGATGCTCCCGACGCCGCTCCCGAACTACTCGGGCATACTAGATCGTGCCTGTAGGCGTTGTTCAGACTTCGATAGAACGCTTCGTCGGGTAGATTCAGTCCGTCGACGCCCATTTCTAATTTCAATTCCGTGATAATCGAAGCTGCCGACGGCGATATCCCCAATTCGTTCAACGCTATCTCATCGGTCGGTACGCATTCTAATCTATTTTCCGATTCACCTCCTTCCACCGCCGAGTAAAACTCGATCAGCTGCGATATCACACTCTGCTGTTCGTACAGTAACACTTCTAGTTTTTCTAATCTTTCCCACATTTTAATATATTCCTGCGACAACAGGTCCAAAGCTCTCCAAGCGTATCGCAGTTCGGTTTCTAATATACCTAAACGCGTACCCAACCTCTCCATGTAATCGCCTATCACTATGTCGAACGTTTGATTCGGCGGAGGGGACGAGCACGGAGTATTGGGGGCCGAATTCGATCCGGTTTTTACCGAATCCATTTATACAATTTATTTATAAATATAAAAATAATTTATTAATCCTATCTATGTAAAACATGTCGTCGGCACTGTTAGTCATGTTATCGGCCTTGTAGGTTCCGGCAGGCGGCGACAGGTCAGGTGACAACCTCTTCGGAATATAGAGTTCACCTCCATCGTTCTCCAATAGACCTGAAAGATAACAACCTATGAAGGGACAACACTTGGATAGTAAATGTTGAGAAAGTGCCACTGACGTATTATATAGTCTTGCTGTTGGTTTTAATGTACATAAACAGTTCGATAACAAAATTGTATTGAATGGTTGGTAACTCTACACATCCTATGCGTTTGAAGACTGTGATGTACAATACAAGTCACCTCAATACAAGCGACCTTGCAACAGAACCTTCCGTACCCATTTACCTAAATACCTTGTTACCAGCTGTCCGCCATTTTATTGTTTTACTTAATAATGTATACCTCTAGAACGCCTTATCCGATTGAATTGAAATTTTGTAAGTAACTCGTCAGTGTAAAGTACTAATTGAGAAAATAATTAAAGTAATAATTTGGTCTTGCAAATTAATAATTACTAGTAAACTCCCGTGAAAAATCACAGGCAGATTAATCAGCAATACATCACTTTAAAAAATACTGTTTAGAAACAACAAACTTTATGTAGGTCTATACAAATAACTATCCTGTTGTTAACTTTCCTTTACAATTATAAGGATTATTTAGATATGATTCTATAAAACTGTTATATGGCCTATTTGTTATAACTTTGTATTTATATACACTATTATACAGGGTTAGTTAAAAGTATGGAGACACCCCCTTAACTCTCCACCGAGCATTGATAGAAAATCCAAACCCGGGGGTTGTTTATAGGTCATAAAAGCACACTTCCCCATGCATACGGCAACGTTGCCCCCCCAACTCAAAATCGTAATTTTTGGGGCTACTCAATATTTTTAAATGGGAAGTATGGTAATGTGATACCTCATTTTAAAGGTCTATTTAAGACTAGGAAAATGTCATAAAGAAAATAAAAATCGGACCACCCAAAATAAAATAGCGGTCCTAAACGTGTTGAAATAAATCGACATAAGCTAATATCTCGAAAAGGAAGTGTTTTTAGAAAAAATTTCAAGACACAAAAAATGTTTATTTCCAATTACTTGACCTAAAAAATTGCTTCCAAATCGATGTCGTAAATTTTATTTTTACTCCTCCATCTTAAAAAATGTTGTAAAAAATAAAATTTACGAAATCGATTTGGAAGCAATATTTTAGGCCAAGCACTTTGAAATAAACATTTTTTGTCTCTTGAAATTTGTTCTAAAAACTCTTCCTTTTCGAGATATTAGCAACTTTATGTCGATTTATTTCAACACGTTTAGGGGCGCTATTTTGTTTTGGGTGGTCCGATTTTTATTTTATTTATGTCATTTTCCTAGTCTTAAATAGACATTTAAAATGAGATATCACATGACCATACTTCCCATTTAAAAATATTGAGTAGCCCCCAAAAATTCCGATTTTGAGTTGGGGGGCAACGTTGCCGTAAGCATGGGGAAGTGTGCTTTCATGACCTATAAACAACCCCCGGGTTTGGATTTTCTATCAATGCTCGGTGGAGAGTTAAGGGGGTGTCTCCAGACTTTTAACTAACCCTGTATATAAAAACTATTGGACCTGGCAATGCTTCACTATTGCCTGATTTAATTTTAATGGTGGTTATCCCATTTCATCCCTTTGACTTAATTAATCGAATTGCAAATACAATTTTTTTTAAATATTAATTAAGAATAATATTAAATCATTTTAGATATATAGTTTGTAGGAATTTAGTGCAATTTATTTTTATTGTATAGTGTTGTAGCTACCACATTAAAATCTTTTTGTTATTCTCTAAAACAAATACTGGTACTAATAAATTGTGAAATTTTAGTAAAATTAGCTGAGTAATTTTTGAGGTATAGAAAAAGTAAGTGGGTTATTATTTAATTTGAATGGTAGTTATCCCATTTCATCCCTTTGACTTAAGTAATCAAATTGCAAATAGTTTTGTATGCCCCTTAAAAATAATATTACACAATTTTAGTTTTAAAACTTTTAGGAAGTTAGTTTAATTTATATTTATTGTATAACGGTAGCTATCCCATTTCAACCCCTTCCAATTGTGAATATAAACCATTCATGGATCCACTCAAACAAACACTCAAAGTTTCATCAAATTTGTTCAGCCGTTTAGAATTAGTTTGGTGACGCACTTACGTACAGAAGAATTAATTATATATACAAATTCACAATTATACATAATATCTTTTAATTGTTTTTTATTTCATATTGACATATCAATTGATTTAGAAGTTATTAATATTATAATGAATAAATTAAGTAATTGAATATGTTTATTTGTTATTCGAAGATGTACGAATGATTCCGAAGTTAATCAAATGGGTAAGTTCTTCGAATGGGTATGGAATTTGTATAAATTAATATATTGATGATAAATAACCTGAAAGCAAATCTTATAACGTACTAGCTGACCCGTACGGCGTTGCCCGTGGTGGTTGGTATTTTCAGTCTTTTTAACGTAATTGTATTCTTTCAAGTGTTTAGTCAGTGAATGGTATTTGGCTTTTATATATATAGACCTTAAATAATAAAAGCACTATTGTCAAAATAATAAAAGATCTGAAATTATGATTTTAGTAACTTTGATCCCCCCAAACCCCTCCTAAAATTTCGAATTTTTTTTAAACCCTTTCTTAGCGAGCGCCTATGGCCCTAGAGGAAGCTACATACCAAATTCCATTCCAATCTGTTCGGTAATTTTGGAGAAATCGTGATTTAGTATATTTTACCCCCAAACCCCCTAAAATTTCCATTTTTTTTAAACCCTTTTTTAGTGAACACTTATGGCCCTAGAGGAAGCTTACATACCAAATTTCATTCCAATCCGTTCGGTAGTTTTGAAGAAATCGTGATTTAATAACTTCGATCCCCCAAACCCCCCTAAAATTTCGAATTTTTAAAACCCTTTCTTAGTAAGCACATATGGCCCTAGAGGAAGCTACACATACCAAATTTCATTCCAATCCGTTCAGTAGTTTTGAAGAAATCGTTTTTTAATAACTTTGATCCCTCCAAAGCCCACCTAAAATTTCGAATTTTTTCAAACCCTTTCTTAGTAAGCACCTATGGCCCTAGAGGAAGCTACATACCAAATTTCATTTCAATCCGTTTGGTAGTTTTTGAGAAATCGTGATGAGTGAGTCAGTCATTGAGTGAGTGAGTGGTATTTCGCTTTTATATATATAGATTATAGCCTACATTAGTTCTATAACTCATATTTAAAAAAATCAACTTCACAAGACATGATATTAAATAACATAACCCCAAAGTATAACCTACACTATGTTTTGTTGAGTATTACAGATGATGGGCGAAATCAGCTGGTATATTACAGTATACTGTTACTCACGTACGTACGGACATATTCAGAATCATTATTACTCCAGTAATCTTGTTGCACGTTTAACATTGCTGTTATAAGAATCGAAATTCGAGATGATGACTGGGTCTGTCGATCCTTAATCTACTATTGCAATATCTTGTATTATATTTTGAGTACATAAATGTTAGTTTTCCGTATCAGTAGTGTTGTGTGTAAAACATTACATCCTCCTCAAGGGAAACACATGTACAATTTCTAACTGGAAACGGAATCAACACGGGCGGAAGTTAGTTCCTTCCAGTTTGTATTTTCCTACTAAACACACTTTAACCCTTGGGGCAAGATTTTTCTTTGTGAATATTTTTTTACAAAAATAATACAAAAACAAAACTATTTAACACGTTCACTGCGGCCGGTATGAAATCATACCGCTTTGTATTGCAATAGACAATGCATTGCGTGCTTCGCACGCCAACCCCCGTGTAGGGAGTATTTTCAATACACAGTGCATTGCGTGCTTCGCACGCTAACCCCCGTATTGGGAGAATTTTCAATACACAATGCATCACGCCAACCCAAGTATTGGGAGTATTTTCAATACACAGTGCATTACGTGCTTCGCACGACAATCCCCGAATTGGGAGAATTTTCAATACAATGCATTGCGTGCTTTGCACGCCAACCCCCATATTGGGAGTATTTTCAATACACAATGCAATGCGTGCTTTGCACACCAATTTTAAGCCTATATGCTATGTACGCACATGTGCATCCGGTAAAAAATATTAGTGATTATTCAAAAGTAAAAAATAAAGAAATTTCTATTCATAGCCTATAAATATAAAAAATAAAAGACCCTCTCCTAGCTTAAGAAATACGAAATTTGCATATCAGTGAACGTTTTAATCACCAGTGGGAGGTAGGCTCCTCCAATCTTTAGACTCGGCCTACAGATTCGAATAGATTAACTAAGTTACTATAGAAAAAGGGTCGTAGTTTTGTATACTTTTAAAGTATTGAGTGCAAGACAATTGTATGTAAAAACAACCGCAATTAATATATTTAAAACTATCTTGTACCTGTGGCTTCGTTCGCAGATGTGATTAAATAAATACAAATACTATCGGATAAACACTGTGAATTTCCCTTCCTCGCAATTAAAAAAAAAACTTTTTATATATGAGTTCCATGGCCCACAAACTCATAGTGAGTTTCGCCCAATTCAATGTATCCCCTTTTAGGCCTGCGTAAATTATTAGCTGAGCACCAATACCCTAAAAATCCCGTTTTCCACCAGTTTGAAACTCAAAACTCCAGACCGAACATACAAATTACAAATCAGGTTCTGAAATGTATTTAACATCTTTAAGCGTACTTGACATTATTGCATTCTGTTTTGATATATATTTAACCGTTCAACCAGTATATACAGTAAATTAAAACACAGAAGATCTTGTCAAAGTGTTAATAGTCGGCTCTAGCTGTCGGCCATGTTGGCTGACACTCCATAAGACCAATGTTAAATTAAAATCCAAATTTTTCCTTTATTTTTGATCGGAAAATTATAAACGATATGTCATTTTAAAGCTACGGTCAATATGCATGGTCAAATGGCTTTTTAAAAATTAAGAAAAGTATTTTGTTTAATATTTATTAACAATTTAAAACATTGATTTTTAATATTTTTTTATGTTGTCACTATTAATTATAGCGAAAAACTACCAAGCCATTCGCCTGAAGAATTTCGTCCCCAAGATTTT
>JAGFPH010000828.1:46994-99521 GCA_018207615.1 Philaenus spumarius
AGACAGAAAGACAGATAGAAAGATAGAAAGACAGATAGAAAGAAAGACAGACAGAAAGACAGACAGAAAGACAGATAGAAAGACAGATAGAAATATAGATAGAAAGGACAGACAGAAAGACAGATAGAAAGATGGACAGAGAGACAGATGGAAAGACAGACAGAAAGGCAGACAGAAAGGCAGATAAAAAGTCAGACAGACATAAAATAATAAAAAAAATAATGTTTAGGTTTTGGTAAAGTGTGAATAACCATATGAGCTTAGAAAAAAAGTATTTATTTCGAAATCACAGACAGACACTTCAATTTTATTTATAGATTACAATAACATTTTCGTAGATGTTGATGATGAACATTTAACGGGCATGAAGATCTACGAGGGGGATATCCTTTAAATACCTTTATTATAAGGATTGACAACCCCTTACACTGTAGTAACTGTAACGTCTAAACACTCCTGGCGTGTTTATATGTATGAACTTTGTAACTTTTAGAAAAATCGGTCGAACAGTTTTTGAGTCTTTAGAGTACAAAGTAACATTAATTTACATATTATATACTAGTGGACTCGGCAATGCTTCGCTATTGCTTGATTTCATTTTATGGGAGTTACTCCATGTCATCCCTTTCATTTAAGTAATCGAATTAAACAAAGTTTTTTTTATATCAATTAAGAATAATATTAAATAATTTTAGTTTTATAGTTTGTAGGAATTTAGTACAATTTTTTTTTATTGTGTAGGGGTTAAATATATTCACCCCATTTAAATATATTTGTTTATAGTGACTATGATTAAAAAAAATCCTGCTACTAATATGTTAAATTGTGAAATTTTACTAAAATCAGTCGAGCAGTTTTTGAGAATTTAGAAAAAGTAAGTGTTTGGATTACTATTAAAGGGTAGTTATTACATTTCATCCCTTTGAGTTAAGTAATCAAATTGTAAATAGTTTTGTACACCCCTTAAAAATAACATTACATAACTATAGTTTTATTTAGTGTGGGAAATTAGTTTAATTTACATGTATTGTACACGGGTTGCAACCCCATTTAAACCATTTATACTTTAGTAATTTCAACCTCTAAATTCTCCTGGCAATGATATGGATAAACTGTGAATGTTTTAATGAAATCGGTCGATTAGTTTTTGAGTCTGTAGATGACAAAGAAACAAACATTCATTTTTATACATAGAGATAGGCCAAGATAGTTTAGAGTTTCAAATATTAAACTACAAATACCTATTAATTAGTTTGTATACTATAAAGCCTACTGTTGTTTAGGCTACAGAAGGTGCAAATTATCGTGTACTAAGCCGAAAACTAAAATGGGGTAGAAACGAGTCCAGTTTGCAAAAAGTATCAATGCTATCGGAATTAACCCTCCTACCCTTATTGTATTGATTCCTTACCAACCCTTCTAATTACATCGCACTCAAGGGCTGTTTTACCTTCTTCGTAGAGGTAAATGTGAACGTAATGAGCCGCCATTTTGTTCGTTTTGAAAACAGTCGAGTGCTGAGTGCGGGGCGGGGGTGGTTATTGGATGCAGCGACCTCGGTTTATATTACTTTTCTCTGTCGATTGTTTTGTTTTAAAGTCGAAGGTTTTTAGAGGTGCATTCGTTCAGTCAAAACTGAAACGTAAAGAAATGTTGTTTGTTTGTTATTTTTCACCAGTTGGAATACGCTTTAAACAAAATAAAACTGTAATTAAATGATGCAACGGATTGCGTAACTGTATTAGTCAAAAACGTTTTACCAAAATGATTGACCGAGCGAAGCGAGGTCTCCGTTTTAACTCGACCGTTCGGCATTTCGTCTGTGTGTCTGTATGTCTGTGTGTCTGTCTCACGATTACGGCCAAACGCCTTGACCGATTTTGATGATTTTTTGCATGAATGTTCCTTATTCCTAGGCCGAGCCATGTATATATAAGTTTTTTTTCCATTTTTCACCCCTTAAATAAAATAAAAATGGCGGCCGCACAGTTTCTCTCAGTGTAAGCTTTTTTCCAAAGCCAGTTTGTGGCTTAACCGTAAGTCGAATTTAAAAACTAATGACATTTTGCCAATAGAAAATTTGATTGTGAACAAAATTGTATCCTTGATTTTTTTCCGTATCTCTAACGGTAAGCTCACAAAATGGCCGTAAACTTCAAAATTTCTTAAAAATCGTCCAAGTTTTTGTATTTCAACAATGTTTACGTTTATTCTAAACCAATTCAAAAGTGTTGCATAGTTTTTTTGTAGATAAAGGTTCAAAGAATTCATATATGCCAGTAAAAAAATTATTGAAGTAAAATTAATAAAGTTATTAGATCAAGAAACATTTATTAGTTATTAGCATGTTCAGTAACGAAAGGAAAAAGTTCAACTTCAGGCCTACATAAAAAGTAGTAAAAATTATTGTAATTTTTTTTATAAATGTAAAAACGTTTCGTAATTTAGTTCTAAATAGAATTATATAAAAATATTTATCAATTTCAAATTTCTTATTTTGATAACACCAGTTTTTATGTTCCTACTACAAGACTGCTAACAAAACTAGGCCTGTTTTGAATAGTAATTTAGGAATATATCCTTTGCAAAAAATGGCATATAATAATAAAAAAGTGTAGGGGAGAAGAAAGCGTAGAGAATAAACCAAAGAATTAAACTGAATACTTGTAAATTTCATAAAAGTATTTGACTTAGCTTTACTTGAATTACAAAATGAGATGAAACAAATGAAACCGCTCGGCGGTAAAGGACATACAAAAAATGACCGTTGGACACCGTGGGAAGTGTTGGTACATGGATTGAGAATAAAGTTGAGATCACTACCACGACGTTTTAACATAGTTTGTTTTCATTATTTCTAATATTGGAATATGATATGGAAGTTATGGAACTGTAAATACATTGTTAAGTTTTAGTTATTTAAGTATGTTAATATTTAATTGTATGTTTTCCCTCAATAACGCGATATTTGTAGCTATCTTACGCATTATTAACCTACATAAAACACAATGCCCTAAAAGAAAATTTTCAGCACTTAAAGCTCAAAAAAACATTTAAAAAACGAGAACTAGAAACCCCGGAATCGCGGGAATTGCAAAATAATGTTTTACTGGCTAAACCTTCTGTTTACTTCCTTACTGGCACACTATTTTTAACCTAAGCTCAAAACCACATTTGTTATTTCAACGAGTGAGGTCTACTGTTCACAGAATTACTAGTTATCTATAATACTTAAAATAATAACAACACCTAGCCGAAATAGTTCAACCAAGCTGCTGAACGAACCGTTGACGTGTGTTGAGAGCGAATTTCCAAAATTATGTTTATGTATTTGAGGGTGCGAAATAAATTAGTAGAATTTGTTTGCACCTAAGCCTCCCTTATCCACTCGGAGCGGTTCAAAGCCATGTGGTGGATTCAACCACGAGGTTGGCGTGCGAAGCACGTAATGCATTGTGTGTTGAAGAGACTCCCAATACGAGGGTTGGCGTGCGAACCATTTTGCAGCTATTCAGCACCGTCGTGAATAGACCTATTTCCCTAAACTTTCTTGACCTGACCATCACAAGAAATGAGACTAAACATGGCTTTAAAATTTATAGAAAACCGACACAGACCAACCATACAATACACTATACTTCTAACTATCCGATATCACACAAACTGGCAGTTTACAATAGCTTCGTACACCGCGCTATCAACACGCCTATGAACCTAGGTAATAAAATGTGTTTGAATTGTAATTATTAATTTTACATAAGGTAGCACGTTTTGATATTGTTTACTTTTATCAGTTATGGATAAAATCAACAGTACCTGTCAGGGAAAGAAACGAGTTATCCAAAGTACGGAACCCTAACCATCGCGCCTTTACGAGCACATTCATTTCTCGTAAAACGAAAAGCTAATAAAATTGCGAAACAATCCGGACGGCACTTAAATCTGTTTCGCGACTTGGTAATTTCATTACCTCCAGTCAATGAATATATGAAAGATTGTGGCTGAAGTAAATTGGAGTCCCGCTCCTCTTCGTATAATCAGACCTTGTTCACTGTGTTTTACGACGCGTATACATTGTGCAATACTTTTAAACAAGTTTATCAAATATTGATGTCGAAGGCAATAAACTAGCTACAGTCCCTCGTAAGTTATAGCCTCGGATTGTTGGGCTTACATAACCGATGGCATGTTACCAACATTGAAAAATGTAAATGTGAATTTTTGAGTAAGTAAACGCAAACTGAGTTCCGCCTAAATCGATATATGTAATTGTTTTAGGCTTAAGTAAATGATTAGCTATGCACCAATATACACTAAAAAATACCGTTTCCGCATTTTGTTACTCGTACATTTCACATTATTGCATACTGCTTCGGTATATGTTTAAAGGTTAAACCAGCGTATACAGTAAATTAAAACACATAAGATCTTGTCAAAATGTTAAGCTTTTGATCCAAATCAGTTGTTTTTTTTAATGGTCACGAACCCATAATATTGTCCATAATGTTTCAATTTTTGAATGAGAACCCTAAATATTTCCAGGATAAAAAGTAGCCAAGATTCTCTGAAGAGTCCTCTACGCGTAAATTAAAGTTTCATAAAAATTGGTTCAACTATTCCGGAGATTAGCCTGGACAAAGTGACAGACAGACAGACATAAAAAAATACGTGTTTAGGTTTTGGTAAAGTGTGACGAACCGTATGAGCTTAGAAAAAAGTATTTATCTTGAAATCACAGACAGATACAAAACAGATTACATTAACCCGTTAACACTAGCATAGGATATTATTAATTCATCAAAATCAACAGCTCTCCTACCCGTAAACATAGCACGTAGAACATTACTTCTTGAAATCCAATAAAATAGATCCGGCTTATGAATGGAAAAGCTGAAACCGCTGAAGAAAGCTTAATCACTTCTATACATGGTGCGCTGTAAATGTACCTAGTACTGTGGCAGGTATTTATTGGGAAAGAATCGTACAGCGATGTTTCGTTTTCAAATTTAAGTCGGTCAAATATACTCCTTTCTTATTAGGTATTGTTGGTGCAGTTTCTGAGGATGTCCTTTATATCTAGAGTACTACAAAGTAATATTAAATGATAAAAATAAGAAATACATTTCACCCATAGAAATTGGAAATAGTTTAATTTACAAAATAATTCGGTCACGCAGCTGAACCACTGACTTGAGTGAATTTCCAAAATAGTTTTATTTTTATTGCGTGTAATGTCAAGGCACAATATTTACCCGATAGTAATTTTATTTATTTAATCACTTCTGCGAGCGAAACCACGAGTACCAGCTGATTGTGAATAAATATTAAGCTTGTCTTTTAAAGTCAACTTGAATACTCCGTAGTCTATTCTATGTCAGTCTTATATAAGTATAGATTATAGTAAAATTATATTACTTTTAGACTAGAAAATATGAGATTTTAAAATATTCGCCCTAATACGCTTTTTGATTGAAACTATCGTATTTTGTCCCAGTGCAATAGTTGAATTATTAAGAACGTCACCTAATCAACCTTATGCGAGAACTGTTAGTGCAACCACACTGCTCTTTCAAGATGATTCCTTCTTAGATGCTCTTTGTTAGCGGATTTCCAAAGGAAAGATGAGCTATTGCAGTGACCCTTATGGTAAGACCTAAGATCGGAAGTAGTAAATGAGCACAGTTCATGGTCCCCAGAACACGTTTTGGGGTGTCATTAAAAATGTTGCATATTTATATGTATATATGTGTTCGCACTCTAGTGGTCGCATTTTAAGTTCGATATTGTTAAAATTTTGGTACACACGTTGGTTGTCTAAGTCGCTCGCACGAGTTCGTTAGCAAAAAAATTCAACAACCGGAAGCACGTTTTTTGACAGGAAGTAACTATGGTTTTTCGTACTGGAATGAAACTTTTTCGGGGTTTTATCTAAAAACAAAAATTTAGGATATCACGCATGCGTAGATGTGTAGCTCCTTCGTGAACAGTTGGTTGAAACCCTAATATCATATAAATTTAATTTTGCAAATTCACTCAACTCACGCGGTGGAATTATTTTAGTTTTCGTATTGCTTATTATTTGGAACATGTTTGAATGTTGCGTGCTAATCCTCAAAAAAGTTAAACAACATACCTTTTTTCAAACAACTAAATAGCTCTAACTGTGTGCGTGTACAAAGGTTTTTTCAAATCTAATTAAAACATTTACCATAACATAAGTCGCATAAAACTGTTCCTATTTTCCGAAACTATTTTCAACGTAAACGGACGCCCAAACTCGAAACACATTACCGCACGGCTTAATCTACTCGCAACAGGAAAGAAACAGAACTGCTTGTCCCGGCTTGATAAGGGTCTGATTTAATTACGACAACCCCTATTTCCAAGGGTCGAGGGTGGATAACAAAGTCATCGAAAGGACCTAAATTAAAGATGTCCTCCTGTCGTGTACCCTAATCAGAAAAGGGTTGTTTCCCGATAAATTCTATTAAACTCAGTGTTTACATGTTTGTATAGTTTACTGTAAGATACGAATACAGAGATGGTTGGTTAAACTTTGGGATTTGTTAGATAATGCAACATCGAGCTTGACTTTTACAATAAAATCCGATTACAAATAATAAATTTCATTATTCGCGTTTCGACGACAATTTCGCCATCTTCAATACTGCACGAGGTATTATAAAAATAATATAGTTGATAAGACTGCACCGAAACAGGACTGGTACAAGGACGGACCAGAGTGCACGTGCGCAGTTTCCTTATGTAAAAGAAACTACATCGACGTATTTATGCCCCATTGCGTGTGTTTGTGTGTTAATGTTTATGGAGTGTTAATGTGTAATTTGTTGTTATTTGTTGCGCATAAACAAATGCAGATTGTTTTTTGGAACGAAGTTCCTTAAAGCGGGTTGCGGTAGGGGTTAACGAATAGAAAATGTAACGCGTAACGAAAAAAGGGTTATTGATTGGTTATATGGCAATGAATGTAAATAAAATCAAGAAACATGTGTTTTGGTTCATCAATTTAAATTAAGGGTCTTCTATACCTTGCGTAAAACAGCAAAGATATGCACTTCGTACTAACGTGTTTCGGATGCCATTTTTCAACCTAAAAAGTTGTGGAACATCTTAAATTGTTCTTAAAGTCTATGTGCTTTTGTCTTATATCTCATAATTGAAAGAAATCGAAGACAACTCCTTTTAATCAGCAGTTTAACTGAGTAAACATCGATTATTTTTAACGCATTTTTTGGGAGTTTTAAGCAATAATTTCCATATTTTAAGCTACTATCACGTAAAAAATATAAAGCCTTCTTTATAACTTAAAGTAGTTTCCCAGATTATTAATTTATAAATAGAATCCGAAACACGTTATTACGAATGCAAGTTTCAACGATTTTGCGGCTTCAGTCAGACCTTTTGTATTAAAATCATACTGTACACTCGGGAGTTTTCTTCACGGTATAGAAGAGCCTTAAGATACGATCGGTTCCGTCTGGCGTAGTTCAGATATTATCGTCAAGCGCTGAAATTTTAGGTTAGGCCTAGAAAGTAATTTTAAGTCTACGCCTAACCTAAAGTTATTGTATGTATGTTGCCGTTAAGATGGGTAAAATAAATTAAACATACACACACAATAATTTTAGGTTAGGCTTTGACCTATGAACCAACATTTTATGTTTATTGAATGTATTTACAATGAATGGGCATTTAACTGTGTTTACCACCTTAGCTTTGATGATATAATTAATTCTACACCTTTATTATAACAGTACATATTTGTATAAAAAACAATCTAATAATAAACGGCAATTGAAAGATTAAAATTATGTGTGTATGTTGCCGTTAAGGCTGGTAAAAGAATTGAAGAAAAGGCGTGATGAACTTCGATCTTAACGGGGGTCCCACATTATACTTTTTAATTTTTATTCGGTTTTAAAATTACTGCAAAATATTCGAAACTATCGTCACCGCATAGACATTCTTCGCAATAGGACTGCGAGCAGGACGAGGAATAAAGGTATTTTATGCAATATATCCAGTCCAATAAGGTAAGAAACAAATTAAATCAGCACATATAAACTGTTAGACCTAAGCCTACTTCTGAGGAATTTGTATACGAAATAAAAGAAGTAAACATTAAATATATGGACTAGTTTAATTTGGATTTTTTTCAAACTGGGTTTTTATTTTAGTGAGGAACGTGCAATATTTCAACTCTATGGGTTAAGCCGTTCCAGAGATATCAACTATTAAAATAACATAAAAAACAAATTGGCATATAGTTGATAAAGGAATTGTTTCCAGATAAATGTTTATAGGAAATGTCGTCTTTATTTCAACCCTTAAAGACCCTCTGAATTGTTTCCAAGAGTCACAAAACTACACTGTGTAAATATCTGCTCATTGAGTCGTTATTTTGCTAAATATAATTTTGGTAAAACTTTCAGGTAGGGTGACCGCACGGAACCCTCGCCCAGTTGTCGTGAATCCGCAATTACATGAAAGATCATGGCCAGTCCCAATATTTCAACTGACCTTCTCTCTATATTTTTATTTCTCAATAGATTAATATAAATCACAAGAAAGAGTGTCGTATTGTTAGTATTTAAGGGTTGGGAATTAGGGATGAAGTCTTCTAGGGTGCAGAGGGTGGGGGGAGATTAATTAGTGACTACACCAGCTGTGCCCGCAACCTAGCAATAACTTTGTGCGCTTTGTCGAATTAACTGTGAATTGAAAATCTTCGATTGGAACGAAACAGCTGTGGACGGACGCGAGGCTTTCTGTACGGACAACGGGCGCAACTTTTTCAAAAGGTTTAATTAATTTCAATTATTTACGATCTAGTTGGTCACGTTGTCCGGTCGACAAAATTAGCAGCTTTAGCGAAATTAAGTCTTAGGTAGATATTTACTACCCGCATGTGCAAATGGCGTTTTTTAAGAGGAATCTGTAACAGCAGCAATAATTCGACCCACAAACATAGTTAATCCTCGTTTATTGTCTCACCCTGTAGACACAAAGAGGATTATTTTTAAAGTAAACAAAAGGATTAAGTCCTAACGCGGCGAGTAGGGCAACTGATTTAATATTTACTTATAACATTATAGATTTTTATTTTGCAACGGAAGGAAATATTATTTTAATTAAACGCGGAGACTTTAATGCAGTGACTAGAACTTCATTCTCTATTGGTGGAATTTAATGCTCTCGAAATTAAATTCTTTCATTAACATAAAAATTCCCCATGGATACTCAGCGAAACAAAGTGTATCGCATATTTTTAGTGAATTCCCATAGGAAAGATGAGCTATTGCAGTGACCCTTGTGGTAAGACCTAAAGTCAGGATCAGTAAATGAGCACCGATCATGATCCCCAGAACACGTTATCGTGTGTCATTAAAAAAACTTTATATATAGGCCTATATGTATATATGTGTGCGCACTCTAACGGCCGCATTTTACGTCCGATTTGGTTCTAATGTCGTACACACGTTGGTTTTTTAAGTGGCTCGGACGAGTCCGTTAGTAAACGTTTTTTTTTTTAAGATTTTTCGTATTAGAATGAATTTTTGGGGAATTATCTAAGAAAATAAATATAGGAGATTAGGCTACTATGCACATATTGATTTTTTTTATACGATCTTATCGTTCGTCTGGATCCCCCAACATCGATCAAAACGTACTATAAAAGTACTAGGTTCAAATTCACGAGGGGGATTTTGTCGTGGGGAAGCTTTTGTCTCGAGGTCGATGGCTCGTTTGTCCGTTGTGAGCACTGCGAAGCTGTCTAAATATATAGGCCTCAAGGTCGAGGTTCATATAGCGAGCGGAACGAAACAGCGCGTGAGCCGGGGCTGGAGGCTGAGGTGCAAGCAAATTCTACTAATATTTTTGTACACGCAGGCAGCTTTCAGCGCCTTCGTTAGTAGACCAATTTCCCAAATAGTTGAAACAATAAAACATATAAACTTAATTTTGTAAATTCACTCGCTCAACTCACGTCAGCTGTTCAACTGCGTGGTCTAATTATTTTACATCACACTCTATAATTTTCTATATTCTTTTCCAGTATAAGCCGTACTTTAGGCTATTAAATGGTATCGAACGGGAGTTTTATAGTTAAACGCCTCCTAATAAAATTGTTATTACATAATAAACATTAATCTACTGTTTATAGATACTCAGGTGTCCGTTATACCGGGCATCTCCAAAACCACAAGATTTACTTCACATACTTCTATATTGTATTTATTTATCGACATTTCTAATTGAAACGTTATTTTGAGTCAGAAGTAAATATTTCACGGATAAACTCTGTTTCCAGTTTCACTCAGCCCTGCCGCCACCCTTGCTTACCTTTTATAATTAATCTTGTATAGCGGCACAAGGGTGGGGAATGTTTATAAATAAAACTGCGAAGAAAATACGTCGGCAGTTTTGGATAATTAATTAAATCCCAGTTGATTGTATTCATTAGTTGAGGCTCGGTTGATAAATGGATTCCTGTAATGCATTAACACGGTTCTAGCTTCTGTCTTTAAAGATTACTTTTATTAAAGGAATTACGCGATAAATTACGGGGCAGTCGAGCAAGTATTGAATTATTTCAAACAGCTGACTAACAAATTAATGTAGTGAAGAATTATTGATTTAATGAACGGGTATCTCGTTGAATTAACAAAAGCTTCGTCTAACTAAAATATTAATCGTTATAATAAAAACTGATTCGTTTTACTAACGCCTAACTTATATATAATCAACGTTTAACAGTTGTTTCTTTCCAACATCTGATACGTCTGATTAACAGATGTTCGAATGTATAAACTACCTTTCGTTTGATTAGACAGATGTTCTGGCTTGTTTACAGCTGGTTCGTTTGCTATCAGTTGTGACTAACAAATTAATGTCGCATAGTATTGACAGCGAACCGTTTAATAAAAAGATATCTGGCGAATTATAACCTGATTCATATAACTAACAGATGTCCCTTCATATTAACAACTGATTAGATTAACTAACAGTTGTCTCGTACCAATATCTGATTCGTTTGATTAAAAAATGTCTCGTTGTATAAACGGTATTACGTTTGATTAATAACTTAGCTGACTAACAAATTAATGTCGCATAGTTTTAATAAACAGATATCTCGTGAATTAACACCTGATTCGTCTAACAGATGCCACATTATATTAATAACTGATTCGATTAACTAACGTTGAACTAAAATTCTCACACAAATCATCGAACACGCTTGCCGAAATTGACCTGACAAGTTGGTTGTTGTTAACACACTGGCGATCGTCTGATCGAGCAAGTTGGGTATATCATCAGTTGAACTATGGATTCTAAGTCAGCCGCAGTTGTTTTTGTTGATGTTTTATGTTTGAAAAATAAAAAGAAGAAGAAAAATCGATGTTTGTGGTCTAAAAATGTTTTTTTTACCGAACCAAGTTTAGCCACAGATGAAAAAAACATTTTTCTATCAGGATGGCGCACCCTTCTTTACGGGAGTATTTATTACAATAGCCTTTGCGTTTTACAGAAACCCGTTGTTCCCTACAAAGTTAAATAAATTCTGTCCAAAATTTTTTGTTGTCATTGAAAGACATTTTGTAATCTCAATGACCGCACTGAAGTCTAGTCAGGCGAGATGCTCGGCAGTTCCCCACACTCCTCCGAACATATAGAACTGTTATATGGTCCCAGCATGTCTGGCGCTCGGCTCGACCATTGAATATATAACCTATAAAAAGAACTACTAGCGCTGCTTCGCGTCGAAGGCGAGAACTAACGTTCTGACCTGTCGAACTGGTCTGAATTTTTAACACGGCGAGTGTCCTTCTTATAGGGTATATATTCAAAGGCTCGACTCTACAATATCGAACAGTTGGACGAGCCCCTTGATCCCATCTTGCTCGACGAACATGTTCGATAGTAAGGGGTGGGCTTTAACAGTTGTATATACCATCATTTGATTCGTTTGATTAACAGATGCACCGTCATATTAATAACTGATTCGATTAAATAACGTTTAATTAACAGTTGTATATACCAACATCTGATTCGTTTGATTAACAGGTGCACCGTTATATTAATAACTGATTCGATTAAATAACGTTTAATTACCAATTGTCCCGTACCAACATCTGATTCGTTTGATTAACAGATCTCCCAATGTTTGATTAACTACCTTTCGTTTGATTAACAGATGTTCTGACTTGTTACAGCTGGTTCGTTTACTGTCAGATGTCCCGTTGTATTAACAGCTGATTCATTTTATTCAGTACGGAGCCATTGGAGCGCGAGTTAAACTCACACTTTTGCTATTTGTTATTATATCGTATATTGCCTACAAGTAAAACATTGTATTTGAGCGTATACGAGAGAGATAATGCAACGTTTGTCCAATACGTCTAAAAGCCTTGTGGAAACTTTTAGCACGATTTATTTACACTTTTAATCCAATATATTGACAGTGTTGACGAAACTACCCCCGTTATTATAGCGTTGTCAAATTTACAACACTATGAACAGTTTTATAGCGGATTGCTCTCGGGAGTAACATTTACAGCGTCGGTGTATCTATATATATACACAGGGCGTCACAAAAAACCTTGGCGGGCCATATACGATCGGATTGTATACATTGGAATTAATGGAAAAATCTTTAGTATTTTTTTTGAATTTGACTTAGTTTAGTTGCAAACCGCCATTTAGTTAACTCCACCAATAGATAAGATATCGAGTTTAAATTTTGTATATGCGTTTTGTATCTTACGATTTACAAATGTTCAAACACCAAGAATTTAATTAAATTACAAGTGAAAAAACATAGACCAAGACCGGGAGTTGAACCCGGGACCTTCACGTTTCCGTCGTGATGCTCTGCCATCTGTACGGTTTTTACTGCAATTATTGAATTAACAGAGCATCACGACAGAAACGTGAAGGTCCCGGTTCAACTCCCGGTCTTGGTCTATGTTTTTTCACTTGTAATTTAATTAAATATCACTTGCTGAGGAAGTGTGTAAGCGGAAAAAAAATAATAACCAAGAATTTATTTAATAATTATTAAAATGGTGGCCGTTACAAAATGTTTAAAGTAAAAACCTTAACATTGGGACACATTTTGAAAACCGTTTACGTAGCAAAAAATGCACAAGAGAAAAAATATTTTTCTTTTTTAACGACAGGAAAAATGACTATTTTATTGTTTCTATAGGCTACCGGTAGGTCAAAAGACAACCGAGTTATTGATAACAAACTGAAAACATAATTTCTTGGTAATTAATTGTGAACAACATTTAAAGTTAGCCTAAAACCAACATTTCAGAGCAATGAATTTTATCTTATTTATTAAAAACTCTAAGAATTCAGAACATTTTGGTTATACGCTAATTTTGTGTGATGTGGACAATTACCACGAAATCGTGCTTTCAGTTTTTCTTTTCGATAACTCGGTTATCGTTTGACCTACGGAAACGTCAAATGACATTTTGTTTGTCATTAAAAATATATAATATTTTGTCTCTTGACGTCGTTTTGTAAAGGTAGCGGTTTTTAAGATAATCTACGATACAAATTTGTAACGGCCGCCATTTTGAAAATTACGAACATAAATTCTTGGTGTTTTGTACGCTTGCAAATCGTAACATACGAAATTATTGTACTAAATTCGAACTGAATATCTTAATTATTTCTGGAGTACAGTGAGGTTTTGTAAATGAACAAAATGTTGGACAGCGACTGAACTAAGCTCGAATTCGAAAAAAGCTATTGAACATTTTTCATTTATTTCAATGTATGCAATCCGATCCTGTAGGCCTACAGCCTGCTAAGGGTTTTTGTGTCATCCTGTATGCTATGTACATTGTGATATTGAACTTAGACCGATGTAATCTGTATGCGTATGAGGGATGATGGAAGGCGTATAGTTGATGAAACAGAGAGAACAGAAAAGAAAATGGTTGGATATTCAAGTTTAGTAGAATATTTTTTAAATTAAATTCAGGCTTTATGAAATTGGTGTCGCTTATAACAGTAATGATTCATTTTAAAGAATTACTCATATTAGTTGATTACATGTGGTCCGTCATGCCCTCCTGTACGTGTGACAAAGCGTCTACATTAACACGCTTCTAGGTAGAATATTATGTAAACACATTTTGTAAACGGTTTTGTACTTTGGTACAGTTACGTAACTTCATTAAAGATGGCGGCCATAATATGGCGGGGATCAGTGGGAGCTCGTAGTGAGGGTGTTGCACCAGAAAATGTTAACCTTTGTTTTAATGGAACAAGCATGTATGGAAAGAAAATGTATTCGGAAATTTGATAAAATCTTGAAAGAACAAAATCGAACATTTTTACTTAATTTACCTAAATTGTTACAGTCGAAGCTTGATCCACTCATACAAAAATTAAATCAATTCTTCTTGTATTAATTTATACAGTCTGATTCAGAACTATACGCCAATGTCTCGGTAGCTCATTCTATAATTAAAAAATAAGAAAAAAGTTCACATAAATGTAGGCCCGAAAACGCTTCGTTTTCCAGATATCTGCAATATTATTTTACAAAATAATTTGTATCTAGAGAAATGTTTGACTGATTGAGTTCAAACTTGGCATGAAGTTTAACCTAACAATGTTCTATCTCAAGAAAAATAATCAATTATATCCAATTATGTGTTTCAAAATGGCGGTTGTTTGCAAATTTTAAACCTAAATTACTCAAAAATTGTAAATTTTTACAAAAAATGTCAAAACACTTTTTTTGTAGCCTTTTTGATTCCCTATCCGATGGTGTTACTGTCAAAACAATCGAATGAATGATTATAGTTAAGTTAAACATAATAACAGCATATGTACATAGAATATTGTTGTGTTTACTGTGTTGGTATAGGATGCCGTGTTGAACAAACCAATTATTACACATAACTTAACTATTATTACGCTCACTGCAATAGCTCATCTTTCCTATGGAAATTCGCTAATAAAAAATAAAACTATTTAAATATTTGCCTTCCAAATAAGATCGTCCAGAATATAAGTACAGTAGTTAAAGATCTCACAGCTGAAGTACTACGAGTCCTTAAATTACGGAGGATCACACTCAGCGCATGCGCTGTAGACCCGTCTTTATTGTAAACCTATTTAACAGTCCGATGGAACTCTAGGCCACATTTTACCCTTCACTGCCTTCTGGCAACGGCGACGTTATTGCTTCCTTCGAGTAATTAAGTTAGTCGTGGATTTACTTGCTTCGACAGTGTTATGTAAGCTTTTAAATATAGAAGGCGGTGCTTCTTAAGGAAAACAAAATAAAGCGCTTGTTATTGCCTCGGGTTTTAACGCTGTTGTTCCGTTGAAGGTTTCTCTGCGCGTTTGAAAAATGGAATTATTTAACATTAGCTGTCGTCCCCGCCTTCTCATGTGTGGAAAATAAGTAACTTATAACAGGTTTTTCCAGAAAATTATTAGTTTGTGAACACAAAACGGGGGTAAATTAAAATAAACCAAACTACTGCCTAGCATTTCGAAATTCCAAAACACTATTTATAATCAGATAAGATCATATTCAATCCGAATTAACTGAAAATCTATACACATACATAACTTATAAGTAAAACTGAAGTGTCTGTCTGCGATTTCGAAATACATTATTTTTCTAAGCTCATATTCACACTTTAGCAAAGCCTAAACACACATTCTTTATTTGTCTGTCCGTCTGTTTGTCTGGGCTATTATCCGGAATGGTTGAAACAATTTTGACGAAAATTTCATTTGCGTGTAGTGGACTTTTTAGAGATAATTTAGGCCTATTTTATCCCATAGACCCTACATATTTAGGGTTCCTATTTTAAAATTGAAACAATGTAAACATTATGGACAAAATTAGGGGTTTGCGATAGGACGCGACCATTATAAATAAAATAACTGATTTGGATCAAAAGCTTAACACTTTGACAAGATCGTCTGTGTTTTAAATTACTGTATACGCTGGTTTAACCGCTCAAAATATATCAAAATAGTATGCAATAATGTGAAATGTACTCATAGATGTTAAATACACGTCAAAACCTGATTTGTAATTTTTATGTTCGTTCAGGAGTTATGAGTGACAAACTGGAAAACGGGATTTTTATCGTTTATTGTTGCATAGCTAACAATTACGTAGGCCTGAAAGGAATACATAGGTTGATTTGGGGGAAAACCCACTGTGCGTTTTTGGGCCATGGAACGTGGATCTAAAATAGTTTTTTTAATTGCCTGTAATGATAAGGAATAATATTTACCCGATAGTCTTTTTATTTATTGAAACACATCTACGAGCGAAGCCGCCTAGTTAGTACCAGCTAATATTAATATAAAGTAGGCCTACATGTAACATCAAGCGGTATATTAGTAAATCTGTGTATACCAGGTGTCTTAAAAGTCCCCCCCCCCCTATTATTTTTTATTAATGGAAATAGACAGATTTGCTTTGGGGATTGTTAACTTGACCAAACATGGACTTTTTTTGGTTTATCGTAAATTTCAACCCCTCCCAAAAAATGAAGTATTTTGGAGGTAAGTCGAAAATTTTAAATGATCCCTATTGAGTGACACCTTTTAAAGGTCTCGATAAAAGAAGAAGATTGGCGCGAACCAGAGGTTTTTATGTTGATGATATCCAACATAATGGCCAATCATAGTTATAATTTTTCCAAAAAAACTCCTATTTAAAGTTTCATTAATAATTAATTATGTTACAACGAGTAAAACCTTTAGTAGTCACCTCATATTCACTCAGATTAAGAGCTCGAAATGAGAACCGTTGACTTCTTGACAAAAATACAGCCTGGACTCAAAGTGTTGCCTAACATTTCCCGCGTGATAAGGTGACATGCGTGTTCGATCCTTACTATGTTTTATGACTTAGATTGAGTGACCCACTGGATGAAACCCTTGTAAAAAATAACAGATGTATCATATTTAACATTTTGATTATATTTAAATGGGGAATGTTTTTGGGGGGAAGAGGGGGGGGGGGGACTTTTAAGACACCCGGTATGGACCAGTATATAGTTCCGTGCCCTTTTTAGTGGTATTTACTTCTCGTGTGTACGCCAAATAATAAGCATTCATGGCTCTCACGTTAAGCAATGATTGCAAGTTAATACAAACTTTGACCGGTTGCCATTTCTGACTCAGTTGCCTGTGGTATTGTTTTCTTCTGACTCCAAGTGGGCATTTCCCCTGAGGCTAGGCGAGGGAGAATGTATAGTTGCTTAAACAAATACGTGTTTATCATACTGCATCGTAAAGTTATGTTTTTAATACATGCGTTACGTCCGTAGAATTACTCTTTATTGTAGCCATTCACTACTTGCTCAAAAAGTCAGCTGTTCAATAACCAGCTGACTTCTTTACGGTACTAGGACCTAAAAGATTCCAAACAGAAATTACAGCTTTAGTGGAATGTGCCAGAGAAAATCTTAGACTTAGTCATATTGGATATGGCTGTTTACCATCTATATCAAAATTTGCGTAAACGTTAAAAAATTTACTTTTGGAACAGCGATTAAAGTTTTATGGGGGTTGAAATTCAAGATGGTGGCTGGTTCTGCCGATCCCTAAGTTACAATGTTACAATAATACGAATAAAGTTATTGTTATTATTTGACTAACCTAATCGAGAATCGAAGAAAGGGAAGGGTGACAAAAACAACACCATACAGAAATAAGCCCCACACACACGCGCGCAAGAGAAAGTTTTTTTTTTCAAAGACCGAACTGGGAATCGCCAAGTTAGTAAAAGTCCGGCCACCCCTTAATAATTTAAAAATTGTTGCACATATAAACTCCGTACTTCCAGGAACCTATTCAATTTAAAAAAAATGTATATTACGATTTTAGAAAATGTATCCGCCATCTTATATCCACCATCTTGAATGTAATTTTGTTTTTTTTTTATGGGAAGGTGGTCTTGTGATACATCATTTCGATGTAGAATTTTAAGAGAAAACCAGCATTGAAATGTACACTTCCATATCTTTAACCGATTTAAAAAGGCGGCTGAAAACCAAAGAAATCGTGTTTTCCGATTTTGCCCCATTTTGCTGTACTATTTTTGTTTTAAATATTAATTGTTATTATTTTTGGATTCAGAATTAAATAAGCTTTCAAACGATATTTGGGAGTGTTTGGTTGAACCACTAAAAATTAATTTTGAAAAAATCAAAATGGTTGTAACTCAAAAATTTTAAACGGCAAGGTAGGTCATATGGCACTTCATTTTAAAGATCTATTTAAAAAGAACAAATTTTTAATTTAATTTTTTTCTATCTCTTACAGTTAGTTAGAAATTAATTAAATCTTTTTTTGGCTTTGTACGGAGTTGATATGTGCAACAATGTTTCCATTATTAAGGGGTGGCCGGACTTTTGTATCATTCTGTATACGGACATATTTATGTGTTCGCACCCTAACGGCAGCATTTTACGCCCGATTTAAATCAAATTTGGTCAATCGATTTTGGCATCTAATTTACCATCTATTCGGGGCCGATTTCCCAAATTGTTGGTTGAAACCCTAAAACGTATTTTAATTTTACGTGAGCGGTTCAGCTGCGTGATTCGAATTGTATATGAAAGGCTGAGAAGCCAAGGGGTACAAGTGATTTTTTTTTAATAATGTCGTTAAGTGCAGAAACTGGCTCTTCAACCCTTTAAAATGTTTGTAGCCAAGGAATATAACTGTAAGTCTATAATGTGCTGAGATCTAGTGGGGGAAAAAAAAAACTTCTTCGTAGAAAAGCTGTTTAGCTTAGAAGCCAAGGGACACATGTGATGCAAGTCGCTTTACTTTGCATAGGTAATTTATTTGCAACCTATGTTTTATTACATAACTTCTAATTCCTGTTAACACGTTCACTGCTACGCAAATTTCGTATTTCCTATGCTAGTAGCTGACCTTTTATGTTTTATATATGTAGCCTAAATAAGTAGAAATTACTTTATTTTTTATTTTTGAACCTTTCTACGTAATAATCACTAATATTTTAAAGTGGACGCACATGTTCTTAGCACATAGGCTTAAAATTAGCGTGCGAATCCTGCAATGCACTGTGTATTGAAAATTCTCAAAATACGGGGGTTGGCGTGCGAAGCACGCAATGCATTGTGTATTAAAAATACTTTCATTACGGGGGTTATCGAGCGAAGCACGCAATGCACTGTGTATTGAAATACTCCCAAAATGGGGGTTGGCGAGCAATGCACTGGGCGTCGGCCGCTTCTCGTAGTGTTCAGTGTCAAGCTCACATGTGCTTTCTTAGCAGTGAACGTGTTTAGCCCAGAGGTACGAGTGACAAATTTTATCAAATATTGGCTGATAACAAAGAATAAGAGGATGAAAATCAAATTTGTTATTATGTTAGTCTAGAAGCTAGCAATTAAACATTATATACTAGTTTTAGTGTTCACGGTTTTATTTGTATTTGATTATAACAGTTTAACTGTAAACTGAGTTTTCTCAAAACTAACTTCACTACACTTATACCTCTTGTCTTCTCAGTCCTTCTATGTTATTATTACGAATTGTTTTATTCTTTTCGAGGAGAGACTTACACTTAAGTATATAGCAGATATGGCCCCGACACTACACAGTCTGTACAAGGAACCATTGAGTGGAAGCAATACACTTGACACTATAGCAAATGAACCTCCGACACTTTTACAATATTCGTTTTTGGAGACCGTATGATTTACATTTTTCGCCTTTTTACTTTCGCCATTGTAAGGAAGCGTCGTGGAAGTGTGATGGATAGTTGTACCTCTCCTTCCTAGCAACCCAGGTTTTTTTTTATAGTTATACCACACACTGAGTATATTATTCAATCCCCCCCACCTCCTTTAACTGGTAGCAGTGCAGATTGATAAATTAGCGTCAGCTTGAAGCATCCCTTAATTGTTAATTGATGCATTCATGTCTCAACGCCTAACTGTCAACCACTTTGATTTGGGTTTAAGATGTAATCAATACACAATGTGTTACGAACAATCTTCCAAAGTCACAGATTAATACATATAGCTGTATTTAATTACTGGGGGCTCTGGCGCCAGCGGCGACATATGTAATGGTGATGCTAATGCAAACCACAAAATCCCTAATTATTTTCATAATTTTTTAATAGGAGTTTTTATGGACCTGTAAATAATGTAAGACATAGATCGAAATAGATACGCAATATCCCAAACATTTGTCCACAAAACCGCTAATTTTGTCCGTAATTTCAATTTTTACATGAATTTTAAATATTTTCGGAATAAAAAGTAGCTATATTCACTGAAACGTCGTACACACGTCAATGAAAGATTCGTCAAAATCGGTTCGGCCATTCCGGATATTAGCCCGGAAAAACAGTCTGACAACAAATTTGTAAATGTTTATTTAGGTTTTGGTAACGTGTGAATAACCAAATGAACTTAGAAAAAAGCATATATTTTGAAATCATAGACAGACACTTAAATTTTATTTTATATGTATAGATTTTTGTTTTGATTTAGGCTAAGTTTTAAATTAATAAGTATGTCAATAAGAGTATACAAATTGTAATTGTGTGTGGGTTAAGTTTAGACAGGACGTGATGGTCCTAACTTCTCACAAAATAAAGACTATTCTATTCTATATACGCACGTACGAGAGACACACATGTAGGCACATTAATGTGGCTCTACATTGTTTTAGTTAGTTTTTATAACTTGAGTGTACTTGTGTTTTAAGTGTACTTGTTGTTTTTGGTACACTTGAGTACTGCGTAAAAGATTACCAGAAAACAATAGTGTAACCCTTTCGCCATTATACATTCGTTTCGAAGTTGGAATGGCGAAAAATAATAATAATAAAACGAGGCAAAACACGCTACAACAACAATACCCAATAACAAACTTTAAACAGTGGTGTAATAGTTATTATAAACAATAACTAATAAATAACATAAATTAAACGGCTACACCAACTTGTGTAAATGTTTTGCAGAAATTCCTCGACGATATTGTTTTGATAACATGTTAAACGAAATCCTTAATTATAAAGCAACAACACGTGTTGTCAGCGCGTTAAAGTCTCCGTTGAATTATTACGTAGTTCACAATTTGTACAAAGCAACATGGGCAGTCAGCGCGTTAAAGTCTCCGTCAAAACACTAGTCTGCAATTCGCATTGTCTAACAAATTGGCAGGTACACTCCTAACTAACCCCTTCCTGTCAATCGGGAAACCGCTATCATCACTTCGATACATCGTCGAACTATCGATATCGTCCGATCTATCGATAAATATGTAACAAGGTGTCGATGTCCTGCGGTTCTACAATATTGTTTAATTTGTTTCCGTAAAGTCACTACGGAGGGAGTGGGGAGTGGGGGGGTTGTATCGACCGGGGTTGACAGTAAAGGGCGTGTTTTGCTTCCATGTTAACGACGGTGATAATTCGTGTTCTTGTGCGTAGTTTCTATGAGGTCCGGAGTGATAGCGGAATCTGTATAGTTCGCCTTGTCTCTACAACCACTTTTAGTAAAAGTGAATAGACATGGAAATAATCAAGTTAAATGTAACCATCCAACCGATGGCAATAACCATGGAGACCACGCTAATAGGTGATTGCTTCATAACACAGTATACAAAACAAAGAATTCATAATCTTTTAACACAAATTTCCGATATAGTTCTTACCATTTATTTCCAAACAATACAATTTAACTCAAAGTGCAATATTTTGTACAATGGAATGTAAAAAGCTGTTGCAATTTGACAAATACTTTATTTTATACAATAAACGTACTTAAATTCTTACACAATACACAGTGGTTGCGTTAGCGATTTTTTAACAGTAACTTAATTTAAGTACGTTTCTTTAAAATAGGGGCTTCCATAAAAAATTTCAAAGATGACCGCCACATTGGAAAATGGCGGCCATTTAGAAATAGTGAACTGCATATTTTTTAATTTCTCATAAAACAAGGAAAGGTTCCCCATTTAAAGTTTGCTGTAAAATTAATACTTTTTGATCCCAATGGTGGCCCATTTAAAAAATCACATAAAATATAAAATGTTCGAGAGGCTGTATCTCATAAACGGTTGGGTTTAGAAAAAAATACAAAAGAATAAAAATGTTTTAAATTTGTGCCTCCAATCGAAATTCAACATAAAAAATAGGGGTTTCCTAGATTGATGAACCAACATTTTATGTTTATCGAATGTATTTACAATGAACGGACATTTAACTGTGTTTACCATCTTAGCTTTGATGTTATAATTAACTCTACACCTTTATTATAATAACATTAAACGTACGGAAACAGTAAATATTTGTATAAAAAACAAACTAATAATAAACGGCGATTGAAAGATTAAAATTATGTGTGTATGTTGCCGTTAAGGCTGGTAAAAGAATCTAAGAAAAGGCGTGATGAACTTCGTTCCTGTCGGGGGTCCCACAACCGCATACATTTACTTTTTTTTAAATTTATTTTTTGTATAAATTCAATGGCGGATGTCCGGGAGTCTAGCGTTTTTTTAAAATCTGTAAATAAGCAAATTTGTCTTTATTTTAATGGTAAGTAAACCTCACACAGGTGAGGTGACGTAGGGCTAATTCAAAAACAACCTGAACAAATAAAGCGCCATCCAACACCAGTTGAACATGTTCCATTCGTATACTTGCTTATGTAAATGGGTCGTACCATGTAACAAATAGTCTTGTCTTTATCTCTTCAAATCCTGATTTATCTATGCACGTAACTCTCCTACTTATAAACAGATTGAGTAGGCCTACAGATACAAAATGGCGGATAGTATGCATCACAATAAGACAGACATACATCTCGTATCCCTGCTTCGTTCGACGATACATTCAATAAACTGAACGTTGTTATATGTGTACCTGATGGTGACTAATGGACGAAACGCGTATGTGTAGTTTTTATGAACTTGGATCACAGGTATATTGTATTTCCAAGTATTGATATTTATAATTTAAAATATAACAAAAGCTAAGAGTTTCAAATTTATAACTCCTTTTTAACATTGTGTGAATACAACTAAAAAACAATGATTTAGATGAACGACATTTGTCGTATGATCTTAAATATAATTTGTAATTCTGTATTAATTTTGGACTAAATTCACCTACTGGAAAAAGTAATTTTGCCAATATAATCGCCAGAGAAGTGAAAAGGAAAACACCATAAAACGTGTTCTGGGAACTATGATCGGTACTCATTGACTACTCCCGACCCTAAGTCTCACCATAAGGGCCACTGCAATAGCTCATGTTTAATATGTAAATTCGCTGATAATGCCCATCTCTAGTTAGGGTGTACTTAAATATGTTATACTATTCGCTAATAATGCAGATAGGAAGTTACTACAAGATCTCTTATATTCAAAATGGCAGCCACTTGAACTTTTCAGGAAAAATTCTTGACAACGGTGTTTTTTTCGATAAAATATTTTGTAACATGTCAAAGTATTAATTCAATATAATTCTATTTGTGGTACAGTAAGTTATAAGAAAGTTTATTTGAGAATAGAGAAAGTGTTGGTAAAGAGATCAGTTTTCTTCTTTGGGAGAAAGTAAATACATTGGTACGAACTCTTCACCCGTAACGCTCAATCTTCAAGACACTTTGATAGATTAGCGATCGTTTAGAGGTCACCGCGGGTCACGTGACTAATGGACTCTACTGCGCATGTGTCCATTAACTCTGGAAATCGGTACGGATCAAAGTGTTTTCACTTCAGATCTATGGAATGGATTTTGATGAAATTGAGATTATCAATGAGGTAGAAGCATTGCATGTTCGCTCACAAAAACCTAGTGTCAAGAATTTTAATTAAAACATAATAACAGTCAAGTGGCGGAGCTGTGCACTACTAACATTAAGTTTGCTAGTTTTTTATTCTTCCGCTAGCAAATATAGGGCAGCTTCATAAAGGCGAAGGTGGAGGGTTCATTGCCAGTAAACTTACTGAAATGTTCATGCGTAAGTATTATTAAACACGGCATTATCTCACACATTGAACATTAACGGAATATATTTTCTAGTATTCCTCCGCGAGCAACAAGTTGATGTGATAACCACCAGAGTGCAGGCTAAACACTCGAGTAGGAACACAAATTCAGCGCGTACATGCTTCCACAATAATGTGGATTTATTAGTCAAAAATTATTCAAAACTATTGAAATTACTGTTATTTGAAAGGTAATTAAACTTTGAATGTGGTGAGGTTTTTACATTTTTTGATATTTGCATAATTGAATAAGGAAACAAATAACAAACTTTGATTTTTAGTTAAGTCAAAGAATAAATTTTAAAAACTAAAAGACATCCACATTCGGACTGTCCTAATTTTTAAAATGACACGTTCAGAATAATTTCCTGGTCATTATTACTCCAGTAATCTTATTACCCGGTTAACATTGCTTATGGTAGTTGAAATTCAAGATGGTGGCTAGATCGGCCGAGCCTTAAGGTATCGAACATAATGCTGGACTGGAACGACATATTGTCATTCAATAGATATTGTGTGTTGATCTAGGAGGCGCTGTAGATAGCAAACTCCTCAAATGAGTCCATATAGTGTTTTTTTTTACATAAATGTAGCATGATCGTGTTATTATTTAAATCACTGTCGCCTTAGAAGTTTGTTATTAAGTGCTCGAAGAATTTGGACTTGGGGGAGATTAGATCGTGTGTGCTTCTAGGTGTACCTTAAACCTTTTTACAAAGGGCCGGCCTGTGTGGCCTATATAACATAAACCTATTTAACATTTGTTATTACATTCCAATCTGGGAGCTTAAATAAAACGTAATATTTATTTACAGCCATGTTTTAAGTGCTTAGGGGGGTGGGTAACTATGCAACTTAGGTCTATTAAAGTAGACGTAAATGTAAAAGAAAACATCGTAAACCAGTTTTTAAATTTTTGAAGTGATAACTTCTATTGGCCCGTTCGTTTGACATTCGCTTGACTATGTTTTTGAAATCTAGCGTCACGCAACTTTTTGCGTAGACACAAGTCAGAGCGTGGAGAGGGAATATTTAATACATTTACATTCATTACCATAGCAATCAAATTAATACATAAGAATTAGTTACTATAGTATAATAGCTGATTTCGCCCATCATCTGTAACTCTTAAACAAAACCCAGCATAGATTATACTTTGGGGTTATGCTTAGCCTACAACTTCAATCATAATTTCTTGTGAAGTTGAGTTTTTAAAAATATTAGTTATAGAACTAATGTAGGCTATAATACGTTATAAGATTTGCTTTGAGGTTATAAACTGTAAATAAAAACAACCTTTTATCATCAATATATTCGTTTATACAAATTTAAAGAAGAAATACCTATACGTTTAAAGTAATAATATAACAGCTGATTTTCGGGAGTCTTCTTTCATATACATATATGTATATATGTGTTCGCATTCTGTTCGCATTTTAAGTCCGATTTGGTCCAAATTTCGTACATCTGTTGGTTGTCTACGTCGCTCGAAGGAGTTCGTTAGCAAAAAAATCCAACAATCGGAAGCATGATTTTTGACCAGAAGTAACTATATTTTTTGCGATATTTCCTACGAGAATTAATGTTTTTAGAGTTTCTTCTACAAATACAAATGTAGGAAGCTATTCTGCACATTTTGTTTCTTTACGCGACCTTATAGCTCGCTTGGTTCCCCCAAAATCGACCAAAACGTGAAATACCGTAAAACTACTCGGTTCAAAGCAATGTGGTGGATTTTTCGTGGGGTTGGCGTGCGAAGCACGCAATGCTTTCTGTGTTGAAGGTACTTCCAATACGGGAGTTGGCGTGCGAAGCACGCAATGTATTGTGTATTGACGATACTCCCAATACGCGCAATGGCGTGCGAAGCATTTTGCAGCTATTCAGCACCGTCGTGAATAGACCTATTTCCCAAACTGTTGGTTGAAACCCTAAAACATAGGCCTATAAACTTAATTTTGGAAATTTGCTCAACTCACGTCAGCGGTTCAGCTGCGTGGTCGAATTATTTTTTTCACTCGAATCAACATTTGATTTCGTTTTCCTCCTATTACAATAAAATTGTAACAGATAAAAAATTGAAATGGCTCACTGTATGTAAACATATACGTAAATGTACTCCATTTAAAATCTTAAAAAAGTACTATAAAATGCAAAAACGACAATACCTATAAATAACCCAAACCAATCGTTACATTTACGCTTATACCAACACCAATTAACCATGGGAAATGATGTATCCGAACTAGGCACAAACATCATCAGTTTGTGTGCAGGAACAATTCCTCTGTGCAATTATTGATCCTGGAAATGTATGACAAAGTGTCTCCGGAGTTGGGGGGCGGCGGGGGGTGGGGGGGGGCAATCCGTCATCTTACCTAAGTGGTGGCTTTACCGCAAGATAAGACCGAGTTAACGGGGGCGTAAATGACGAGACTTCGCTCCAACCGTTCGTTAAAGTCTTTTTAGTGACGTACTTTTATAATAAAACAAACTCAGATTTGAATAGCCTACTATTGAGTTTTTAAGGGAAGTATTAAATTGAAAATAATTCCGCTGCACCAGATTTTATTTTATTTAGTCGCTTCGCGTAATAGTCTTTGTAAATGCTTAAATAAACATTTAAAATATTCTTAGATTGCTTTTCCTGTCTAAATATTTTACTACGGTGGTAGTTTTTGAGCGTGGAGTGTTTTGAGGCTTTACTGCCATTATACATAAATTAATTGTTTGTAATTTACCTACTCAATTATACAATTTAAAGTAAACACTATTAAGAGAAACGGTCTATCTATATCTGTAAGCGACTTTATTCTGACTGAATATGTTGGTACTGACCGAGAGAAGCAAGCACGGGGGAGCTCCTAGTTAGCGAATTTCCTTATTAAAAATGAGCTATTGCAGTGGCCCTTATAGTAAGACCCAAGGTCGGGAGTAGCAAATGAGCACCGATACCCCAGAACACTGTTTGGGGTGTCATTAAAAATCATATATGTATGTGTTTGCACTCTAGCGGCCGTATTTTGAGTCCGATTTGGTTCAAATGTGGTACACGTGTTGGTTGTCTACGTCGCTCGGACGAGTTCGTCAGTCAAAAAAATCCAACAACCGGAAGCACGTTTTTTGACCGGAAGTAACTGTTTTTTGAGATTTTTCCTCCGAGAATTAATTTTTTAGAGTTTTTCCTACAAACATAAATGCAGGATGTTATTCTGCACATTTTGTTTTTTTACGCGACGTTATAGCTCGCTTGGTTCCCCCAAAATCGATCAAAACATAAAATACCATAAAAGTACCCGGTTCAAAGCCATATGGTGGATTTTACCGTGGGGTTGGCGTGCGAAGCACGCAATGCTTTGTGTATTGAAGATACTCCGAATATGCGAATGGCGTGCGAAGCATTTTGCATCTATTCAGCAGCGTTGTGAATAGATCTATTTCCCAAATTGTTGGTTGAAACCCTAAAACATAGGCCTATAAACTTAATTTTGAAAATTTGCTCAACTCACGTCAGCGGTTCAGCTGCGTGGTCGAATTATTGTACATGCGATAGACAACTTCTAGTTTATTATACAAGGTGAGGCTTTAAGTTTCTGGGTAAATACTTAAATACTGAAATAATTTTAATGAAAATGTGAGCCTATATACAGTAAGTAATGTGCTATTTGTGCATTTAATTTTAATAGATCAGCAGATGGAAGATGTTTAGTGTCCGACTATATTGTTTATCACCTCTTAACTGGAATGTGTATAAACAGCTGATTTCATGATTTGAAATAATATCAGTAATTTGTAGCCATATGGTAGGCCAGCATCCGGCATATAATTTTTTTACTAAACAACCTATGTTTCTAGAACGGCATAACCGATTAATTTGAAATTCTGCGTACTACTCACCAAAGCCAAAACTTAGTTTGAACGAAATTGCAGCCATTTAACATTTTTAATGAGAATAACATGAAAACCAACTCCATACATCAGAATGAATGTTTCTATGTCCTCTATAGACTAAACAACTATTCGACCGATTCCGCTAAACATTTCACAGTTTATCCATATCATTGCCATGAGTGTTTAGACGTTACAATTACTACAGTCTAAAGGGTTGAAATGGGGTTGCCACCGCTATACAATAAATGTGAATTAAACTTCCTACAAGCTACAACGTTAAAATTATGTATTACTATTTTTAAGCGATACGCAAAACTATTTGCAATTTTATTACTTAAGACAATAAACGGTACCAGGAACTGGCACATACATTCTTACAAACATATTTAAATTAGTAAACAGATTCACTGTGACTTCATAATTGTAGGTGGGGTAAAAGAGGTGATTTATTAATGTAGGAGACTAACTAATAAATAGTATTTTTATAATCTGGAGAGAAAACTAATCGATCGATTTCGAACAAATTTGCACCAAACACGTCAATTAGGCCTGTATAGATGCACGAAAAAACGTTATGAAATTTTTTGAAAAAAATAACCTTTTTTATTGCCAAAAAACCCCCCAAAATCAGTTATTATTATTAGCTAAACGAGAATTTTTAGAAAGATGCGGTTTTCTGAATATGGTAGGGTACATTAAAGGGCTACAAATAAGCCAAATTTAATCAAAATCGTTAGAGCCGTTTTTTTTATAAACAAATAATCACTGATTTTTTTGGTGTTTTTTGCTAAAAGGGTTTTTTTTTTCAAAAAATTTCAAAACCGTTTTTGGTGAATCTATACAGGCTTACTTGACATGTGTGGTGCAAATTTGTTTCAAATCGATCGAATGGTTTCGCTCTAGCTTTCTATACATACAGACTTACATACATACAGACAGACAGACATTTTGTAAAAACCACTTTTTTGGACTCAGGGGGTCCCAAAACGGATATTTCCACAAAAATCTCAACATCGATTTATTTTGCGATCACTATACTTTCTCTATACTATAGTATAGTGAGAAAGTAAAAGGATGAAATGGAATAACTAACCTTAAAATAAATTTCCCTACAGCTGTTTAATATAGTGCGTTTTTCCATACTCACAGCAGTGCGCAAACTAAACTACACGTGTACAGCGTCAAGTAATTATACATCTTTGTTTTACTTTACCGCAAGGCTAAACAGCTGTCTATAAAACTTGTGATTTGTAGGTCTAGTCGATAATAGACACACATTAATATTCCAAACCCTTAAACAGTTCTTGCCATTAACTAAATATGCTAAGAGAGATATAAATTCTTCTCTGTGTTTGTGTACAGTACAATTTATGTTATACATCCGGGGTTGCAACAGAGCCTAGCTTAAACACTTGTCACTAAAGGGGACTTTAGCAAATATCCTGACCCTACCCTATTGTTTAACGTTTGATGGCAATTACAGTCCGGATTGCGATCGCGCCCTCTAACCGTAATTACCGGCCTCCCTTTATAATGATTGCTACTCTAATCCAGGGTGTGCGATAGTGCAGGGGATAAGGGTCGACGCTAATTGTAGTCGAGGCGTATAAAGCTCCCTGTAATATACACCGTTGCACTTTAATATACAATGCAATAAACGCGTGTACCGGATGATTTGCATTTAGTAGAGATTGTGCAGCAATAAAGGAAACATTACAATCCGTGTGTTACCGCTCGTAATTTCTTAATTTGACTGCGACCTGTGGTGCAATACTTTTTTATCTTACTGCATTATAAACTGATGTTTTTAATGCATGCGTCACGCCCGTAAAGTGACATTCACTACTTGCACAAAAAGTCAGCTGAACCATCTAACTAACTGCTAGGACCTAAATAGTTATTAGTTTATCTAGGGTGCAAAGTTGAGTTTGCCGCATAAGACGCAAACATTTGACGCCTGAGGCAAAGTAAACATTGCACCCGTAATACCCACAACATTTTCCACAAAGCTACATTTTAAATTAGCATTTTAGTGTTAAAAAGATCCGTTTTACAGAGGTTAGTCCCACAACAATCAAAATTTTCAAAACAGACTACATCAGCTGTTTACTTTGCACCCTAGTGTGCAAACTAAACAGCTGGCGTGCGAAAAGTATTACGTGAGTAGTGTGGTTTAGTTTGCGCACTGCTGTGAATGTGCAAAAATACACTTTATTAAGTAGCTGTAGGAAAAGTATTTTACTGTACTAGGTCCAACAAGTATTGTACTGTACTAGGTCCAACAAGTATTTTACTGTACTAGGTCCAACAAGTATTTTACTGTACTAGGTCCAACCAGTATTTTACTGTACTAGGTCCAACAAGTATTGTACTGTACTAAGTCCAACAAGTATTGTACTGTACTAGGTCCAACAAGTATTGTACTGTACTAGGTCCAACAAGTATTGTACTGTACTAGGTCCAACAAGTATTTTACTGTACTAGGTCCAACAAGTATTTTACTGTACTAGGTCCAACAAGTATTTTACTGTACTAGGTCCAACAAGTATTTTACTGTACTAGGTCCAACAAGTATTGTACTGTACTAGGTCCAACAAGTATTGTACTGTAATAGGTCCAACAAGTATTGTATTTAAACAGTGCATTGCTGTGTTTTAAAATTACAGCAGCTGTAACTTCAAAAGGTTCAGCTGTTTTACAACTGATGGCAGCACTGTTACTCATTGCGGCCATTCTCTAAACGAAACCTCCTTCGAACAGTTATTTAAGATCTGCTTTTGTGAAACCAAAGAACACGCTTTTTATTTTACACCAGACATTTTTATACTGAGGTTAGTTTACTGTTTGTTTAGTCAACAGCTGGTGAAGATTCATTGTTGACCAGCTGACTATGCCACAGCACAAGATGTTAAGAAGAAAACATACCATACGCTCACAGTTTAGCTGAGATTTATTGACTTTTTATAACCATTAAAATTACCTACTGAAATTTGTATAGTTATTATTGTTCAGTTAGTAAATACAACTGTTTTAAATGTTCTATTTAATACAACAATTCCCATGTTCTTACATAGCTTGGTTATTTATTTAATCTTAAAATGTGTCCAATAATTTATAACCACCCTGTACAATAACCTTGCTTCGCAGCTAGGGTTGGTGAGCGAAGCGAGTAACTTTATATAAAATAAAACAAATAGTAACGGTATTTTATAAATAGAACAAAACACACAACGAGCACGACTAAACACTTGATCCACACCAACAAATATTTACGTTGTATGTTGAATTAACAGCTGTTAATAAATGCTAATTTATTTCCACGTAAATTTTTGTGTTGTTAAAATTTGTTAAAATTCACGGCACAATTTTGCATTTTTAACTGTTGTAAAATGTTGTGTATTTAGTAAATATTGTGGAGTCTAAAATGTAAGATATAATCACAAAGGGCCTACTTTACTGACCTAAATTTTGTCAGGGTTTTAACATAGGACTTGGATTAATTTCAATTTTTGCTAATTGGCTTTTTATGTTTGTTATTTGAGGATAGGTATTAACTTGGCAATTTTTGAAACGATGTGTTTTAAATTTTCTACAAACAAAAAATAAGATAAACGTCCGAATGAACAATTGTAATACAAACATTAATGTTTCAGCGTCTGGTAATTGTAAATGAGAGTTTACAAGACAGGGCTCTATAACAAGGACTAAACCGTTTCTTTGATCTCGGCACTGTGCCGCCAGTTTCACTCTGACGTCACTGTGCTGATAACTGCGAAGACTAGAGCAGCGGACTCTTTGTGCGCGCTGTCGTTTACTCGCTGTTGTAACTCGACGGAAAAGCTTCAGTAAAATAAAACTTACATATTCTTAATCTACATAAAGTACGGATTCCAACAGTATACAAAACTTTTATTTTAACAGGTATTTCGAATTTTAATAATTGAAAATATTTTAGAATTATCACAGACTGAAATGGAAATGCTACTAAGCGAGGACATTTTTTAGTTTTGGGTTACAAACTTCCAGCGGGAACGTTGTAGCCAATGAGTTGACCTAAACTTTTCAATTCACCGATTTGTGATAAAAAGATTAAATCATTATGAAATCGTTTTTAAACGAGCGCGAGGCGGTGACGCGTCGCCACTCCCGGTGTACTTTATGAACCTTATGAACTGTCATATGCAAGTTTTTTAAATACATTTTTGTAACGAAAACATTAATTTTAAGCTGTTTGTCTATTTATTGTGACTAGAGGGGAACATAAGCTTGAAAATTATGTTCGCATCTTTAATTTTGATCAAGAGTTAAGGGAGATATGGCGTTTCCACTAAAAAACACATTTGAGAAATAATATACAAGGATAATGAGTTTATAAACTTCTACCTTGGTACAAAAACAGGCCTTTTTGTTGTATATTTTCAAAATGGCGGCCGTTATACATTTTTAATGTTAAATAAATCTAACCACGTTAACTTTACGAAACAATAACGTTGTATTTTTTAGTTACAAACAAAACTGCGTTTTTATGTAAGGAGATAAATAACTGAGCTCAAACTACAAATTTAATTTCTTGGCAGTAGTCTACAATAGCCACAATTATTCGCCTATCAACTCCTATAAAGCGTACGTGAGTAACAATATAATATAACAGCTGATTTCATCCATCATCTGTAACACTGAAACCTACCGCTTATCAATTATTATACTTTGGTGTTATGTTTACAACTTCAATCAATAATATGTCTTGTGAAGTAAATTTTTTTAATTAGAATTATAGAACTAATGTAGGATACAATACGTTAAAAGATTTGCTTTGAAGTTATAAAATGAGTATAAATACAACCTTTTATTATCAATATATTCATTTATACAAGTTTAAAAAAGAAATACCCAATCGTTTAACTTCGGAAATATTCGTACATCTTCGTATAACTTATATACATATTAAATTATTAGTTTCTTCATTATAGTTGCTTCATCAATTTGAATTAAAAGCAGTTAAAAGATAATACTTTTTTTGTTTATCTTGATGCATTATAATGTATATAATTATTTATTTTTTAACACAAGGCCTACAGTTTTATCTATACATATAAAAGCGAAATACCACTCACTCACTGACTCACTCATCACGATTTCTAAAAAACTACCGAACGGATTGAAATGAAATTTGGTATGTTGCTTTCTCTAGGGCCATAGGTGCTCACTAAGAAAGGGTTTAAACAATTTCGAAATTTTAGGACGGGTTTGGGGGGATCAAATTTATTAAATCACGATTTCTTCAAAACTACCGAACGGATTTGAATGAAATTTGGTATGTAGCTTCCTCTATGGCCATAGGCGCTCGCTAAGAAAGGGTATAAAAAATTCCAAATTTTAGAGGGGGTTTGGGGGGATCAAAGTTATTAAAAACAGATTTCTTCAAAACTACCAAACGGATTGGAATGAAATTTTGTATGTAGCTTCCTCTAGAGCCATAGGCGCTCGCTAAAACAGGATTTTAAAAATTGGAAATTTTAGGGGGGGTTGGGGGGGGATAAAAATTACTAAATCACGATTTCTCCAAAATAACCGAACAGATTGGAATGAAATTTGGTATGTAACTTCCTCTAGGGTCATAGGCGTTCGCTAAGAAAGGGTTTAAAAAATTCAAAATTTTAGGGGGGGTTTGGGGTGGATCAAAGTTATTAAATCACGATTTCTTCAAAACTACCAAACGGATTGGAATGAAATTTGGTGTGTAGCTTCCTCTAGGGCCATAGGTGCTCACTAAAAAGGGGATTTGGGGGGATCAAAGTTACTAAAATCATAATTTCAAATCTTTTATTATTATGACAATAGTGCTTTTATTATTTAAGATCTATATATATAAAAGCCAAATACCACTCACTGACTGAACACTTAAAAAGAATACAATTATGTTAAAAAGACTAAAAATACCAACCACCACGGGCAACGCCGTACGGGTCAGCTAGTAATCCTTATAATTGTACACATTTACCAGAGGAAAATTCCCTGAGCATGGTTAGGCAGGAATAGATAAAGTTTTTTTTTTAAATAGTATTTTTATAAATGATCTATTTCTGATGTTTATCTAATTAATCTGCCTGTGATTTTCCACATGGGCTTACTAGTCATACATTAAGTGTAACTGAATTCGTATTAACTTTCTATCTCTCGATTTTTCTTTATGAGCTAACAGCTGTTGTGTTGACATATCCAATCTCAATTCCAACCATTATAGTTATACGCATAAATAAATAAAAGACAATATTTTGAAACTAAATAAGTCCTTTTTATTTCACAAAATCGGTTTGGTGTTTTTTGACCAGTAAAATTAGATTTTCATTTGTATACAGATGATTAGAGGGCTTCGCTTCGCTCCGCCCCAATTAGTGCCTTAGTGATACAATTAGTGCCTTATATTATTCAATTCACCCCCTCCCTTAACTGATAGCAATGCAGATTGATAAATTAGCATCAGCTTGAAGCATCCCTTAATCGTTAATTGATGTATTCATGTCTCAACGCCTTACTGTCAACCACTTTGATTTGGGTTTAAGACAAGATGTAATCAATACATACTGTGTTAAGAACAATCTTCTATAATTCACAGATAGCTATACTTCATTATTTACAATCATGTTGCTGTAGTTAATAGCGTATTTCCATAGGAAAAATGAGCTATTGCAATGACTCATATGGTGAGACCTAAGGTCGGAGTAGTCAAGAGCACCGATCATGGTCCCCAGAACACGTTCGGAATGTCATTACAAAAGGTATATATTCTGGGTGATTCAGAACTATATGGTAATGTCTCGGGTAGCTTCGTCATACAAACATAGGTGGGAAAACGCTTAGTTTTTTTTTTCAAAAAAATTCATATCTAGAGCAATATTAAATTTGACTAATTGAGTTCAAACTTAGCAGTTTAACCTAACTATGATCTATGAACAGATTATCCGCGATGAAGCTATCGAAATACATTGTGGTCAGTAGCATGTGTTAAAATCTTCGGGAAATAGTTCTATGGGTCAAAATAAAGAGAAAATCAAGAATAATATTTTTTCGAAAAACGCTTCATTTTCCAAATATTCGCCATTTTGTTAGGTTAGGTTAGGAACCAAAAAACCTCCAAAAATCCAAAATCCCCAAAAAATGGCCTTAGGTTAGGACCCAAAAAAAAGTAGGCGTGGCTTAGGTTAGGAACCAAAAACCAAAAACACAAAAAAAAAGGGGCGTGGCCCAAGGTCAATGACCTTCCCCCAATCAATTTTACGCTATAGTGCCCGATACTCTACTGGCTTCGATTTCCAGATATCCGCCTTTTTGTAATTTTTCAAAATAATTAATATCTAGAGAACGGTTTGACCGAGTTCAAACTTCAGCATGAAGTTCAACCGAACAATGATCTATCTTAACAAAAACAAGTGATAATATTCAGTCATGAGTTTGAAAATGGTGTCTTTTTGAAAATGTCAGACCTAATTTACTCAAAAACCCGTACATTCTAACGATAAATGTCAAGACACCTTATTGCAGCCCTTTTAATTCCCTACCGGATGGTGTAACTGTCAAAACAATCGGATGAAGGATGATAATTAAATTATGTGTATTAATTGGTTTGTTCAACCCGGCATCCTATACCAACAGTAAACACAACAATATTGTGGTTTCGTATGCGGTTATCTTTAACTTAACTATTATACTTTCTCCGAATGTTTTGAAAGTTACACCATCCGGTAGGGAATTAAAAGGGCTGCAAAAATTTGTCTTAATTTTTCTGGAAACCAGCTTTGTTAGGACTTGTGTTTACATGAAAATTCTTCATTATTTCGATGATAGTAGTTCACCTGGAGTTTCCTGTACTTATATACACACTACGCAATATTTACACAGTACTGACTGTGGTTTTGATTTCATTTGGCATAAATGCCCTCAAACCATTTGACTCAGCTTTGTCGAAATGTTTATTTTATACGCGCGAAAGGTCGACCAACAATATATATTGGCGGCAAAGTCTCCAGTCACGAATAAAAGTTACGAGCATTGACAACACAAATATTTATTTTATCAATGTTTAGAAAGTAAACAACAAACTATTAATGTCAGGTGGGCGGTGAAAACATTTATTATTAATAATCATTATTATTTATATATTATTCCGTGGGCAATGTATTTATGTACACCTCAATACTAGCTCCGATATAGAAGTAATTAGTTTTTTAGGGAATTTCCATAGGATAGATGAGCTATTGCAGTGACTCTTATGGTGAAACGTAAGGTCGGAGTGGTCAATGAGCACCGATTATGGACCCCAGAACACGTTTTGCGAAGTCATTAAGAATTATATATATAATGTATTTATGTGATCGCACTCTAACGGGCACATTTCACGTCCGATTTGATCCAAATTTGATGCATAGTAAAAATGTTTAAGATTTTTCTTACTGGAATTTTTTTTGGGTATTTTATTTAAAACAATTACTACATGAGATTATTCTGCAAATAATATGTTTTTACAACCCTATAGCTCATCGGGTTCCCCCAAAATTGATCGAATCGTACAATACCAAAACAGTACCCGTTTGAAATCTACGTGGAGAATTTTACCGCAGCTTCTGATCTGAAGCCAACTCACGAAGCGAGTTTGTCCGCTGCGGGCGAAGCGAACTAGTCCATAATCCGAGGTCGTAAGGTCGAGGTGGGCAAAGCTGAGCGTGGGCAGAGGCTGGAGGCTGAGGTGCAACCAAATTCAGCGCCTCCGTGAGTAGAATAGTCATGTCCCCTCCCCCCCTAGTTCTAAGTACGAAGGATTGAAAGTACTCCCAGTACGAACTGCCCAACTCACGGCAGCGGTTCGCCTACGTAATCGCGTTGTTGTCTTTCTTTCTTTGGCTAAGCACATTCAATTTGTGTCTGTCTGAAGTATTGTTGTTCTACTTTTATGATTGAATGCAATTTTTGAAAATAAATATAAGTGTAAAGGTTTCATGTGAGCTGTGGAGTTTGGATGCGCAGTGGGTCTAGGCGTCAATAAGGTGGTGGGGGAAGCGGCCGTCTCGATCTGTTTTGTGTGTTGTTAGGCTCTTGTTTCCCCTACAATGTCTCTGTCAGTCCCCACGCGGCCTAACCTTGTATCTCCTCTCACGCGCTGGTGACAAACTTTATTTTATTTTTTAATAAACTTGATGATTTGTGAGAAGATAACATGATTGAATAAACTCGATCAAAAAATTTCATAAAACTCTAACGCGTTTCAACCACAACGTCGTCATCTTTAGCGGTGCATGAGCTGCAATTATTTTGTTGTTGTTTTTTTAACAGTGCCCGTTTGAAATAGTACGACAAACAAACATTTACATTATATAGATTTTATTGTGTTGCCTTGGACTATCGTTATAATTACCTTGTGTTAGTAGTCTTCAGTCCGTAATTGTAGAATATAGCTACAGCGCTGTTTCGCCGAACACTGTCCACCATTCGTTCAAACTTTCAACTTAATTATCAGAACATACTGATAACCTCTGTCCACATCTAGTGTCCTACCTGCAGCTGGACATGAACGACCACAAACATAATAATGTCCAGCTGTAATGATGTAGCTGTAATAATGTGGCCACAAACATTTTTATTAAATTTATACGACGAGTTTTACTCCAATTTTGTGTGTGTTAGTTTTATGTGTTCGTGTATGTGTTAGTCCAAGCCTGACGAAGCCGACAGTGTTCGGCGAAACAGCGCTGTAGCTATATTCTACAATTACGGACTGAAGACTACTAATACAAGGTAATTATAACGAAACATTTACATTTTGTTAATGACAAATTTTGTTTCGGTCTATAAAAAAAACAGCACAAAACCAAAGCATAAAATGACAGTCTATGTTTACATTAGCATCAGTCGTATTTTATTTCGTAACAGTAAACTGTTGGTTCTAGGCCAATATGCTGTTGTAAACAACTACCTAGAAATTGTTTTAATCTCAAACTACCGACAAATTGTGTTTCCTTTGTCTCTACTCAGTTCTTCTTTCACCTACAATAACAACCTCGTTTTGTATACGACAAATATATTAAACGACCGAAATTTTGTAAAAAACCAGTAAAATTGTGTATAGTACATTTGTAAAAAATAACTTAATATTTTATCTAATACTAAAGTTTACATTTTACATTTTACAAATTGGTTGGTTGTCTGGAAACCTATTTAATATACCACACGTAAAATCCTCCACAAATCGAAACAAAGTTCACGCACACTTTGACCATGTTTACACGATTATTTAAATCACCAATCTATAACCAGTACCAACATCGCGACACGAAATATACCTCGCGTGAGAAACGCGAAAAATACCAAACAAATTGCTTAAAAAGTTTGTAACTCGTGCCTAAATTTACCTTCGGGTTACAGTTTTTCTTTAGAATCGATAAACACTCTCTGACTGTCGGGTGTTATTACAAACAGTATAGTTAGGCGTTACTTTCAATTGTATTATGGAAAAATAATTCATTTCAAGTGTAAAGTGACGAACATTATCGATACATTCTTGTTTGATTCGGTTTCGAGGGTGAATTTTAATTTAGAATGTAATTTGTCCAGCTGTGCCAGTTGCGTAGACAGCGTTGTAATCAAGTAAGACGTTGATGTCTTCTACATACCTGTAGAAAAATTTACTTTTATGAAATTAATTGGTTAGCTAAACAGCTTACGTTTGTGTTTTCCATGTAGATCGAGAAGATTTCTGCCATTATTTATTTATTTATTTTATTTATTTGGCAAGCTTCCCCTAGATTAAAGAGTTTGGTATTGAAAATACAATGTAGAAATTGTCAACAACTTACATCAATAAGAAAATGAACAAAACCAAAAAAGTACAGAAGCCGCAACAGAAGGAGTGTCTCAGACACCTCTTAACTCCACAAACTCCTCAACTGAGTAAAAAAAATTGATCTGTTAAAAATGCATTAAATTTTTTCTTCTGGTGCAACGCTATATTTGATATCAGACTGTATTTGTTGTACAAACAAACCAGCCTCGTAGACAGACAGGCGATGCCTGGGATATTGAAGGACATTTTTGCTTCGGGTTTCATGTTTGTGCTGTAAAATCCTATCTTGAAATATATGTTTATTAGCATGAACAAAATTTACTAATTCATATATTTATACTGTGTGTAAGAAAAGTCCGTCCCCCCTTTAATTTTTTTGCTTGTTAAAACAAACAAATATCTTTTGGGGAATGATACTAACTTAATTTTGATGGGGGATTTTGGGGACAACTCAAACTGTTCAAATGTAAACCCCTTTTGAGTGACCCTTCATTTTAAATAACTTAAAAAAATAGGCGAATGGTGGAGGTTGGAGGTCTCTTACGTGTTTCTATCCAAAATGGCAGATTGTCAAAGTTTTGAATACAACTAATTCTTGAAACCTGGCGTCTAAGACTTTTGGAGTTTTAATTTCACCTTTTTTGGGGAACCAAGCTTACTTCCTGTCAAAAAAAGTGTTTCCGATTATTGGATTTTTTTTGGCTAACTCGTCCCAGCGACGACGAACATGTGTATCAAATTTGAATTAAATCGGACTTAAAATGCGAACTAGAGTTCGAACACATATATAAACATTGTGCCGTTATTTAAATAGCGCGCCACTATTTGAAGCAGAATGACATCTCTGATTAAACCAAACTGTTTCCCTGCCCAATACACTGAACGCCCACGGCACCTAGCGGGCAGAGAACGTAACTCAGAAACAGCTGATTATCAAGACGGCATAAGGCAGTGCTAAGCGCATGCGTAGATAAAGACAAGTTATGTAATCGTTCTTTAGTCAATCTCTTTGTTAATTAACCTTGAACTTGTACAGACCTTCGTTCAGCCACCGACATAAAGGACTTGAAAAACTCATAGCAACGTGAACTTTTGCAAAATGCGAAGTGATACGTGAACTAGTTATTTTTAGTTCAAAAACAGTCTTTCAAAAGTGCGATAAATAAAAAGACCAGTAATGTCGGGAAAGTCATTAACGGACGCCGAGTTTCGTTAGTTCACAAAACATGTGAATACGTTTAAACACTTTTACATTAATTTCCAGGTAACCATTTAAACCATTTCTTAATTATTTTACCATCTGAGTTGCTATATTAATTTGTACTGTTGTAAATTTTAACTATAATTATATATCTGCAGTTACAGAATAATTTTGTTAATCCATAAGTAAATTTGACCTATACAGCCATTTCTTTTAACCCTATGATACAGCCTATAAGCCTTCAGCAAATTTCAGTTTAAGATATAGTAGCCTTTTGTGCCTATATGAAGGAGAAACATATTAGTAGAGTAGTGGTCTCTGTTCAGATTTTTCTGTTATTAATTTTATAAAACAATATGTTACCATACAGTTTCTTGCACGAACAAACATTCAGTTTCTTGCATAATATTACAATTCTGTTTTGCACATGATTTTTTGCACTTAACCTTTTGGTTCTGAAACTAAAATTATGTTGTATTTTGTTTCATAGTTTACAACTGGTTCAACAATGACTCACAAAACTGAATAAACTTAACTTTCGAAAATTTGTGCCTTCAAAAGAACTGCAAGTGTAAAAGTCGAAATTTGTGAAACATCAGTGACTATTAAAGGATAATTATATATAATTTAAAATAGCAATTACCTGTTTAAAAAAAATCAGAATTAATGAAGGCTGTTTTATGACAAAAAAATAATTTGATAAAGGCTGTATGTAAATTTCGTTTAATTAAATAATTTGGAAGGGACCGCTAGCAAATTTTTGGAACCACAACCTCAAAGGATTTCATTCCAAATTTAAAAAACCTTTTTTTTTAAGAGAGACGTCTCTGAAAATTATTAAACGCCATTATTTTTATTATTTAATTTCACTTAGTATTAAGGTTGGCCAACAAAACAAGAGTTATTAATAAATCCATGGTACTATGTATTTAATTTTGTAATTTTGTAAAAGGTAATAAATTGTAATAAATCTTTATTATAAGTGGGGAGGGTTTTTCTAATTTTATTTCAGGGAAGGGATCTTTTAAATATAATCAAAATATTGTAAATGTAAACTATTCTTAAATTTTCTTTTTAATTATATTTAAGGGCATATCAATTTTTGAATATGACTTTACAGTTAAATTAAATAAACAAAGAGTTCGTTATATGAATTTTATTTATTGTATTTTCCTGTAAATAGCTAATTCAGGTGTTCAATATCAACTTTAAATAAGGTAAGGTTACAGATCTTTTGCTGTACTTGGTAAACCTTTATTTCTTATAGGATTGTATGTACCATCTTCGTCTTAGCACAGCACGCATTCCAAATTGTTGACATATATCTTTAAAGGTGGTACAACATATATATATATGATTTTTAATGACACCCCAAAACGTGTTCTGGGGACCATGATCGGTGCTCAATTGCTACTCCCGACCTTGGGTCTTACCATAAGGGCCAGTGCAAATAGCTCATTTTTCCTATGGAAATTCGCTAATATACTTCAAAAATTAGTTTTTTTTTTGTAGAGAAACGATGTAGCAAGTTTTGTAGCGTAATCTGCAATCATTGTTACAATAGTATAACACCGTTCACATACTTTTGACACATCGAGTACCTATATAAGTGATTTGAACCCGTTGTACTTACACTCAATCATAAAAACAACATCACTACAGACAAACAAAAATGTAATGCACTTAGTTACCTCTATCATAAATCATGAATAAAAAAATCGATCATGCATGCATACGAGGGCTGTGTGCCGAAAAAAAGGTTGTCGGGAAAATAGTGCATGATCGCGCCGCGAGGTAGCGCTAGGGAGAAATCATTGGTAGCATTGGTGCTTCACACCGCTTCCGTCGTTTCCCCAATAGATAGCTCCACTATCGTCGAATTTCCAGTGGATTAAAATATTGCATTGGATCGGAGTTCTATTAGGTTATCCAAATACAATGCCTATACAGCAGAGCCAGTACATTAATGTTACCATCTTTCAATGCATGAGTATACAAAGTTCCAAACATACCGCAACTACCATAGACTAAGATAATACGCTAGTTATTAAAAATAAAAAGTAGACTTTTAGGATTTAGCACTGTTACCACTTCTGAATGTGAAAAAGTAAAAAAAAAACACCAAAACTTACGAATTACTGTAACATTTTACGTAAAATTCTTAACAAAATATAAATTCAATATTAAAAATACAGACAAAACAACTACAATGGAGTTTTTAATAAAACCATTTACAACTGTAAAACAACGATTCAACCTCTTCCATACTCATCAGCCTATTTCATCCTTTTTTTTAAACACAATATTTACACAGTACTGACTTGTTTGGGTTTGAATTTCATTTAGGTATAAATGCCCTCCAACCATTTAACTCGGCTTTGTCGAAATGTTTATTTTATACGCGCAATATATATTGGCGGCAAAGTCTCCAGTCACGAATAAAAGTTACGAGCATTGACAACACAAATATTTATTTTATCAATGTTTTGAAAGTAAAAAACAATCTATCAATGTCAGATGGGCGGTGCCAACATTGCAAAACGAAATACCGTACTTGTGTTTATACAGCTAAAAGTATCAACCAGTAACGGGCTGTTACATTGAGAGTCATCGCAGTTGCCAAAATTGTAAAATAAAATACCGTAGTTGTTTATACAGTTAAAAGTATCAACCAGTACGGGACCGTTTTATAGCGAGCCATCGGCGTTGCCAACATTGTAAAACAAAATAAGTAAAATTATGTAATTTTTAAAATACCCAATATTATAGCTTTAAATGGGCGCCATTTTCTGTAGGGTGATCCTTTTGATATCTGATTTTGCGGCCTTGTAGGGTGATCCTTTTGCGGCCTTGTATTTTCCTAAGATATAACTTTAATTTGATGAGGTCGTGTGAAATTATATTATACCTTAATTTTTGTAGATAAAACCCTAAAAAAAGTTAATTTTACTAAGAAAAATCTAAAAAAGTTAGTTCCGGTCAAAAATCGTGTTTCAGGTTGTTGGATTTTTTTGTCTAACAAACTCGTCCGATATACTTCGACAGCCAACGTGTGTACCAAATATGGACCAAATCGGACTTAAAATGAGGCCATTAGAGTGCGAACACAATGTACATAGATATATCAAATTTAAAAGATAATACAAAATGTTTTTAGGGGACCATGATCGGTGCTCATTTACTACTCTCGACATTAGGTCTCACCATAAGGGTTACTGCAGAAGCTCATCTTTCCTATGGAAATTCGCTAACAAGTTTGCACCTTTGAAGCCCTTATTTTTGGAGAGAGGATCCCCATAGAGTCGATATTGCCAAAACTATTTCCGGCTAATGTCCATCATGTTTAGGGTAAAGTTAGGTTAGAGTCACACGACCCTAGGGCTAGCGATCAAACTTTTACATAACTTTTATTACTTTCTCACTATACTATAGTATAGAGAAAGTATAGTGATCGCAAAAAAATCGACGTTGAGATTTTAGTGGAAATATCCGTTTTGCGACCCCCTGAGTCCGAAAAAGTGGTTTTTACAAAATGTCTGTCTGTATGTATGTATGTATACAAAGCAGAGAGAAAAATATATTCGATCGATTTCGAACAAATTTGAACCAAACATGTCAATTAGGCCTCTATAGATGCACGAAAATAGGTTTTGAAATTTTTTAAAACAACCCTTATTTTGGCAAAATAAATCAGTTATTATTTGTTTATAAAAAACTGCTCTAACGATTTTTATAAAATTTGGCTTATTTGTAGCCCTTAAGGGTCTGCTGTAGTGGCGGTCATCTTGGATTTTTATCCCATAACAGCAATGTTAAATTTCAAACCATTTATATCGTTTATTTTTTATCATAAAATTGTTTGCAAGGTCTCATTTTAAGCACAATTACCATAAGCATCCGTTTTGCATTTTAGATTAAAAAAAAAATGCTTTTAATTTGTTATGTAATTGAAATTTTGTAAGCACAAAATTAGAATTTTTTTCCTAACACAATAAAAAATGTATAATGAAAAGTAATTTGCAAGCCGGATCCGAAATTTTATAAAGAATATTCAGTGTTTTTTCAGCGTTGAATTACAAAAGATGGATTTATAAAATAGTTTGAAATGAGGCAATGTCAAAGAGCTCAGCTGCAAGAAATTGCACTGTTTAGATACGGTTATAGAGAGAAGCGCTTGCGTTTCTCGTTTACTGGAGCAGACCCTTAATGTACCCTACCATATAGGCCTACAAAAAAAACAGCATCTTTCTAAAAATTCTCGTTTAGCTAATAATAATAATATTTATTAGTTACTCTCCTACTTCAATGTATCCCCTCCCCTACTTTAAAACAATTATGAAGTCACAGCGAATCTGTTTAATATTGTAAATATGTTTGTGAGAGAGTATGTGCCAGTTTCTGGTACCGTTTATTTTTAGATAAACTTCCAAAATCTTATCCAATTTTTATGCTAACCACCAAAATTTTACCGTATTTCAAGGTCGGTTAATGTCGGGCTAGCATATCCCCATCGCATAGAGGGCGGGGCCAAAAGTCACGTGACCACCTTCACCACTATCGGCGCCTCTACTTACTATTCAAGCGTTTTACTGTGTTCGCGTGTTGTCCCCCCCTCCCCCCTCACTAAAGTATAATTTTGTTACTTAGTATTTAAAGTGTTGTTATTAATGTGATTTGGGCAAACCCTGGTGCGCGAGTCTTTCCACGCGATACTGTATCAGACAATGTCAACATTTTGTTTTATTATTGCCAGCTTAAATTCACCAAACTAAAGGATGTAATTCTCGAACTAAAATGATGTAGCTACGAGGTAAAATTTATAAAATATACACAGAAGTAAAAATATAAAAAGTCTAGTAATCCCGTCTTGTACGGCACGGGGGATTTTAATGGAACTAATGAAGTTGTTTCGCACAAAGGGAATAGCTTTGGGTCATGGATCACAGAACTGCAGCAGTGCAGGTTTTACTTCACATTTTTAATGAACTTTGTTTTTAGTTACGCTGAGCTGGCAGCACTGTTTCGCTAACTATAGACTACTGTAATATGGAGAGGAAAGTTAGTGACTGTTTTATACAAACACAACCAGTACCGTGCTGTGGACAAAGTCTGGAAAGTTGTTGTATATTATTGCTTAACTCGGCTAAACTGTTAAAGATACGTAAAATACAATAATTCGACCACGCAGCTGAACCGCTGACTTGAGTTGAGCAAATTTCCTAAATTAAGTTTGTATGTTAAACCAACTATTCGGGAAATCGGTCTACTCACGAAGACGTTTAATAGTTACCTGCGTGTAGGAAATATATTAGTAGAATAATTTGTTTCCACCCTAGCCTCCAGTTGCATCTTAATATTAGTGTATAAGATAGGTTGACCAAATCATTTCCTCAAAAAAATCGGGACTCTACCAGGCACTCCTACCCCTCCCGCCAATTTACCCACGTTTTTAAAATATAAAATATTTGTATTTTTATAGAAATTTATGTTTTGTTATTACATTTTGTTGGCCTGATTATAGCCTATTGATAAAAACTAGAAACACAAAATTTACTATGACTTACATCTGGTTTAGTTGATGATATTTAATTTATACTATTTAAAAAAATTATTATAGTTTAAAAAATATTATAAACATGGATTTTTTAATAAAATGTATTTAACGTAAGCTTTAAATATTACTGAGTGTTTGTAGATAGGGTTGATTGTTCTTGGAGAAAATGAAATTATTCTCTGCTTCCAGCCTTCTTGATCATGTCTTTGCTTTTTGAGACGTAGTTTTAAAATCCTACACAGTCGATTTTGTAGTTGTTCAGGGTTTTAATCTTTTAAAACACCAAAGTTGGTATCTTTTTCCCCAAAAAATTCCTCACATTTTAATAGTAGTCAGATGTTCAAATTTCGTCAGATTTCGTCGTCTTATTTTATGGTGTCGAATTTCGTTTAATCAAGCAATATATATATAAAAAAAACATAATTTCATAAAATCTACTAAAAACCGAATTACAGGACTTTTGAGCGGCCCAAAACCACTTTTCGGGACAGCGTATGTTAAAAAACCGGGACAATCCCGGTTTGCTTGGCATTTGGTCACCTTAGTATTGGCAGGGTAACAACGCCAGTCGACCGCTCTACCCGACAAAAAATAGGTTGACGCGTTACCGGGTTAAGCGCAAATACGTTAGGTTGGATTAAGTACCTAATCAGGGCTGGGTAAGAACTTTGATTAACATTAACAACGTAGCGTGTAACCGACACTTTGTGTAGTAGCGCTACAAGTGGTTATCCTCGGTACTAGCAGAGATCACGTGACATGCTAGACATAATCATTGTCGGAATAAATTCTCCAGAGTACATTATAGTCACGTCATCTCTCCCTCTCTGTCTGTCTCGTTGTAAATAGCATTTCTCCCTCTCCGTCTGTCTTGTTGTAAATAGCAATTTTCCGTCTCTGTTACTCCGTGGAAACTCTGCCTTATGTACTCTGTAATCCGGCGATTTGGTCGTTCAAGACTTTTCGCTTTACAATGTGAGATGGGTAAACTTTGACGCTTTCTATTGCTTAGAATAAAGACTTAAGTAGCTTACATATAAACAAACAGGACTGAAAACAGTTTCCAAACCCGGAGTTTGAAGAGTTTATAAATGGTAGCCCAGTCAACCAATGATTCTAGAAGGAAAGTTAATTAATGGAAATACCAACAATGGTAAGTTTGAAGTTATTATTAGTTAATGATGGATGTTGAATTTTATTATAATTACTTGTTCGGACATTTGCCATCATTTGTGTGTTAAATTATCAAGCACGACGTTTCGGGAATACAAAACAATTCCCGTCCTCAAGTGACTAAAACTAACGGTACATAAACCCAGGCAACTAGGCCTATGTAAGAGTGAACGAAGTCAAACTACAAATTACTACTAACCTTAAATATCTACGTGATACATCTGCCACGCGGGCCACGCCTAAACACTCTGGCCAGTTGTCAGTCTCCAACTTGTCTACTAGACGCTTGCCACCAATTGCGTGAGCTTAGTGTTTGAATTGTGTTTTGTCTGTGGTTGGTGTGGTTGACTTCTCAGTCTTAGCTCTGAGATGTATCACGTAGATATTTAAGGTTAGTAGTAATTTGTAGTTTTACTTTGTTCATTCTTACATAGGCCTAGTTGCCTGGGTTTATGTACCGTTAGTTTTAGTCACTTGAGAACGGGAATTGATTTGTATTCCCGAAACGTCGTGTTTGATAATTTAACACACAAATGATGGCAAATGTCCGAACAAGTAATTATAATAAAATGGTAAGTTGTTTGAGGTAGGCTACCTAATAGTATAACGAGGGTTAAAGGTCCCTTTTACTTTTAAAGGTCTACACAGGAACTACAACTGAATACGACTTGCCGTCTACAGTATTAGTCTAATTTTACCGTTCTACGACGCCCGTTTCAACTGCTCAGCCATTTTAAAGTTTTTTACCAGGATAATCCTTTGTCAATTATTAAAAACATAAACACCTAACCAATGTACATTAAAACACAATACATTGTTCGGACATACACCACTCTAATGACAATGTAAAACTGCCTACAGAGTGACCAGCTGGTGTCTCAAAGACCCAAAGAAAGAGAAATTCTACATTGATAACGATCTTGTAGTGACTGTTGAAATATATATGCAGGACAAACAGGAACGTCTACGGAAAAAGAATTCAAAGAACTTAAACAAACTAAAAGAAAAGTCAAACGAAACCCATCTAAATTTCCCGAATACCTCATACAGACATCCCTGTATAGACGATTCCTTCAAAATATTATGCAAGTGTAAATAATTCGATAACGCAGCTGGACCGCTGACGTGAGTTAAGTGAACTTCCAAAATTGAGTCTATTACATGTTTTAGTGTTCAAACTATTTTGAAATTTTACTACTCACGAAGGCGCTGAATAGCTGCCTCCGTGTACGAAATATATTAATAGAATTTGTTTTCAGTTCCGAATCCAGCCACGGCTCACGCGCTTCGCGAGTTTGCACCACGACCTAGCAGCCTCCGATTATGGACTACTTCGCTTCGCTCGCAGTGGCCAAACTCGCTTTTTGTGGTACTTTTATGATATTTTACGTTTTGATCGATTTTGGAAAACCAGACGGGCTCTAAGGTCCTGTAAAAAACAAATTGTGAAGAATAATGTCCTTTATTAATTAGTTTAGGTTAAACCCACCAAATTTCACACTAGAACGAAAAAACTTGAAAAAGTTTTTACTACCGTTCCAAAAAAAAACGTGCTTCCGGTTGTCTGGCTAACGAACTCGTCCTAGCGGTTTTGAAAACCAACGTGTGTACCAAATCGGACGTAAAAACCTGCCATTAGAGTGCTAACACAATATATACACACATAACATTTTTAATAACATCCCAAAAGTTATTCCGTGGACTATTATCGGTGTTCATTGACTACATTAGGTCTAACCATATAAGAGTCACTGCAATAGCTCATCTTGCCTATCGCAATTCGCTACAGAGGTAGATTCATGAATGCATTAGAACAATTAGAAATATCCAAGAATTTAAAAAATAACAGCAATATACTAATAAAAAAATGAAAAACTTAATTGTATTGTATTTGGTGATTGAATGTTTTTAATAATCGACAAAGTTTATTTTGCAGAAAAACTTGAAAATGGCCCAACAGCCGAAACGGCTGACGAACTGCGGTAAAGTTAGAATATTTGAGACGGTAAAGGTAAACACACTGCCGTCAGTTTCAGTTCAGTTCAGATAAACTATTCTAAATACTTTCGAAATTTAAAAACACTATAATCTGTATACAGTAATGTTTGAGAATATAGAAAAAGTTTGTAGATTATTATTTAATTTTAAGGGTAGTTACTCCATTCATCCCTTTCACTTAAAGGGATCAAATTGAAAAGATTTTTTTATATTCCTTAAAAATAATACTACATATGTTTAGCTTTATAGATTGTAATAAGTTAGTTTAATTTATTATATATGGGTAGCAACCAAAGTTCATCCCCTTCCAATTGTGAATCCTAACCATCCAGGGACCCATTCAAACACTTACACAAAATTTAATCCAAATTGGTCCATCCGTTTAGGAGTTTAGTGATATACAGACGTACAGAATAATTATATATATAAAGATATGTAACATTTTTAAACATATAAGTTATATATACAATTTTTTGAGTCACCCCAAAACGTGTTCTGAGGATCATGATCGGTGCTCATTTAATACCCACTTTAGCGTCTCAACGTAAGGGTCACTGCAATAGGTCATCTATATTCGCTAATAACAATATCAGTTGGTTTAAAACATCCGACTTTTATTTCTTTAAAGTTCAGAATTCTTTGAAACTACGAATAGGCTACAAGTGTTCGGGCACATCCTGTATGTAATGGATGCATATTATATCAACTAGCACGCAGCTGTTTAATGAACTGAAATTAATCCGACTAAATTAGCATGGTTACAATGCAATCAATATTACACCCTTGTGCGCATGCGTCAATGTGTTTGTTGATTGCTCATTCCCTCTATTTACAATGGTACGGGCCGATGAATCGCGTACCGTAATTAGAGTACCAACTACTGTATTCCATAATATCATACACTAGAATATTTCATACAAAATTAAAAGTAAATTTTTTAGTATCTTTATATATATATATATATATAATTTTATTCTTGTGTACATGTGTATATGTCACTAAACTCCTCCTAAACGGTTTGACCAATTTTGATGAAATTTTGTGTGTTTGATTTGGTTCTCTGGATGCTTTGGATTCACAATTTGAAGGGGTTGAGATGGGGTTGCTACCTGCATACAATAAAAATATAATTTAAACTAACGACCTACAAGCTAAAAAGCTAAAATTATGTAATAGGTAATATTAGGTAATATTATTTTTAAGGGATACTACATGAGATTACTAGTGAGCTCATATAAAAGCGAGTGTATGCTGCTTACGTGAGTAACATATAATATAACAGCTGATTTCGCCCATCATCATCTTTAATACTTAACAAAACCCAGCGTAGATTATACTTTGGGGTTATGTTTACAACTTAAATTGTTATAATTTCATGTGAAGTTGATTTTTTAAGTATCAGTTATAGAACTAATGTAAGCTATAATACGTTATAAGATTTGCTTTGAGGCTATTATAAACTGCATATAAATACAACTTTTATCATCAATATATTGGTTTTTACAAATTTAAAGAAGATTATTCTTTTAACTTCGGAAACCTTTCTTACATCTTCGTAGTGTATAACATATAAACATATACGATTATTCATTTCTTCACTAGTATAGGCCTATTAACAACTTCTAAATCATTTGATAAATCAATATGAAATAAAAAGCAATTAAAAGATAGTATTTTAATATTTCTTAAAATATAAAATAACGTATATAAATACATTTTTTTAACAAATAGGCCTACAGTTTTATAATCCTTATAATTACATTTACCGAGTTAAAAATCCCCGTCAGCATAGTTTGGTAGGCCTAGATAAAATTGTTGTTTTTAAATAGTATTTTTTTAAAATGATTTATTTCTGATGAGTATCTAATTAGTCTGCCTGTGATTTTTTCTGGGGGCTTACTAGTATTAAATAAAGTAAACTTATTTGGGATATTCAAATCAAACTTAAACAAATATGTACACGTAATATTTACGAGAATAATAATCGTTTTTTTGTAATTTGGTTTTTCTACACGACCTTATAGCTCCTTTGGTTTCCCCAAAATCGAGCAAAACGTAATATACCATAAAAGTGCCTGGTTCAAATCCACGTGAGGAATTTTACCGCGAGGGCATCTTCTGATCCGAGACCGACGGCCGAGTTTGTACGCTGAGAGCGAAGAGAAGCAGTCTATAACCCGAGGATACCATGTCCAGTTTTCCGTTGTGAGTGGAACAAAGGAGGGCGTGAGTCGAAGCTGGATGCTTAGGTGCAAACAAATTCTACTAATATATTTCCTACACACAGGCAGCTTTCATGAGTAGACCGATTTCAAAAATAGTTTGTCGAAACCCCGAAACATACAAATTTAACTTTGGAAATTCGCTCAACAAACGTCAGCGGTTCAGCTGCGTGGTCGAATTATTCTATATAGTTAACACAGTGTATACATGGTTTAACATACCATGCGTAAGGTATTGTGCTTATTATATAGAGTAAAAGAATTTGTGGACATACAAATTAGCAAAATGTGAATTCATAATATAAATTATAAGGATAATAGAGTTTTAAATGATAATGAACAATAATACATTCTCAACGCACGCAAAACATTTACATAACAAACTTAAAACTGATTGAAACTCTCTTAATACAAACTAAACTCATTTCTACACGATCATGTTCAAGCAGTAAATCACGCCAGTACCAACATCGCCACACGAAATATACCTCGCGTGATAAACGCGAAAAAACCAAACAAGTTGTTTAAGAAATCTATAACTCATTTGTAAATTTACAACGGCGCTGCGCCCGGCGTTGCGGTTCCGAGTTTGTTTTCGAATCAAGAAACACTTTTACAATTAATTATTACCTCTAGTCGTATGTTTTCACGTAACTGAAAGAAACAAAGAAGAGCTTTTACCACTTGTGTAGTGGAGACCATGTAGTCCAATTTGATTCAGCTCGATATTTTTTTAACCTTTTAACCTCGATAACATTTGTAACGTTTTCTTTCAAACGACAAGTATTATTTGAGAAAATTGTGAAATAGTACGACCGCCAAAAAGTGATGAACGTGACCTTGTGCCTCCTTACATTTATACTTGTACGAAATGGTGATGCACGCAATGTTTAATTGTGTATACTTTAACTGCTTTAGCATCTCTAGCGGTCCCGAGCCAGACATACTGTGACAGGTACCCTCTAGCGGTCCCGAGCCAGACATACTGTGACAGATACTCTTTAGCGGTCCCGAGACAGACATACTTGACAGGTGTGACAGGTAATCTCCACCTTGTAATATTTAACAATAATAATAACAACGTAATATAAAGTAATAGAATAGATTAGGCAGTGGATGATATTGCTGAGATCGAGGTTTAGAGCAAGGTTAAGGGGAGACGCTAGTTGTTGGTTAAGGGGTGACCAAGAGATGCAACATGCAGTCTGGGATTAAACGTGTCCGCTATTAGTCTCATTTTAAGGGAGGGTTTCCTTGCCCTTTTGTTATGTGTAGGTTGTAGTGTAGTAGTTTAGTACGGGACCGGCAGAGATGGAGTTGAATGAATAATCAATGTTAAATCCACTACTGGTTTACCACCTTTATTGAAGAACCTTCTCGCCACCACCATCCTGACAAAGACCGTAGGCTTGTAAGAGAGCCGAAGGCACGCTCGAAAAGATAGACGCACCGGGACACTGCAGGGGTGAACCAGTCGAGGGCCGTGCCACAAAATGTATTAGTACTTACAACAGCTAAACTCAACGTATATAAATTGTTGTTTTCTGAAAACTTACCTCCTTGATTATTGAAAAAAAAAAAAAAAA
>JAGFPH010000828.1:100905-143041 GCA_018207615.1 Philaenus spumarius
TGCGGAATGGCGTGCGAAGCAGGCAACGCTTTGTGTATTGAAGATACTCCCAATATGCGGAATGGAGTGCGCAGCATTTCGCAGCTATTCAGCACCTTCGTGAATAGACCTATTTCCCAAATTGTTGGTTGAAACCCTAAAACACAGGCCTATAAACTTAATTTTGGAAATTCTCTCAACTCACGTCAGCGGTTGAGCTGCGTAATCGATTTATTTTACTTTCTGTAATGATGTTTTTTCAGTCAGTTTGTTTTTGTTGTATTTTACAAGGGGGGGGGGGGGTTCTATTAATTTGTATTTGATTTACTTCACAAATATTTAAACGTATCTAAAGTTTCAGGAAACATAACGTAAATATACTCATAAAGGTGAAACGCAACTCAAAACTCATGTTATAACTACGTAACTTCTGGACACTCTGATCATGCCGGAGTAAATGTTAAAAGCAGATGATTTGGAGGAAACGCAATATACTTTTTTTGATAAATTGAACAGATCTGAATTTTTTTTAGAATGGCGTGTAAAGGTAAGGCTCAATATGTAACCGTCAATAACAGACATTCCTTTCATATCTTGCCGTAACTATGACAACGAAATGTAAACAGTCGACATAATCTCGAAATTATAAAGTTCATTGGTCGTGTGTTTAAACCCCTACATCTTTTCTCCAATTAATTGTAAATTAAAGTGGTTGTCAGGAGATTATGCAATCTTTGATTATAAACATAGCGTACAATTTAACTACTCATTAATCCACCATTTACTAATTGAGCATTAAATGTAATAAAAAAACTACTATTAAACATTGCACTTGTATATCACTTATATCGTACCGGCCTAAATAGTTACGATGTTAAATTCGACAAAACTAAAACAGCTGACAGTTAATTGCGTGCTTGAAACGCTCTCGTTGTGTTTATATTGTAGACGGGGTTAATGCTGAACTCTTAAAGTAAGATAAAACCATTGTATTACAATAAGAGGTGGTAATGTTGTTGCGTCCGTTTAATTGACATTTAAACTCGGTAATTGTGCAGCACGGCTCTGCGGCTAAGTGCGATTGTTTTAACAATTACGTTACGTTTGTTATTTGTTACGTCAGGCAAATTACATAATTACGTTTCACGTGGTTTTGAGAAAAGAAGAAACCGAGAAATTAAAACATTTTAACTTCTTTTTTGAACTTTTAAATGTTATAATTCCACAAACTGTTGCGACTACCTCCAGTGCTAATGTTTTGCCTATACAAACCTAAAGTCTACAGCCACTGTATGTTGTCAATTTGTAAACACATTTTTATTTTTTCTATAGCTCACAAAGTGCGTATTTCCTCACTCACAGGAGTGCGCATACTAAACTGCATGTGATACAATTACAAGTTGTGGAGTTTGGATGCGCAGTGGGTCTAGACAAGGCCGACTCTACTACAGGCAATGATTACAAAGTATAAAACCTAGATAGGTCATGGGCACTAACAAGCGATACAGCAGCTGAAGCCAACTCCGCCATCTTGGTGGGGGCCAAAAGCGTAAAAAGCAGCATTTACACGGACAAAATTTACACGCTTTTCAAATACACTGTCGTTTGACCAACTTACGATGAATCATTGGCCAACTTACGCGGTTTTATACTATGTAAACATTGACTACAGGCAGGAAGGCTGCCCCCTTCCACACTGCGCTATGTCTCAACAGCAGTGTCACCCGTGTCAAGTGATTTGCCGCTATTTGTCAGCCTCCCCTCCTTGACTGTTGTTTGTGTAAGAGTCTGCCTTGAATGTGCGAATAAACTAGATTTATTTTTTTAATTACGTGTAAATGTTTTATTAGCCTTTTACTTATTGTGTCTAGTCAGGAATTTCTCCTAGGAAAATTCAAAACTGATTCCGCCTGTATGGACAAATGAGTGGATCATCATACCACGTGACTCTGACTCAGATATTGGAATCTGAAAAGAAACTGAAAGCGCTCAGTCTAATAAAATTTACCTGTGTCCATTAAGGGACAATTTTCCTTGAAGGAAATTTGTTTTGGCATTAGACAATCAATAGTTATACAGAAGATGACTATGCTGACTATTCGATTTGCGAAGCATTTGATGACGTCGTAGAACCAAGCCTGGCATGGCACTAGTTTATATTGGTAGATAAATATGCATGAAACTTAAAAACGTTGGAAATGTGAGAACTGCTATGCCATTGTATCTTAAAAAAGGACATTTCAACTCAGTATAATCATACATAAGCATTTACTGACTTAATAAATTGGGGGAATTGTAAAAGGCTATACTCTAAGTTAGATTTGGAGATAATCTCAATATTTTCAAATAAACTTCTGAACAACTTTACGAAAACGAAGTACTTTAAAATAAGGTCTCACATGACCATACTTCCCATTTAAAAATGTTGAGTTGCCCCCAAAATCCCCCATTTTTAGGGGACACTCAAAATTTCCGATTGCTTCAAAAGATCCTTTGGGTTAAGTTAGTACCGTAATAAACACAAAGGTTAAAGGGGGGGGGGAAGTGACTTTATAACCACCCTTATATACGTACATATAAGATTATATTACTGTATATTCTCCCGATTTTTTGTATTTATCACATTTCTAAAACTATAAGTACCTACTATTTTCTACTTTTTTACATATAGTGAGGGGTCGTGTGAACTGGGTACCATGTGGACTGGACATGCTAAAGTAACAGGAATATATAAGTATTCACACTCTAACTGCAGAATTTTACATCCGATTTGGTCCAAATTTGATAGAAACGTTGATTTCTATCGTTCGAACGAGTTCCTTAGCTAAAAAAATCCAACAACCGGAAGCACATGTTTTTACCGGAAGTTAATAATAATAATTTTTATTGATTCCTTTTTATGTACACTTAAACAATATACTAATGTCTAGGAAATATCCAACCATCTTTTCCTGTAACCGAAGGTTGGTGCATTTGATAAACTAATAAACAAAAATTTTAATAATTTGAGAGAAAAGAAAATAAAAATTTTAGTTTGGTCTACCTTTTAACACATACATTTTAACTGCTATGTGCGGCTTGCTGAGGCAAGAGGACAAACAATACACACATATATAGGCAGAGAAAGAAAACCAGCAACAAAGCACTGGTACTAATAATTATAAACACAACTAAATAAAATATAACTATACAAATAAATACAATAAATTAAAAGTCATCTGCTCACTGACAAGAACATAAATATAACAAATAGAACACCACAGCACTGTACAAACACGAATAACTTAAAAACTAATTAGTTACACAGATTAAGTCTTCAATTACTTCGAGTTTCATCAGCCAACTTTTCACAGAAGTTAAAAAGTTACGAATCATTATTTCTGCTCTCAAAAGTAACAACTCTTTGAGATTTTTCGTACTAGAAGGAAACATTTTTGGGTTTTATCTAAAAACATGCAGGAGGTTATTCTAGACATTTGATTTTTTACTCGATCTTGTAGCCCGCCTGGATCCCTAAAATCGATCAGAACGTAAAATACCATAATAGCACCCGGTTAAAATCTACGTCATGCCGTCATGATCTGAGACCGAAGGCCGGAATGCAAGCTGAGAGCGAAACGAAGCTGTCCCTAATCAAAGGCCGCAAGGTCGAGGTTCCGCTGCAAGTGGAACGAAGCAACGTATAAGGCGGGGCAGGTGGTTAAATTATACTAATATATTTAGAACACGCAGGCAGCTAACCAACGCCTTCGTGACCAGACCAATTTCCCAAATAGTCGGTTGAACCCTATATAAACATATGAACTTAATTTTTGGAAATTCTCTCAACTCATATCAGCGGTTCGGCTGCGTGATCGAACTATTTTATACTGAATTTAATCTTTCAAGTGAAACATAAAAGTCTGGACAAAAAGTAAAGTGGATAAAAAGCTAAGAAGTAAAATTGACAATATTTGTCACGTCTCACGCAATGAAAGTCTGACATGCTATTTGTTACTGCAACGAATGATATCCCATCCTCTACCCCCCTCTCCACCACCCTGCACCGAGAATATCCTTTTATCATATTTACAAGGGTCGGATGCGGGGTGTCCGGATAGTGAGGGGTTGGCTATTTTAGGTGCAACAAAATTAAAAACAAAAAACCTTTAATACAAACTTCAACGGAACAATTAATTATAGTTTCGACAAGTTCTATGGTACTACTATAAGTTATTTTTCCTAAGCTGGACTTGTTGGTTGAGGTGTATCTTACTAATGTATTATAATTTTGTTATAGCTCCCTGATGTACATTTCGGTATCCAAGGTACCATCATCGGAAGGTTCGTGGCAGCGAAAAATGAAGCCAGAAATAAAATATAACGAATAAAAAGACCACACATTCGACCCCAGGTATTTATTTATTATGTCTGTTGGTATACTCGTATATACATATATAAATTAATGTTTCTTTGTCCTCTGTATACTCAAAAACTATTCGACCGATTTTACTACAAATTTCACATTTTATCCATATTAATGTCAGGAATGTTTAGAAAATACCATTACTACAGTCTGGGTTGGAAGCTCTATACAATAAACATAAATTGAACTAACTCGCTTAAGTAAAATGAATGAAATGGGATAACTACTTTTAAATGAAATTATCATTTATACATATTCTTTTTCTAAATGCTCAAAAACTACTTAACTAATTTCACGAAATATTTCTCAATGCACATATCAGTACCAGGAATGTTTAGAGAATATATTGACTACAATCAAAGATATTAAAATTTAGTAGAACACCTATACTATCAAAATAAATTGTAATAACTTCCTACAAGCTATACATCAATTTGTTTAATATTATTCTTAATTGATATAAAAAAAAAACATTTCAAATTCGATAACTTAGGTCAAAGGGATGAAATGGGATAACCACACTTAAAATGAAATAACCACTCAACATTTTCTTTTCTATATGCTCAATAACTACTCAACTAATTTCATTAAACATTTCTCAATTTACACATATTAGTACCAGAATTGTTTAGAGAATACCTTCACTACAATCAACGTGATTAAAATGGGGTAACTACCCCTGTACAGTAAAAATAAATTGCATTGACTTCCTTCTTAAGTGATATAAAACCATTTGCAATTCGATTACAAGTCGAAGGGATGAAATGGAATAACTACACTTAAAATTAAATAATAATTAAAATGGAATAGTTATCCATATACAATAAATTACATTACATTAAACACTAATTTTTTTGTTTAATACGAGCTCTACCACATTCACTGATCATAAGAATCTTATTTTAACCACAGGTCAAATTAAATAAATTGTATACACTCTCTGAATCGTGTTTGTTAATTTAATCTTAAGTTTATATTTGTAAACTAAAATTAAGCATTGCCGGGTCCACTAGTCTAATATACCATACGATTTCGTTGTTTTTTTTTGCTGCCATTTTTAATCGGTTAAAGATATGAATGTGCAAATGTCACCATTGGTTTTGTCTCGAAATTCTACATCGAAATGATGTATCACATGACCACCTTCTCATTTAAAAAAACAAAGTTACATTCAAAATGCCCGATCCATGATGGTGGATACATTTTTTTAAATCTTAATAAAATAGTATTTTTACATAAAGTAGGTTCCTCAATCACATCTACCTTCAAATTTTCCTTATATACGAAATATTAAACCGCTTCCAGACTTTCCGGACACCTGGTATATTTATATTATGTAGATATAAGGTTAACAACAATGCGGACAAGCAGACAATATTTCCGTAGCTAACATTATCGTATACTCGGTTAGTTTGCAGTAAAGAAAGCTTTGACTCCAGCGAAACCGACACCTACTCGATTTGTTTGTATTCCCGATTAAACTAAAGCGTTCCCTGGGGAACCACACTGCGGGTTCAAGGGATAAACGTTAAAGCGAGGAATAGTTTTAGGTTGTATAGGTTTAGCTCTGCTGCGCTTATGTTTGGACGGATAAACAAGGGTGAATTTGAACTTTATGTCTGAATGAAAATGGCAGTATACACACGATTCCAGTAAATTTATATTAACATTTTTCCGGTACGTCACACTAATCCACTGATGATTTCAATGATCACTGCAGTTTCGAGCAGCTTGAGCCCATCATCACTTAAAATTGAAATAATTGGACCTCGCTGCTGAACCGCTCACGTGAGTTGAGCAAATTTCCAAAATTAAATTTATATATGTTTTTGGGTTTCAAACAACTATTTGGGGAATTGATCTACTCACTAAGGTGCTGCCAGCATGTACCAAATATATTGCCATCGGTCACCACGGTAAAAGACGTGGATTTAATTCTGGGACTTTTACGGTATTTTTCGTTTTGATTGTTTTTGGGGGAACCAGATAGGTCGCGTAAAAAAACAAAATGTGCAGAATTATTTCGTGTGTCTATTTTTTTAAAGAAAACTTAAAAGAAATGTAATTCTAGTACGAAAAATCTCAAAAATTTTTTACTTCCTGTCAAAAATGTGGTCTACTTCCGGTCAATTTTTTTGGCTAACGAACTCGTCCAAACGACTTAGAAAACCAACCTGTGTACTAAATTTGGACCAAATCGGACATAAAATGCGTCCGTTAGAGTGCGCACAATTACATACATGATACTTCCGGTCAAAAATGTGGTCTACTTCCGGTCAATTGTTTTGGCTAACGAACTCGTCCAAATGACTTAGACAACCCACGTGTGTACCAAATTTGGGAGAAATCGGACGTAAAATGCGTCCGTTATATTGCGCATACATATATACATAAAGTTACTTCCGGTCAAAAATGTGGTCTACTTCCGGTCAACTGTTTTGGCTAACAAACTCGTCCAAGTGACTTAAACAACCCACGTGTGTACCAAATTTGGAAGAAATCGGACGTAAAATGCGTCCGTTAAAGTGCGCATACATATATACATAAAGTTACTTCCGGTCAAAAATTTGGTCTACTTACGGTAAATTTTTTTAGCTAACCTACCAGTTCAAGCGACTTAGAAACCCAATGTGTGTACCAAATTTGGTCCAAATCGGACGTAAATTGCGTCCGTTAGAGTGCGCACACATACGTACATAAATATATACATATATATATATGATTTTTAATGACACTCCAAAACATATTCTGGGGACCATGATCGGTGCTCATTTGCTACTCCCGACCTTGGGTCTTACCATAAGGGCCACTGCAATAACTAAAAAGCAATGGAAATTCGCTAAAACGCAATTCAAGTGTTACCATTGCAGCGTGCAGATAACAGGAATCAAAACTTTTCATAAGAAATTGCAGATTATTTATTCATTTCTTCTTTATTGAACCCCAAAACGAAGAGTTAACTTTGCGAAAGGTAAGCGGCCGCCATTATGATTTTATCAGGTGTTGTTTTATGAATTAACATATGATTCATCCACGTTCAGATCTTTGCAATAATTACTACAATCGTCTTGCCCTCAGAGCAGCGTTAAAAAACACTTAATAGTCGTACCTGGCCGAGAAATTTAATTTATTTATTGTATTTATTTATAACGGTTTAACCAACAGTAAAATCTAACAAATATAGACTGTTTTAACTTGTTCCGTCTATATTTTGAAGAGCGTAGGATAGTGAAAAATAGTTCGTTTCCTCTGAAATACAATGCTTACCGAATCAATAAAAATTTGAGCAAAACCGCTTTGGCCGTGTTTGAGTAAAGCGGTTTTAAATGTGTATTAAAGTATAGATCGGTCAGCAGTACAGCCACCTCAACGTCACTAAAAAGTTCATTAACAACCTGCAGTGCAGAAGTATGTACAGTGTGGAAAGAGCAGCGACCCACTTTGTAGTAACTAAACCAGTTATGGACCAAAGCTTCTTACGAAATAACTTCATTAGTTTCATTAAAATCGGCAGTGCTTCAGGAGCAATCTATATATATATAAGCGAAATACCACTCACTCACTCACTCATCACGATTTCTCAAAAACTACCGAATGGATTGAAATTAAATTTGGTATGTAGCTTCCTCTAGGGCCATAGGTGCTCACTAAGAAAGGGTTTGAAAAAATTCGAAATTTTAGGGAGGTTTGGGGGTTTAAAAATTACTAAATCACGATTTCTCCAAAGTTACCGAACAGATTGGAATGAAATTTGGTATGTAGCTTCCTCTAGGGCCATAGGCGCTCGCTAAAAAAGGGTTTAAAAAAATTCGAAATTTTAGGGGGGTTTGGGGGGATCAAAGAAACTAAAAATCTAGGTAAGGTACTTTCATATTAAATGTAAACAATCTAACTTCTGTTACGTTAATTAAACAGATTGTTAATATATGGTGACTTTTATTAGGAATCATAATATAATATTCCATATGAAAGTATTTTTAATCATTTTTTTTACGAAAACTTAAATTTTAAGCTATCTGTCTATTTTTGTCAATAGCGGGGAACATAAGCTTTAAAACGACGCTCGAATCATTATTAATTTTGATGAAGAATTAAAAGAAATATCGCTTTAAACACCTTTAAGAAATGATATACACGATGATTCAGAACAATGTGGAAATCTCTCGAAAGCTCATTCTACAGTTTGAACTCAATCAGTCAAAAACATTTCTCTACATATAAGTTATTTTGTACAAAAAAACAAAATGGCGGATATCTGAGAAACGATGCGTTTTCGGGCCCAAGTTTATATGAACTTTTTCTTATTTTTAACTATAGAATGAGCTACCGAGACTTTGTAGCATAGTTCCGAATCTTCCTGTTTAAGGGATTTTAATATTTATGCTTATATTCTGTACACAAAAGGACGGAGGACTCGAAGAGACTAAAACTCAAGTATACTACGATTTGCAACAGAATAAACAGCACTGAAGCTAAATCGGCTGTGGTCGGTCTTTAGAACAGCTGATTACATTGTAGAGCAGCTGCATCGGTTCTCCCCACTCGAGAGATTTTTTATCGTGTAGCATTACTTTCCCTCATACGGTACTGGTAATTGCGGTGCTCCTAGTTTGCAGTAGAGCTTCAAGAACAATTTCACCAAAAGCCAAGTAATGACGTAATAAGTGTTGTTGATGAGTTCCGTCGTACGTGGAGTGTTTTGACCCAGTATAAACGGTCACTACGGATGAAAACCACGGTAGAAGTCTTGCAGTCGGATATCTTTGAAAAAGAACATATAAGTCAGGGAGGGTGAAAGTCTGAGAACGGCTTTATCTATATATATATATAAGGGAAATACTACTCACTCACTCACTCATCACGATTTCTCAAAAACTACCGAACGGATTGAAATTAAATTTGGTATGTAGCTTCCTCTAGGGCCATAGGTGCTCACTAAGAAAGGGTTTGAAAAAATTCGAAATTTTAGGGGGGGATTGGGGGGGATCAAATTTATTAAATCACGATTTCTTCAAACTACCGAACGGATTGGAATGAAATTTGGTATGTAGCTTCCTCTAGGGATATAAGCGCTCGCTAAGAAAGGGTATGAAAAATTTCGAAATTTTAGGAGGGGTTTGGGGGGATCAAAATTACTAAAATCATAATTTCAGATCTTTTATTATTGTGACAATAGTGCTTTTATTATTTAAGATCTATATATATAAAAGCCAAATACCACTGACTGACTGAACACTTAAAAAGAATACAATTACGTTAAAAATACTGAAAATACCAACCACCACGGGCAACGCCGTACGGGTCAGCTAGTATTTAGAATATAAGTAAAATTTGAAGGTATAGTGGTTGAGGAACCTACTCTACGTAAACATACTATTTTAATAAGATGTCAAAATTTTGTTTCACCATCTTGGATCAGCTATTTTGAATGTGACTTTTTTTTATAGGAAAGTGGACATGTAGAGCAGTGATCAAGTTTTGCTTGATGGTATGGAATGAAAAAAAAACAATAATGCATTTTATAAAAAGTTGAAACTTTGCATGGTAGGCCTACTTATTAACGTTAAGTGCACGAAGATATAGGCCTACTGTATTTAAATGTACAGGGTGGGTGAAAAGTCGATGTTCTGATTCTTATTCCAGAGATCCTAAATAATGGGAAAACCCATCTGGCCCGCAAGTGCGGTTATCCCTTCTCCCCTGCTTCCAACAACAAATGCCTTACGCATCACCTGGCCGCCTAGCCTTTTGGAGTAACGGCTTAATATTTCGTATATAAGGAACATTTTAAAGTAGATGTGATTGAGTAATCTACTCTACCTATGTAAATATATATACTATTTTATTAAGATGTCAAAAATTTGGTCCGCCATCTTGATCCGCCGTATTGAATCTAACCTTTGTTTTTAAGGGTCGGCTCTAGATGTCGGCCATGTTGGCTGATACTCCATAAGAACAATGTTAAATTAAAATCCAAAATTTTCCTTTATTTTTGATCGTAAAATTATAAACGATATGTCATTTTAAAGCTATGGTCAATATGCATGTAAACGGCTTTTTAAAAACTAAGAAAAATATTTTGTTTAGTATTTATTAACAATTTAAAACATTGATTTTTAATATTTTGTATGTTGTCACTATTAATTTAAGCGAAAAACTACCAAGCCATTCGCATGAAGAATTTCGTCCCCAAGAGTTTCGTATTTTTTTTTAAAACGCTATTTGAACAATTGCGGGTTTTAAATGGATTTAGGCTGAGCAATGTCCGTGTAACCTACCGCCGCTATAGGGTGATTTTGAATATTTTTTACGTTGTAACTATTAATTATAGCAAAAAATTACTATGCCACTCGGATGAAGAATTTTGTCCCCAAGAGTTTGGTATTTTTTTAAAACGCTATTTGAATAATTGCGGGTTTTAAATAGATTTAAGATGAGCAATGTCCGCGTAACCTACTGCCGCTATAGGGAGTCGCAGGTTACTTTTTGTTTTACTAGAGCCGACCCTTAATAGGAAAGTGGTCACGTGATACATCATTTCAGTGTAGAATTTTAAGACAAAATCAATGGTGAAAACCGCACATCCATATCTCAAACAGTTCTTTTAAATAAACGCAATTATCTTCAGAACGGTTCCAGATATGGATGTGCAGTTTTCACCGTTGAAATGATGTATCGTATTACCATTTTTAAATTTAAAACAAAAGTTACATTCAAAATGGCGTACCGAATTTTTGACATCTTAATAATAGTATTTTTACATAGAGTAGGTTCCTCGATCACATCAACCTTAACATTTTCCGTACATACGAAATATCGAGCCGTCCTCAGACTTTTCACCCACCCTGGACATTTAGATGCAGTAGGCCTACAAAGTTTTAACGTTTTATGCGATGCGTTATTGTATTTTTAAATCTATACCATCGAGCACAATCACAGCTCTGTTATTGTAGTAATTACACTAGGGATTCGTATGAATTTTGTACGTTTGTTTTCAACGGGCTGTGAACCGGTTCGTAATTAATCCTTGCACACAGTCAGCTGTTATATTGGCGTTTCACAGCTGTTGCGAGGGAAATGTAACAACAGCACGAGACAAAGTAATTCTATCCTCGTCGTCTAATTAGAACACGTCGCTTGTATAGTTCTGTGAGATGTCGAGTGTATAATAAATAAATGTTGACAGTTTCGAACTCACAACCGCTTTGTGTGGCGATAAAGCAAAAATAGTTTGAACCTTACGAAGCATGTTATTGCAGACACAACGATAGATTGGATTTTACTATAACGAATGTTCGTAAAGTCTCTTTAACCCAATTTATTATTTTTGCTATTGCAAATAAGTTAACAAAACTTTGTATACATCTTGTGTCACCCCTCAGGCCAAACTTGTTGACATATCTGCTCCTCTATGATTTAGGGGGCTTGTAAGGGGGGGTTAACAATTTTCAAATATAAAGGTAGGTCATGTAATACACCACTGAAAAGCTTATTAAAAGAGAAACACTATGGCGCAAACTAGAGCTTAATATCTTGCTTCGTTTCAAAGTAATTTACAATAAAAGTTCCGGAAAATACAGACAACTTATTCCTAATATTAACAAATTAACAACTTGCTTTGATGTCATGATAACAATATTATTTAGTTCTTGTACTATAATAACTATCTGCGTGGACTTTCTACAGGTTAATTTAAACAATACAATACTACATTTACATCAAAGATTTGCTCAAAATAAATTCTCATCCTATTTATAGGGTTGGTTTAGTTCCTGAATTAGCTTTATCCATGGGGGCCCAAATGATATTTTCGAGGGGGGGCGCTAGACCGAGGTATGTAGCTTAACACGTTCACTGCTAAGGACGCACATGTGAGCTTGACACTGAACACTATAAGAAGCGGCCGACGCACAGTGCATTGCACGCCAACCCCTCGTATTGGGAATATTTTCAACACACAGTGCATTGCGTGCTTCACACGCCAACCCCATTATTGGGGGAATTTTCAACACACAGTGCATTGCGTGCTTCGCACGCCAATTTTAATCATATGTGCGTCCGCTTTAAAATATAAGTGATTATTACGTAGAAACCCCTCGTACTGGGAGTATTTCCAACACACCATGCGTTGCGTGCTTCTCACGCCAACTAATCGTATTGGGAGTATATTCAATACACAATACATTGCGTGCTTCGCATGCCAGCCCCTCGTATTGGGAGTTTTTTCAATACACAATGCATTGCACGCTTCGCACGCCAACCCCTCTTGTCGGGAGTTTTTTTCAATACACAGAGCATTGTAGCTCATGCTTGAACTCTTGTAAAAAATAAAATAAGTATATGTAAAATCAAACGGCACATAATATTTAAAACAAATTTTAGTCCTAATCTCTTTAAAGAAAAATATCTGACTATAATTAATAATATACATATTTTCCTACATTTTACAATTCATACATTCCTAGTTTTCTACAAGTTTGCTACTTATAACTGAGAAACGATCATAAAAACTTACAAATCAGGTTTGAGGGTATTTAAGATCTATGAGTAGATCTACATTTCACATTATTTTGATACATATTTAACGGTTAAACCAGCGTATACAGTAAATTAAAACACAGACGATATTGTCAAAGTGTTAAGCTTTTGATCCAAATTAGTTGTTTTATTTATAATAGTCACGTCCGTTCACAAAACCAATAATTTTATCAAAACATTTTTTTAAAATTTTTAAATAGGAACCCTAATTATTTCCGGGATAAAAAGTAGCCTAGGAAAATTCCTCTAAACGCAAATAAAGTTTCGTAAAAATTGGTTCAGCCATTCCGGAGATTAGCCCGGACAAACAGACAAAAAAATAACCAAATGCATGTTTAGATATTGGTAAAGTTTGAATATCCATATAAGCTTAGATAAAAGTATATATTTGGAAATCACAGACACTTTTTTACTAGCGAATTTCCATAGCAAAAAAATGAGCTATTGCAGTGGCCCTTATGGTAAGACCCAAGGACGGGATTAGCAAATGAGCACCGATCATGATCCCCAGAACACGGTTTATATGTATATATGTGTTCGCACTCTAGCGGCCGCATTTCAAGTTCGATTTGGTCCAAATTTGGTACAAATGTTATTTGTGTACGTCGCTCGGACGAGTTCGTTAGCCAAACAATCCAACAACCGGAAGCACGTTTTTTGAACGGAAGTAACTATTTTTTGAAATTTTTCCTACGAGAATGAATAATTTCGTTTAGAACTATTTTACACATTTTGTTTTATTACGTGACCTTATAACTCGCAAGGTTCCCCCAAAATCGATCAAAACGTAAAATACCATAGTACCCGGTTCAAAGCCATGTGGCGGATTTTACCGTGGGGTTGGGAATTCTTTGTGTATTAAAAATACTTCCAATAAGCGGAATGGCGTGCGAAGCACGCAATGCATTGTGTATTGAAGATACTTCAAATATGCGGAATGGCGTGCGAAGTACGCAATGCTTTGTGTATTGAAGATATTCCCAATATGCGGAATGGCGTGCGAAGCATTTTGCAGCTATTCAGCACCGACGTGAGTAAACCTATTTCCAAAATTGTTGGTTGAAACCCTAAAACAAAGGTCTATAAACTTAATTTTGGAAATTTGCTCAACTCATGTCAGCTGTTCAGCTGCGTGGTTGAATTATTTCTATAGAAGACAACTAATAGATCTAGGTATTAGGACAAATAATATATTTTTTATTTATGGGGGAACGTCTCCCCAGTCCCCCCCCCCATGAGTCCGACACTCCGTTATATATGTCAAAAAAACTAATTTTTGTACTTATAAAACAAATTCTGCTATTTTTAGTCTGTTATTGCCCTTAAAATAATTTCCCCAAAGATGGGTCTAGCCACTAACCACTTCCTCGTACTAAATAGTATAACAATAAAAACGTAATTTCATCAAGATTGTTTGTTTATAAAACAATGATACGAGACTGAAAAACACTAGTATTTCAAATATATTTACCTAACAAGTATTTGCTTGAAACAGAGAGAGAGACAGCAATCATCTCTCTCTCTCTGTCAAGGGACATCAGTTTATTACTTTTATTAATTTAAAATGTTCGTATCTGAGCTGGTCGACATATAACTCTCTCTCTCTCTTCTTGCTTCTAATTGATCTTCTACACCCTAGAGTGCAGTAAAGTATAAAACCCCACACCGCTTCAAAGTCGCCCACTACTTCTTTCAACCTTTTATTCTGTTGAAATGTTTGCGGCTTGCTGTTCGTAAAAAACAAATTTAAAAAGTTTTATCAATTCCGTTTATTATCCAGGTTTCTATAAGTAAGCTGTCACTCCCGGTTCCTAACGTGTTAACAATAAGCGTGACAGCCCTTAACCTGCACCCTGTGGTTAACCACGTCATTCCTCCCTTATCTATATATATAAAAGCGAAATACCACTCACTCACTCACTCACTCACTCATCACGATTTCTCAAAAACTACCGAACGGATTGAAATGAAATTTGGTATGTAGCTTCCTCTAGGGCTATAAGTTTTCACTAAAAAAGGGTATAAAAAAATTGGAAATTAGAGGGGGGTTTGGTGGTAAAAATTACTAAATCACGATTTCTCCAAAATTACCGAACAGATTGGAATGAAATTTGGTATGTAGCTTCCTCTATGGCCATAGTCGCTCGCTAAGGTTTTAAAAAAATTAAAATTTTAGGGGGGTTTGGGGGGATCAAAGTTACTAAAATCATAATTTCAGATCTTTTATTATTATGACAATAGTGCTTTTATTATTTAAGATCTATATATATATAAGCCAAATACCACTCACTGACTGAACACTTAAAAAGAACACAATTACGTTAAAAAGACTGAAAATACCAACCACCACGGGCAATGCCGTGCGGGTCAGCTGGTGTTTCATACAGAACGTAGATGTTATATATAAAAACAGGAGTAATTTGATAAATCCATTTGCATTTCTATTGATTGTGTCTAAGGGGTGAAGTAGGAGATAACTACCCTTAGAAATATATACAAATTTATACACTTGTAGCTAGAGACCTTAAATTGGGCACTATTACTTTAAATTAAATATAGGTGGAAAAAATCATTACGAACACCACGCGGAATGAGCGCCGCTACATTTTGGTTCGTTGGAATTGCTGAGTTCAACGAACCTTCGTCGATTCATTAAAAACCCACGAACATTCAGTATTAATTTTGCAGTGAAGTTGTAAACAATATTTCAAAATAGGCTTGATTTTATTAAAACTGGTGTTTTCTGAAAATTATTTTTGAATTATTAAGAACTAAATTACAAAACTTTTGTATATTTTGAAAAAAAAATTATAAAAAGTTTTTACCACGTTTTATTAGGCCTAAAGTTCTATTTTTTTTACCGTTACTGGAAATGTTTTACTTCCTGAGGTAATAACTTTAAACATTTTACATCAATCAATTTTTTAGTAGCACATTATTATACGAATTCTTGGACCTTTTCCTATAAAAATGGTGGTGAACACTTTTGGATAGGGACATAGTTACTATATTTGGCGAGTTTTGGAAAAAAGTGATTTCAAAACGCCAAAAATCCGGGCGAATTAACAAGGCCAGTTCTGCCACTTCCAGTGTTAATTTACTTAACAATGACAATTAAGAGAGATTTACATAATATATTATTATCTTATTTGATTCACAACTTATCTTTTCCTGTTCCCAGGCTGCTTTTCATATTGCTTTTCTCCCGTCGGTATGAAGGCAGTAAAGATAATTGTTTTTTTACATTGGCCCATAGATATATCCACCTCCGCGGATATTTCTCGCCAAGCATCTGCTTTCATATTAAAAAAAAGACCCTTATGCAGTGGATCCCAAAGAATGGATTGATTTCTGTAGGAATCTATTAATTTAATTAAATTCGGTTCTGAACAATCCATATTTAATCACTGGAAAATTAATATATTGATAAACAATAAACACATACGCGCTGAAACGGTGAACATTCAAAGTGTTCGTTGATAAACCCGTCAGTAGGTGGGTGCACCCCGTACATATATAACGAATACATTGTGCACGAGCGGCGCGTTCAAATATGTATGCACCTAAGGAATACAATATTTTTTTATTAAACTCCACCTCAAAACCTAATTTTCACGATAGTAGGAAATTATCATAACAAACTGGCAGAAAACGTGATTTTTAGCGCTTAACTTGCTTGTGTATAGCTGATAGATTTGAACGGGAGTCACGACACACTTTTGGGCCAGGGAATTCGGACCTGAAATATTTTTTGAATTGAAGGGCTGAGAAGCCAAGGGTTATAAGTGAAGTGCAGTTAGTTTTGAGAAAACTCAGGTTAAAGTTAAACTGCTATAACAATTCCAAATAAAACCGTGATCACTAAAACTAGTATATTTTTAATTTCTAGGTTCTAGACTAACATAACAACAAAGATTAATTTGATTTTCATCCTCTTATTCTTTGTTAAATATTTAATAAAAGTCGTCACTTGGACCCCTGGGCTGTTAACAGGTTCACTGCTAAGGACGCACATGTGAGCTTGACACTGAACGCTATGAAAAGCGGCCGACGCACAGTGCATTGCACTCCAACCCCCCCGTATTGGGAGTATTTTCAATACACAGTGCATTGCGTGCTTCGTACGCCAACCACCATATTGGAAGTATTTTCAACATATAATGCATTGCGAGCTTCGCACGCCAACCCGCAAGTTGGAAGTATTTTCAATACACAGTGCATTGCGTGCTTCGCACGCCAACTCCCGTGTTGGGAGTATTTTCAATATACAGTGCATTGTGTGCTTCTCACGCCCACCACCATATTGGAAGTATTTTCAATACACAGTGCATTGCGTGCTTCGCGCGCCAATTTTAAGCATATGTGAATCCACTTTAAAATATAAGTAATTATTACGTAGAAAGGTTGAAAAATAAAAAATAAAGTAATATCTATGTTATAATTATAAACAATAAAAGGTCAGCTCCTAGCATAGTAAATATAAAAAAAACGGGTTACCATGAATTAGAAGTTATGTTGTAAAACATTGGTTACTAGCAAACTACTTATGTAAAGTAAAGCGACTTGCATCATATGTATCCCTTGGCTTCTAAGCGAAACAGCTCTGTCACTAGATCTCAGAACATGATAAACTTACAGTTATATTCCTTGGCCACAAACATTTTAAAGTGTTGAAGAGCAAGTTTCTGCACTTAACTCCATTATTCAAAAAATGTCACTTGTACTTCTTGGCTTCTCAACCCTTCAATTGCATGTACTGGTAAGGCCTAATATTTAAACTGAATTTCATCCATTCATTCATTAAAAATTGCGAGCGAAGCTACGTTTACCTGTTAGCATATTGTATACACAAGACGCGTTTTTAATTACATTTTAATACTCATGTCGGGGAATGAAAACATAAACAGCAAATGTTTATTACGTAATAAAACTTCAGTTTTTATTAGACATTAAACCATAAGCTCCCGTTCAATACCCTTTCCCACAAATTAATAGCATGGTATGAAGCAACAAAGATATACGGTAAGAAAATATTGGTATAAATTCAGTTTCACCGCTTATTCAGGAGCCTAGGCATTTGAATTTCCATGAAACAATGCTCGGTGATTATTTGTTCAAAGCATTAACCTTTCTTTTCACCGAGACAGAATCATGTTCTGCTCCCGGCATTAAAGTCTTCGCATCCAATTAAAATCATATTTCCTTTGCAAAACAAAAAAGTATAATTATAAATAAATATTAAATCAGATCCCGATCCTTGCTCCCCGCCTTAATCTTCTTTGAGTCTGTAATTATGTTCATGTAAAGGGTGGGAGAGAATACGGGCGCCTGTGCTGGTGTTAGGGATGATTATTTTAGGCAAACTTATAGTAAAATATAGCTTCGTCTCAGAACACTTCAAGGTTTTCAACTGCATACGAAAAAACCTCTAAAATTAACTGGCTACGGCGCAAGTCTATGGTGATGGACTCTGCTGGTTCGAATCTCGGCAAGACCACACTTTTTTCAAACAGACGAATACACATGTGTACTATATATAGTAGAGCGTTTCACAATTAAGCGTTTCAGAAAATGCGTGACGGTAAAACACGATTCACCTGCCAGCAAACATAGCGCTGAGGTGTGCCTACAAAATAAGCCTATGACGTAGAACAATCCGTTACACTTATATACCCAACTCAAATATATATTTAGTGCGCCGAGGGCCACCCTGTAAGTACCAAAATGTAGCCTGTATTCACTTACATAGAGCGGAAATCAATGAACTGCCCTACTACACTTATCCATCTACTCGGCAGTTTCATTCAATCCATGTTATTTTCAACAATCGCCCTTGGACAAATTTCACGCGTGCGAGTTGAATAACAATGACGTCATTAATGCAATCATTCTTTCGCGGCACCTCCAGCTTGGAATAAACAGGACTGAGCAAACTTTCCTTATACAATAAGCAGTTGAAGTGGGAGGTTGAATCGCATCAACTTCCTACCACAAGAAGTCAATATACCAAATGCAACTCCTATAAAACGAGTGTACGTCCGTAAGTGAGTAACATAAATATAACAGCTGATCTCACACATAACCTATAATACTTAAACAAAACCCAGCGTAGATTATACTTTGGGGTTATGTTTACAATTTCAATCATTATAAATTCTTGTAAAGTTGATTTTTTTAATTTTAAATTACAAGTGAAAAAACATGGACCAAGACCGGGATTTGAACCGAGGACTTTTGCCTTTCCAGGGCAACACTCTACCACTGAGCTATCCTGATCCTCCAGATATTGGTCGATGTTATCTCACTTGTATGGTTTTACTGCATTTATGAATTAATAGGCTGCATACCTCGCATGCACATTGAAAACAATCTCAATTTTAAATATGATTTTTTTAAATATGAGTTATAGAACTAATGTATGCCATAATACGTTATAAGATTTGCTTAGAGGTTCTAAACTGTATATTTACAACATTTTATTTTCAATACATTCGTTTATACAAATTTAAAGAAGAGATACCTATTTGTTTAACTTCGAAAACATTCGTACAACTTCGTATAACATACAGATATTCGATTATTAATTTCTTCACTATAATATTAATAATTGCTAAATCATTTTTTGATCTATCAAAATGAAATAAAAAGCAATCTACGTGTTGGTTGAAATCCTAAAACATGTAGGCCTAAACTTAATTTTGGAAGTTCGCTCAACTCACGTCAGTTTCGTGGTCGAATTATTTTATAACGGCACTTACCGCATTTTAACCCTTTAGACTGTAATGATAGAATTTCGTGAGTTTACCTTTCCTATGTACAATTTATAACGCAATTTCAGCTCTTCGGCTTCAGGGGAATTCCAATAATGAATATTTATTGTTGCAATGTTCGGTATCCCTGTTTTAATCCCATGAACGCAAATAGTCACATTGTGTGGGTCTATCGCATAAGAAACAAAAGTCCCTCCTCTATTCTCGTGGGAATTTAAAAGTGTATTTTTTTTGGGTATAATTGAAATAAACTTTACCGTCGGCTCCCTCTTGTGTATAATTAAAACACTGTGCCAAATTTGGTCCTTATCCGTCAAACGATCCGGGAGAGCACACGTACGCATTGGACTTACCCCGTGTCTTCTTTATATATAAATTAATGGCTCCGGCCCTGCGCATTGACTCATAGCGAAGTCAATGCAAACAGTTTATTGCGTATTCTGATATTTACGCTATAATTAAGATTGATTAAGAAAGAAGCACTTGTATAACAAATTTTACCACCGTGACTCTAAGTAGACGTCTACCCGGATTACATGTCATAATTGTGTGTGTTGTGTTGTGAATGAGTGTTTTTGTGTTGTATGTAATGTAACTTTTATTAGGTATCTGATGATGAAACATATGTTTCGAAACGCGTCATAAACGAACGCTGAACGAAGTCACACGAAGGATACAAGGTAAAATTTGTTATATTCTATTTGTGACTTGGATACTTTACAATGATTTAAAAAAAGAGGCACTTGGATCGGAGTAGGGTGGGTGGGGGGTAGTGGTGACCTACACTAAGCTAATGTAAGATAGATATCGAATTAGAACCTTCACAAATAATTCGAATTACGGCAAGCGTTATAATTTCACCATTAGTATTTAAATAATCGATAATCATCGTTTCAAACAAATGTTTATATAATACAGTAAGTATTTTTCGTTTGTGTTTGCAAAACTTTTAGTTGTGAAGAATAATTACATCCTAGTATCCTAGATAAGGACGCATGCGCAATAGGGCCAGGTTTTTTGTATGAATGACAGGATTTCCTACATAAGAGATCGATACAAACCTAACCTAAAAACGCAGGTAACTGTTAAAAACCTAACCGATTCTAAATTTCCCTAGTAGGTTGCTATAGCAATAAATGTAAATGCCTTCAAGAAATGTTTGTTGGTTCGGTATAGGCCTAACCTAAAACTGTGTTAAGCTTTTCATACAAATCAGCTGTTGTTCGTATAATGTGTATAACAAAGGACGTTGAATTATGATACGATAAGCCTTTATCGGTGAGTATTGTTTGTGTTAGCTTTTATTTTGTTAACCTAACCTAAAGAGCTGTTGGGTTTAGAAAAATAATTAACTGATTATAAATTTGCTAAATTAGTTCGGCATGGTAATGGAAACATGTGTTGCTAAGCTTTAGATCGGAATTAACTGTTTCATCTGATATAGGGCTGGGATTGAACCCCGAATTTCACTATTATTATCGCTTTAAAATAAACATTTAGCAAAATTCTTTCTTAGCGTCTATGACCGCATAAGAACATAACTTTAAATTTTCGTATTTTGTATCTTAAGTGGTTTTTACTGTACGTTGATTCTGCGCCAGTCTGACAGGACAAAGCCGATTATATATATATAGGTATAGATATCTTTAAGAAACGTTTTCAATTTCTGACATCTAAGAATTATAGTTAATATGTTCATGAACATCTTCCCGTAAACTATAAAAGATTATCTTTAAAATTCAAAGAAAGATAAGATATAACGCAGAGGAATGTATAAGACTGTTTCATTGTATTTATTGTACACCCTCAACAATATTATTCAATGTGTTGTAACATAGTTTTAATTATTTGTTTACAGCTACTCAACAAAGTGCGTTTTTGCACACTCAAAACCGCAAACTAAACTACATGAGATCTGTGTCAAGTAATTATACCTGTTTACTGCACGGCTAAACAGCTGGCGTGCGCGGTAAAGTAATACTTTTCCCACCCAAACTGTTTACTTTGCGCACTGTGTAAAGTTTTGAAAACACTGGGTCTAACCTCTGTAAAACAGATCTGTTTAGAAACTAAAACACTAATTTAACATGCAGCTGTAGGAAAAACGTTGTGTATTACGGGTGTAAAGTTTAATTAATCAAACTGAACAAACTGTAACGCCTGAGGCGCAGCCGAACAAACTCGACTTTGCACCCTACATACACAAATAACTATTACAGGTTAGCCATTTTAATTTCTTAAAACTTTATTTATTACAATACGTTGATAATTTTCTCTGTTTGTCGTAAAAGATTTAATTTTCTGTAAACGTAAAACAATACAGAATCTAACTTTAAACACGGATAATGCAAAGCAACGAGGTTCGACGCATCAATGGCTTTACCTTATTATAGAGAAAAATCCGCGGCATATTTAAAGGTAGTTTTCACAGATTTCTGAACAATATAAAATATATTTATCGCGGAATAACTCGCTTTACGATCCGTGTCATAAACACCTCCGAACACTGTATCCTGCAGTTAATGTTGCTTCCTTCGTCTATATATCTAATATATTACTATAATAAAACAGGACTGATGGAGTGGATGATGCTCTGTACCCACTCCGTTAGAGTTCCGTACTCTGTGTGACTCTAGTCATACGTGCACCGACTCGGTAAATTATCACGAAAATTATATTTATTAGCGAATTTCCATAGGAAAGACGAGCTGTTTCAGTGACTGTTATGGTAAGACCTAAGGTCAATAAGCACCGATCCTGGTCCCCACAATGCATTTTGGGGCGCCATTAAACATTAAATGGACGGCATTCCGCCATTCTGGAGAGGGGTTTGCTTTACACCAATTTTCTCGTCTCAGCGAGGGCTTTAAAATGAGTTATCACACAGTAAGGGTTTCTATTTAAAATATTTGACTTGCAACCCCCCTCCCACTTAACTGAATAAGAATATGATAACAAAAATCTTAGGATCTAATTTTTTCAAAATTAATGTAAATTAAAAAGATCGTGCAAAGTTTCTGTATGTTGAAATGAATAAACATCTAACTGTACGTAGAAGAAAGGCAATTTCTGAATTTCTTGGCTCCGCCATTCTGGATAGGCGTGTCGAAGAGGGGTTTACTTTCCACCAATGTCTTCGTATCAACGAGGGCTTTAAAATGAGGTATCACACAATAAGGGTTTTTATTTAAAATGTTTGATTTGCCACCCCCTCCCCCTAACTTAACTGAATAAAGGGTAAAATTCATTCATACATCAAAAAGGTGTAGAATTTGTCCAATATAACTTCCTGAAAGTTTGGAGTTAATACGTGTAACAGATTTAAAATTACGAAGGGGTTGCATAACTTTTGCATCACAATGTATTATGTGTTCTCACTCTAACGGCCGCATTTTATGTTTAATATCGTACACACGTTGGCGTTGGTTGTCTAACTCGCTCGGACAAGTTCTTTAGCCAAACAACATGAAGCACGTATTTTGACTAGAAGTAAACTTTTTTAGATTTCGTACTAGAATAAAACTTGTTTTAGTGTTTTACCTAAACAAATAATTCGACCACGCAGCTGAACCGCTGACGTGAGTTGAGCAAATTTCTAAAGTTTGTTAAGTTTATAGGCCTATGTTTTAGGTTTTCAACCACCAATTTGTGAAATAGCTGAAATCGGTGCTGAACAGCTGCAAAATGCTTCACACGCCATTCCGAACATTAGGAGTATTTTCAATACACAAAGCATTGCGTGCTTCGCCCGCCATTCCGAATATTGGAAGTATCTTCAACACACAAAGCATTGCGTGCTTTGCACGCCAACCCCCGTATTGGGAGTATCTTCAATACACAATGCATTGCTTGCTTCGCACGCCAACCCTGCGGTAAATTCCACCAAATGGCTTTGAACCGAGTACTTTTATGGTATTTTACGATTTTGGTGAACCAAGCGAGCTATAAGGTCGCGTAAAAAAAAATTTGCACAATAACATCCTACATTTATATTTGTAGAAAAAAGTCAAAAAATAGTTACGTCCGGTCGAAGCACGTGCTTCCGGTTGTTGGATTTTTTGGCTAACGAACTCGTCCGAGCGACGTAGACAACCAACTTGTGTACCAAATTTGAACCAAATCACACTTAAAATGCGGCCGCTAGAGTGCGAATACATATATATTTATATGATTTTTAATGACACCCCAAAACGTGTTCTGGGGACCATGATCGGTTCTCATTTGCTACTCCCGACTTTGGGACTTACCATAATGGAATAGCTCATTTTTCCTATGCAAATTCGCCAATAAGTGTAGGATGTTATTCTGAACATTTTGTATTTTTACACGACCTTATAGCTCTCTTGGTTCCCCAAATTCGATCAACTCGTAAAATACCATAAAAGTAGCCGGTACATGTGAGGGATTTTACCGTAGAAGAGGCTGACCCCCGAGTCTGTACTCTGCGAGCGAAGCGAACATTCCATAACCCGACGCCGCAAGGTCGAGGATCCTCTGCGTGTGAAACGAAGGAGCACGTCAGTCGAAGGTAGAGACTCGGGAGCAAACAAGTTCTACTAATATATTTCGTACATATTCAGCTATTCAGCGCCTTCGTGAGTAGGTACATTTCCCGAATAATTCGCAGAAATGCTAAAACATTTAAACTTATTGTGGAAACTCGCTCAACTCGCGTCAGCGGTTCAGCTGCGTGGTAGAATTATTTTACTCCATAAAAACCGAACGTTAAAATCCTTTACCTAGTATTGTTTATTTAACAATTTATTAAACTTACACCTAGTATTTTATAATTAACAAGAAAATATATTTCGCAACATAATAGTTTAAGAAAGCGCGCTTGCGATTAAACCAATCTAGGTTTCCGATGTCACCAACGAGGCACGTTAGAACGACAATCTCTGCATCATACCTCTTTGTCTGCAAACTCTTTGTCTACGGCTGAGAAATCCAATTTACTTTCAGTCTGCAGCAAAGTGTTCGCGAAACAAAACACCCCGCTTTCTCCCGCTTTAAAACAGATTCTAAATGTTCGGAGAAAGATTGAATTCCCAAAAGGAGAGATTTCCTTTACAGAAAGGTTCTATTTACAACGAAGGAATAGATATTTTTCCAATCAAACGCTATGTTGAAACTGTATATTTTGATTGAACGTTTCTACAGGGCGTTTCTGTAATTCAGGGGGCGTCGTATGGGTCAAAGAGACAAACTTCCTACGTGTCCGGAAACGCTCCTTTTACAAGCTGGCCGCAATTTTGTTTTTTACTAAAAAGTGTATATTTCTAGTACGGCTTAACCGATTAATTTGAAACTTTGAACGTTACTCGTCAATGTAAAGGCCTAGTTTGACAAAATTAATTAACTTGTTCCAATAATACGTTTCAAAATGGCTGCCATTTATATATTTTAAATGAAAATAACTCAAAACTCTTATTCTACATCTACCAGGTGTCTTAAAAGTCCCACCCCCTCCCTTTAACTTTTGTGTTTGATAAATCAAACAAATATCCTTTGGGGAACGATACTAACTTAGCCCAAAGTATCTTTTGAAGCAATTAGAAATTTTGAGTGTCTCCTAAAAATGGGGGATTTTCGGGGCAACTACAAATTTTTAAATGGGAATTATGGTCAAGTGATACCTCATTTTAAAGGTCTATTTAAGACTAGGAAAATGACATAAAGAAAATACAAATCGGATCACCCAAAACAAAATGACGGCCATAAACGTGTTGAAATAAATCGACATAAAGTTGCTAATATCTCGAAAAGGAAGAGTTTTTAGAAAAAATTTCAAGAGACAAAATGTTTATTTCAAAGTGCTTGACCTAAAAAATTGATTTAAAATCGATTCCGTAAATTTTAATTTTTACAAAATTTTCTAAGATGTAGGAGTCAAAGGTTGATGTATATTTTAATTAGTAATACCTCTGAAATGAACATTGTGCTTCCTCATTTCGTAAGTTGTGTTAAAAAATAAACATTTTTCTTCCTCATTTTGTAAGTTGTATTAATTAATACAAAGTTTATATTTCTGCCTTGTGTTCTTAAGCACACAATTACATTTTGTTTTAAATAAAAAACGCCCAGAGTAAATAATTGTTGTAGTCAGTTTAATTTAATATGTAATGGTTTAACTGTAGAACACAGGGTACCAGGAAAACAGTGTCCATTGGTTTGACGAGGGCAACATGCATAGTAACAAAGCGAAGGCTATAAATAAAAAGAGACTGATTTAAAAAATTAGAATAGAAACATGAGTGAGAGGAAGAGTCTATAAGAAGCAGTGTGTTAGATAGAGAGAGATAATACACATTATTACAATTCAACACGGTTAGTTGTCTCCTTATCCAATTATTCTCAATGAATGGGAATATCCAGCAATTATATTTGCACCCACAACACAAAGCCCGCCACTTATGGCACTCATAGCCCGACCATTGTGGGAGCACGGCATTAGTTCGGAATGTTGTCACTGGCAGCGTTGCAACTCAATTAGTGATTTCGTTGAATAGACTCGCCATCATGGTAAACACCGTCGCCGCTAGTTACGTAGGAATTTGTGCATCATTAAAGTTTTGAAATGTTTTGTATTTAAAACTAGACTAGCTGACTCGTGCGAACACTTACCTGATTGAATACGTTGCTATAATTCAGTTAATTACGTTGGTTTATAAATACCGGTTCATAAAAATGTATATCGCTGTACGTTGATTTAATTAGATTGATTTGCGTGATAGATTACACTTCGGCGTATAGAATGTAAACAATCTAACTAACAGCTGTCATTCTACTTAAACAAATTGTTAATAGATGGCGCTTTTATTAGGAATCATAATGAACTTTCATAGGGAAGTTTTTTTTAATAATTTTTTAAATGAAAATATTAATTTTAAGCTGTTTGTCTATTTCTTATAAATAGACAAAACATAAGCTTTAAAATGATGTTTAAATCATAAATTTTTATAAAGAATTAAGGGAGATAAGGCTTTGCAAAATAATATATAAGGATATAACGAGTTCACTTACAGAATTAATAATCGTTTCTATGATTTTTTACTATACGAACCTAAAACATCTCAATAGTTATTTTATTGAAACCTGTGGGCTGTGATAGTTGGTCGCCATATTGGAAAAATGACTATGTTAACACAAAAATTTATTTATAACATTATTTTACTTTAAAAGTTATACAAAATAGACAATCTAATACAAAATAGACAATCTAACATTTTTGTTATCTTTGTTGGAAGCCGACCAAATTGTGTCCAGAGTTCTTACCTATCCTGTATACACGCTATGACAATGTCACCGCACTAATGAGGGCAGATCCGAGCAGAAACGTTCAATCGGGACGATTGATTGATCGAGATACGGGAAAGGGGTAATCGAGACCTTTAGAAAAGCTCCGGTGTGAGGAGGCAGAGTTAGAAAATGAAATAGACAGCCTTTAGTCACTCGTGGAGATTGATTCGGGCTTAAAAGATTACATCGGGGGGGGGGGGGGGGGCTTTTACTGATTAAACGCAGGGAGGCGTTTGTATAAAAACAAAATACAAAATGCGGATACCTTGGCACATTTACAGTGTTTTCTATTTAAAACACCGAGTTGATTTTAGAAAGTCTTATACAATTTTGATGAAACTTTAAAGTGCCTCTGACTATATACCTCTAGGCCTACCTAACTATATTGACGGGAATTTTTAACTCGGTAAATTTGTACAATTATAAGGATTATAAAACTGTAGGCCATTTGTTATTTATATTTGTTATTATGTATCTAAATAAGGATACAAATATTATCGTTTAATTGCTTTCTAACTTCATATTGATTGATAAAATCATTTAGAAGTTAGTTATTGATAGCCTATTATAATGAATAAATTAATAATCGAATATGTTTATATGTTATACGAAGATGTACGAATGTTTCCGAAGTTAAACGAATGGGTATCTCTTCTTTAAACTTGTATAAATTAATATATTGATAATAAAAGGATGTATTTATATTCATTTTATAACCGCAAAGCAAATCTTATAACGTATTATTAATAGCCTACATTAGTTCTTTAACTCATATTTAAAAAGAATAAACTTCACAAGAAATTATAATGATTGAAGTTGTAAACATAACCCCAAATAATTATAATCTACGCTAGGTTTTGTTTATGTATTACAGATGATGGGGAAATCAGCTCTTATATTATATTGTTACTCACGTACGTATGGACGTTCACTCGCTTTTATAGGAGTTGATGTCTAATAATTTATGTAGGCCTAAAGGGATACATAGATCGATTTGGGCAAACTCACTGTGCGTTTTTGAGCCATGGAACTCGGATCTAAAATTGCTTTCTTTTAATTCCATGTCAGGGTAAGGCAACAATATTTACCCGATACATGCGAGCGAAGCTAGTTTAACAATAAATTAGAGAACTGTTTTAGTTGCCAAACAAGTCGATAAAGCCGGAGCCGATAAGATCAAAGGTATGTAAGAGGTGTCAGCATGACAAGGAGGGTGGCGGAGGTTTCAATAGGGTCAAGTATTAAAGGGGATACAACCCTTATTCCGGCTCCGTTGTTTGAGGAACAAGGAGGAAATGTATTCCCTTATTGCATTAAGTTTTTGTTGCTTTATTTATAATTACATTTTACAAAGACTAAATGCTAGGCGAGGAGATACGAAAAAAATTGCGTACTTAAGACCACACGGGAGAAGTTTAAAGTTCTATCGCGATATTCTGATGAATATAATTCAATTGGTTCCTACGGTGAGGAATGTACAGACATTCAAGAAACATGTGTTGGTTCATAAGTCTAGGCCTAACCTAAAATTATTAAAGACTAGCAGGTATACCCGTGGCTTCGCACGCGGACCAAACATCCTCCGCATTAAGGGAAGTATAGTAATAAATGTTTATTGTTTTAGGGGTTGTTATTACATGTTCACCCCTTAGCAGCACGCTATAAAATGCAAATATGATTTACATAGTATATATGTATTATTGTAAGAAATAAATGTACCAATTTCCAGCTCTCTAGATTAATGGGAAGTATAATAATTAATTTGTGTTGTTTTAAGGGTTGTTACATTTTTACCCCTTAGCAGTAAACTAAAAGATACAATTATGGTTTATATATATTTTGTAAGAAATAAATGTACAAATATCCAGCTCTCTAGGCTTAATGGAAGTATAATAATCAATATTTATCGTTTTAGTGGTTATTTCAACCCTTAAATCTAAACGAATTCTAGCCTATGTCTCATTCCAGGTCTTGATCTATCTGTGTGCCAAATTTCAAATCCATACAGTAGTTTTTACGTGATTGAGTAACCCCCCCCCCCCCACACACACCCCGACTGAAACCATTAGAATTTTAAATAATAGTATAGATTATATACATTCGAATCAACTGTTTTATCTGTTATTTTATTGTATTGGTTGCTATTGTAATGAATGTAAATTACCAGAATGTAATCACCAGTCTAGGCCTAATCTAAAAATATTTTTTGTGTTTAATTTTAATTGTATGTATTTCTAATGCATTATTATAAACAAATTTGGCTTTTTGCACTTCTTCATCATTTAACCTTTAACTGTGCCAAAATTAATTCTCACAACATATTATAAGGACTCTAGCCCTACTGCGCCTGCGTCACTATCCACCCTAGAGACTGCGTTATCTAGTGCACTGCCTTTAATAAAAACATTGTTTTAATTTGGATTCAAATAACAGGGTCATAACATTTTTTAATTATAATAAAAATAGTACTACTCAAAAGAGCACAAACTGAATAAATTTTACTCTTTTAAATTTTTTTTTGTAATTAGTAATAAAGGAAAAAAAATTAAACAATTTGCGCTATGAAAAATCTGGAAATGTAAGAGCTGAAAACATGCAACTCATTACACGAGGTATAGGCCTAGTCAACAATATTTTTTCTTGAAAAAATAATATAGCTAATACCAGTCAGCTAATACGTATTCTTACGTTATCTTAATTAATCTATTCTAACTTAAGGTTTTCTAACGTTATTTAATTAATTCATTGTAATGTAATTTAAGATGTAGTAATAAGTTTAATCAACATGCAATTATGAAAGTCCACAAATAGTGTCACTGACACAGTAAGCCATGAGCCGCGCTCCGGCCGTAAAAAAACAGAATGGGTAGTAGTGTACTCAGCAGTCAAATCCCCACCCCGCCACACATAACATACCTCCTCCCTTCCACACTCACATCCCCATCTGCGCGAATCACTTCTTCGCATATATTTTCTACTGTACTTTCAACCTAACTGACGCGAGGTTACATTTCATTAACATTTAAATCGATCAATTAAACACATTTCACACACCAAGCAATAAAAGCCAGCTGAATTTAAATTGATTACTTTACGAAGAACAAATGCGAATTCCATTCCGAGCTCTTTGAATCGCACAAAGTCCTACTTCGTCTTAACTTGTTCGACGTTTTTATTAAAGTTTAAATATAAAATCAACACCCAAAGGTAGCTAAGTATAAGCTGAAGGTGGAATAGGGTCGCGATTAATCCTGTTTTAACTGCATTCCCGCAGGAAATCTCTTCTGGAACAGCTTTTAGAATTTTAAAATCCGTACTTGTTTTACTGATTCCGCAGTCCGTTAGGCATCGCTGCACCTCCACGAGTAATGCTTAATGCATCTCAGACAAAAAGGTCAGTCCTGTCATGAGTTTATTTAAAAATTGTATACTCACGTTGTATACCAAGCATTACAATGCTATACCTCAGCTTGCAGTTAGTGTAAGAAGGGTTTAAATGTGGATATATAGCTAAAGGCTGTCTAGTTAAAAAAATATGAAACATGTGACGTCCTCTTGGAAGCTACTAAGTACTACTTTTATGCACAGGAAAGCGCGGATGTACTACGTATTTAAAAAAAATGTTTAATTAAAATGGCCTTTGCAGAAAAACATTGTTACCACAAAAATATTGTTGTTGTGTGGGAGCAGTTCTATAAAATGAGATAAGTGTATTATTTATAAACATTTAAAAAACCCGAAGCACGTATTGCACTGTGTATTGAAAATTCTCCCAATACGGAGGTTGGCGTGAGAAGCACGCAATGCATGTGTGTTGAAAATACTCACAAGACGGGGGTTGGCGTGCGAAGCACGCAATGCACTTTGTATTGAAAATTCTCAAAATACGGGAGTTGGCGTGCGAAGCACTTAATGCATTGTGTATAGCAATACAAAACGGTATGATTTCGTACCGCCCGCATTAGGCGTGGAGGGCGCCTGGTACGATTTCATACCGGCCGCAGTGAACGTGTTAAATGTTTTTGCGTTACGTGTGATGTGAACATTTTCATGTTTTAATATCTGATGATGAAGCATACGTTTCGAAACTCGTCATAAACATACGCTGAACCTTCACACGACGGATAGAAGGTAAAATTAGTTATATCTATGTGTGTCATGGATACTTATACAACGAGTTTAAAATCATACTAGCTGCCTCTGCGAAAATTTCGCAAGTTAGGAGTAGGCATACTTACTTGATCTAGTACATTGATTTAATTAAGCAAATTACGTGTATTTATTTACGTTGGTTTAATTTGATTGATTTGTGTGATAGATTGTACTTGCATAAAGAATGTAAACAATCTAACTAACAGCTGTCATATTGGTTAAACGGATTGTTAATAGATGGCGCCTCTCATTAAGAACCATATGAAGAATATAAAAGTTTTTAAAATACATTTTTGTAACGAAAACATGAATTTTAAGCTGTTTGCCTATTTTTCATCAATAGCGGCGAACATAAGCTTTAAAATGATGCTTGCATAATTAATTTTGATGGAGAATTAGCAACAAAAAACACTTTTGAGAAATAATATATAAGGATAACCTTATTCCTTCTAAATGTTGATTAATCAAATATATGCACCCACATAATATAAAGGTTTTGAAACAGTAAGAGGGTTTGCACTCTTAAAACCACGTATTTCTCTCTATGCGAGGTGACAGTACATCTATATAATAAGGATAAAGTCATTAGAAATTGAAACCAAACATCAGGAGCTGTACCAATACAGAATGTTATTCCTTAGTTAGAGAATGCTCTGTAAACAGCTGAAAGCCCGTGTTCATTTGGTCGAATCTCTGAGACAATATTTACACAGAAAGGGTGGGCTTTATTACAGGATATAATTTGAAGCTGACGCGAGGCAAAATCATAACTCCTCAACTCTAAATGTGTTTAAGCCCATACTGGCGTTTTCCTGTTATCTATATTAAGTGTAAGAACTACTGAAGCAGACGTTTTGATAAAGAATTCATCTTTCTTGGATAGGTATGGTAAAGACAAATTTGGAGTTTTCGATATTTTTTAAGTGTAAGCTTCTATACCTCGTCTAGAAATTGTGGGCGGTGAATCGGATTTTACCGCCACGCGTCACCCTCTACTATAAGTAGTTCACACGTGTGTATAGCAGAGTATATAGTTTACTTGGTAATGCCTCTGAAATTTACATTGTGCTTCCTCGTGTGCTTCCTTAGTGCAGTGTGTATGAAATCAGTGTCTGCAAGAAGCGCTAACGTAACTTGTAAAGACTGCAATAAAAGGTATATCATATTAATTGTATAAAAATGAGTAAAGAAGATTTCGATATTATGGTAACTGAAAATCAAATATGGCGTTGTAGTCCTTGTGCGATGGAACGTAGGAAAAGTATTGTATTGGAAGCTTCAGGAAGTAAATCGGTTACGCTGGATGATATATTCAATTTAATGACAGAAATGAGAAATGATTTTAAAAGAGTAGAGTCAAACTTAGGAAACTCACTTGAACTGTGCTATACAGAGGTTGCAGAATTAAAGGAATCTGTTCGGCAGACTAACGTAAAAATTGATCATCACATTGAGAAGATTGGAGAACTGCAACCGGAAAATAAATATTTGAGGGAACAAGTTGGTATTTTAAATGTTCGTTTGGATGATGTGGAGCAATACTCGCGTAGAAACACACTTGAAATATTTGGAATACCTGAAAAAGTTAACGAAGATGTAATTACCACGATTAAAGAAGTTGGGCAAGCACTGAATGTCCCAATAGAAAGTTCAATGATAGACGCCTGTCATCGTCTTGGAAGAAAAGAAAATCGCGAAGGACCACGAGGAATTATTGTTAAATTCGTGCGCAGATTTGACGCTGAGGAATGGCTGCAGAAGCGACGAGTAAAAAGGGATCTCTCTACACGACATATGGGTCTCCCCATGGATCAGCCGATTTACATCAATGAAAGTTTAAGCCCGGGACGACGCAGATTATTTGCTGCTGCAAGATCAGCGAAGAATGAAAAAGGCTACAAATACTTGTGGATAAGAGGAGGACGTATAATGATGAGGAAGTGTGAAGGTAATCCAGTGTTGGTTATTAGTAAAATGGAAGATGTACTTTTAGCGTAGTCAATTAATAAGGTATAATGAAGAAAGATAATAGTATTCGCTTCAAATTAATTAATAGTTGCTATACTTGCGCTAGTATTCTAAAGATAAAGAGATTCTATTTATTTGTTATATTTCTAATTATAATAATATACATGGTTACTTTTATAATTTAATGTTAACATAGTTTCTTATGACTGAAAAAAATAGTAATTTTAATTTGACTCTTGTGTCCCAAAATATAAGGAGTATGAGGAAAAATTTTGATTTATTTTTGCTATATATTAATTCTTTAATTGAACTGCCACATGTTATAGTTCTTACTGAAATATGGATAGATTTCTCTGAAGTTGAACTTTATAATATTGAAGGGTATAAGCTGTTTACTAAATGTGATAATAGAAATAGAACTTGGGGTGTGGCTGTATTTGTAAGTGACTTTTATCAGTGTGAGGTTTTACCTTGGACTTTGGAATCTGCAGATTGTTTGCAGGTTAAGTGTAGGTCGGTAGGGATTGAGTTTGTAGTATTGGCTGTTTATAGACATTGGCAATCAGATGTAAATAAATTCATCCAAGAGTTTAAAGGTAGTTTTGAATGTTGCTTATATAAGAATGTATTTGTACTAGGAGATATGAATATTGATTTGATGAGTAATTCATTGCATGTAAAAGAATATTGTTTGACTATGGCTTCAAATGGACTTAAATGTTTAGTAGATGAACCTACAAGAATTTCCTTGAACTCGAGTTCATGTTTAGACCATACTTATGTTAGAATAAATAATAAGTATAGTGCAAGAGCAGAGGTTCTGCATTTGGCTATTACTGATCACAGTTTGGTATATTTAACAATCTCAGGCAATGTTGAATTTCAGAACATTAGGCAGTCTAGGGTTTTTTATACAACTATTGACTATGAATTGTTGAATACTTATTTAAGTCAGACTTGTTGGATGAGAGTGTATGATTCGTCTTCAGTGGATCATGCATTTGGTATTTTTCTAAATTTATTGAAACAATGTTTGAATAGTGCAACACAAACTAAAATAATTAATAAATCAGTCAGGCCCCTGAAGCCATGGATGACAACAGTTCTTAGTAAAAAAATTAAAAGGCGTAATAGTTTGTTTAAAAAGTTAAAAGATCAGCCATATAACATTAGACTTAAAAAATATGTACAACGCTATAGTGGCCGATTGAATTCGGAAATAAAGAAACAAAGAGAACAGTATTATATAAGATCCTTTGAAAATAGTAAGGGAGATATTGGAGCTCAATGGAAAGTGGTAAATGGGATATTGGGGAAGCAGTGTGGGAACTATAATATAGAAACACTAAGGGATAAGAATGGTTATTTAGTAGATAGGCCGGAAGTAATAGCAGATGTATTTAATGATTATTTTTGTGATATTCCAAAAGTACTGAGATCTGGAGTGGATAAGCTCTCTGAGGATGACCAAAGTTTTTATACGATGCATTTTGGGGGATTGGCTAACTCTGCGGTAAGGTCCTTTTTTATGCACGGAGTTACTGAACAGGATGTCTCTAAGATTATTAAATCATTAAAACCAAAAAAGTCACCAGGGTTAGACGGAATAAATTCTAATTTAGTTAAGTATATAGAACCTCAGATTTTAGCAGTACTTAGTTTTTTGTGTAATTTGAGCTTTAGTACTGGTACATTTCCAAATTGTTTGAAAGCTGCAGTTGTGGTGCCTATATTTAAAAAGCTTTGTTATCTGTATTTTCAAAAATTATGGAAAAATTAATGAAACGAATGTTGGTAAAGTTTCTGGAGAAGAACAATTTTTTTAGTTGGATTTGGTCTTAGCGCAGAGAAAGCACTTCAATATTTTGTTAATAACATTTATCATTCTCTGAATGTGGGATGGAAGGTTGCTGGCCTCTTTATTGATATTCAAAAAGCATTTGATACGGTGGACCATTCTATTCTGTTAGACAGATTGTGGTCTGCTGGCGTGAGAGGACTACCTAATAAATGGTTCAGTAGTTATCTGGGGGGAAGAACCCAAAGGGTAAGAGTAAATGGAATTTTGGGAAGTGAGGGAGAGATAAGGTATGGTGTTCCTCAGGGATCTGTACTTGGAGCGGTTCTTTTTATTATATATGTAAATGATTTATGTAATAGCAAATTTAATGGAGAAATTACAGCCTTTGCGGATGATACAGCATTCCTTTATAAAGCTAACTCAATAGATGTGCTTCTCAGCCAAATTACTGAGGATTTGAGACATTTACGACTTTGGTTTTCAAAAAATGAGATGGTGTTAAGTGAAGCTAAAACTAATTATATTCTTTTTCATTTAAAAAAAGGCAAGGAATATGTGACAGGAAATGTAATATACCATCACATAATATGCAAAAATAAAGATTTAGATGGGTGTTTATGTCCGAAGATTAATCAATTGAATAATATTAGGTACTTGAGAATAATACTGGATGAAAGAATGAAATGGAATTATCACATAAACAAATTGCAACGTGAATTGATTTCAATTATTCGTAAAATATATTTTATTAGATCATTGTGCCCACCAGAATTAATTAGATAAATTTATTTTGCTTTAGTGCAATCGCGATTGCAGTATGGTTTAATTTGTTGGGGGAGGAGCATATTTGAGTACTATTACACCCATTATTAGTGCTCAAAAACATATAATAAGAGTTATGTTATTTAGGTCTAGAACTGATTCTTCTCTGCCACTCTTTGGAGCAAAGGGCATACTGCCGTTGAGGTATTTTTATGTTTTTAAAGTATTAGTAGAATTTTACAGGAAAAGTGGTTCTAGGCGAAACTGTGGAAGGAGGAAAATAGTATTTCAACTGTTAAAAACTAAATTAACAGCAGTTAAAAATTCATATTTGTATAAGGGGGAAAAAATATTTAACATGTCACCAGTAGATGTACAAAAGAGAAACAATATATCCCAGTTTTCTAAATCTGTTAAATTATGGCTGAATTCAGTGGAAAATATTGAATTAGTTTTGAGGTGAGGCAGTGGGAACCAGTTGATGTTGTTCTGAAATATATGTTGAGTGTAGATTGGGTGGTGTATATAAGTTTGTGTGTTTGTAAGTGTAAAATTCTGTTCTTTATCCAATTTTTGTTTTAGGTTAGTTTTATTATCAAGGCATCCTTTGCATTTGTATATATTTTGAATGAATATGGCACTATGGCTGATCTCTTTCTTTCTTTTTCCTATAGTAATAAGATTAAAGAATTATGATGGTAAATCCTACTCAGGCACATGTGCCTAAAGATTACCTATTCTTCACATAAATTTAATCTGAATGTAAAGAAAACCATTGTTTTGTTCTTTTATCAAGTTAAGTGTAGTATGTGTTAATTTACCTGTCTTGTATTTTTATTCTATTATTATTGCATTCAATATTATTATTATTTTGTATTTTTTTGGTGAAGAAATAAATATTATTATTATTATTATTACATCATTTCGTAAGTTGTGTTAAAATAGTTTACTTGATAATGACCTCTGAAATGGACACTGTGCTTCCTCATTTCATAAATTGTGTTTTATTCAACACTAGCTGGCCCGAACCGGCTTTGCACGGATAGACAAATCAAAGTTAAATGTATATTAACAAAAAATATATGATATCAATAAATATATTACACGATGTAATTCTTATGGGGATTTTTAGTAACTTTGACCCCAACAAACCTCCCCTAAAATTTTGAATTTTTTTAAACCCTTTCTTAGCGAGCACCTAGGGCCCTAGATTAGGCTACATACCAAATTTCATTCCAATCCGTTCAGTAGTTTTAGAGAAATCGTGATTTAGTAACTTTGACCCCCCCCCCAACCCTCCCGTTGGTTGTCTATAAGTCGCTCGGAGGAGTTCGTAGACTACCAAACAACCAGAACTACGTTTTTAAACGGAAGTAACAGATTTTTTTTTAGATTTTTCGGACAACAATTAAACTTTTTAGGATTTGATATAACAGAACAAATGTATGCTATTATTCTGCATATTAAGTCTTTTTACGCGACCTTATAGCTCGCTCGGTTCCCCCAAAATCGATCAAAACGTGAAATACCATAAAAGTACCCGGTTTAAATCCACGTGGGGGAGGCATATTCTGATCCGAGGCCGACGGCCAAGTTTGTGAGCTGCTAGCGAAGCGAACTTCATTTCTCGAGGCCGCAAGGTCGAGTTGCAAGCTCGCAAAGCGAGTTTTTCCGCTGCAAGTGGAACGAAGGAGCGCGTGAGTTGAAGCTGGATTCTTAGGTACAACAAATTTTACTAATCTATTTCGTACACAAAGGCAGCTATTCAACACCGTAGATTAATTTCTCAAATTGTTCGTTGTTACCTATAAACTTAGTTTTGAAAATTTGCTCAACTCTCGTCAGCGGTTCAGCCGCGTGGTCCAATTATTTATATGGCACTTGTTCTATATAATTTATTATTCTCTCATTTTAATATATTTCATTTGCCTGAGCAAACGAGTGGCATAAAATAGCGTTATTTTTAATTATATTTCACAACTTATAAAAATAACACAACAACCTGGATGTCTAGGGCAATCTTGTTGTTGAACGCAACTACCGAGAAATTATAGTTTTCTCAGAAATTTGTTTATCAAGTTTATACGGTTGAAGCTTTATAACGACAAGTGGGACTAAGTAGAAAACAAAATCTCCACTTTGTATCGTACGTGAGTAAAAACAGAAAATTTCGGGTGGATAAAAATAATTATTTCAGGACGTGTGTTTATGTGAACTACTTTACTCTATGTTTGTCCTTAGAACACATCATAGAATGTTTTTAGGTTATCCGTAAAACACGTTGTATCAAAGAACAAGGTTGTTAGACCGGCCTAAACAAAACAAATCTAAAGTAAAAATTGGAACTACAAATATTCTTTTATTAAGATATATAAAAACTTAATAAGCAATAAAAACGAACGATAATCAAAATTATTAAACGTCATTTTTCTTAAGTAACTAAAAAGAAATATTGAACTTGACTTGTGAGAAGATATAGGCCTACTTGATAGAATAAAAGTTGAGCACAGAACAACACTACTAATAAGTTTATTAACTCAAACGCGTTTCAACTACAAAGTCGCCATCTTCAGTGATGCACTAGCTGCAATGACAGTCAAACTATAACTAACCTAATAGTGTTTTATTTTCCATATCTATGCAAAACTCAAAGGGGCATTTTTATGAAAACCGTAATTTTAAAATAGAAGACTCTGTATTATTGAAAAAAGGAACTAAACTTAACACAATAGATGCCTGGGAATCTTTTTATATTAACAATTATAATAACATGATTACACTGGTTTGAATAAAAACCCCGAACCACAAAACAAGGATCAAAAACAATAACTAAACAACTAAATTGTAAGTTATGTTTATAACGCTACCCTTATGTACATTTTGATGACATGTCATCATCCTCAGAGGGTTTTAACACTACTAAAGTAGACAGACAATATAACAGAGCTATATATACCCGCCCCTCCACCACTCCTCCCCATGCCGTTTAACCCAAGACCGACCTGGTGGGGGAATGGGAGGGGCAAAATTAAATCTACTACAAGTATCTATTATTAACAATAAAAGCCTATTTAACAATGAATTATAAAACTATTAAATACAAAAAAAAATTACAAACTGGTCTACTACAACTACAAACAGTCAAACAGTAATAAAAATAAAGTAAAAAACTAATAGGCCTAATGAAATAAATAACAAACAAAAGAAATTAAATACTTAATAAAATAAAATAACATAACCTTATGTCGCCTCAGCTCTTTTATTTGTTTAATAACGTGATTGTAAATAATGAATTAGGACCCAAACATAATTATATAATTATACTAGCTGACCCGTACGGCGTTGCCCGCGGTGGTTGGTATTTTCAGTATTTTTAACATAATTAATTGTATTCTTTTTAAGTTTTCAGTCAATGAGTGGTACTTGGCTTTTATATATATAGATCTTAAATAAGAAAAGCACTATTGTCATAATAATAAAAGATCTGAAATTATGATTTTAGTAAATTTGATCCCCCCAAACCCCTCCTAAAATTTCAAAATTTTTCATACCCTTTCTTAGTGAGCACGTATGGCCCTAGAGGAAGCTAGGTACCAAATTTCATTCCAATCCGTTCGGTAGTTTTGAATAAATCGTGATTTAATAACTGTGATCCCCAAACCCCCTAAAATTTCGATTCTTTTTAACCCTTTCTTACCGAGCGCCTATGGTCCTAGAGGAAGCTACATACCAAATTTCATTCCAATATGTTCGGTAATTTTGGAGAAATCTTGATTTAGTAATTTTTACCCCCCAAACCCCCCTAAAATTTCCAATTTTTTAAAACACTTTTTTAGTGAACACTTATGGCCCTAGAGGAAGCTACATACCAAATTTCATTCCAATCCGTCCGGTAGTTTTGAATAAATCGTTTTTTAATAACTTTGATCCCCCCAAACCCCCCTAAAATTTCGAATTTTTTCAAACCCTTTCTTAGTGAGCACCTATGGCCCTAGTGGAAGCTACATACCAAATTTCATTTCAATCGGTTCGGTTGTTTTTGAGAAATCATGGTGAGTGAGTGAGTGAGTGGTATTACGCTTTTATATAGGCCTATATAGATAAACACAAGTAATTTGTTTGACATTATTATTGGTTTGGTAATTTGTTTAGTTAAAAGTTAACGTTATAATAACTCTAATCATTTGCTAACGCTTGACTAATGTATCGTAGTCTTAAGCCACGCCCCTTTGATTTCTGTACAAATACGAGCCATGAAACATTGTTGTTATTTATAGTTTGACTATAACTCGTGAATCACTGAAGATGGCAACTTTGTCGTCGAAACGCGTTTGAGTTAATAAACGAGTTAGTTGTTCAAGGTTTATTCTACCAATTATGTACCGAGGGTAGATTAAACTATTAGACACGAAAGTATGAAGACAACATAATGATTTAATCCGACTCAAACGGCCAGAAATGTATTTCAATATACAGTAAATTATAGTATTTCTATTAATTAAAACCAATTCGTCCTCAGTACACAACTAACAATTTGTATGTGCTCGTAAAAATCTCACTTCTTGCAACAGAGAATACAGAAAGTGAAAATGCTTTAATTCAGACATATTCCGAAAGTGTATTACCAACCGGAAGTCGATATGAAAACAATTTATCATACACAAAGTAAAATACAAGAAAACAAATTGTATACACTACAATGAACCATAAAAGCGTCTTTGTATGGCGAGGGTTGGGGAGCAGGTGCGAATTGATCGCGTCGTCATAGCAACGTGTGTCTACTGGGGGGGATTGATTGACTTCACGAAAACACTTTGCGAGCTCCCGCCTCACATTGATAGACCGATGTATTGTTTACAAGGTCCTTCTGAGTAGAATGTAGTGTTTATTTTGTCTCGAAGACGGTGTACATTCGAGGTCATGTTATAGGTTCGCATCTATCCGCCATGTTTAAATTTCTATAGGACAGATGAGCTATTCAGTGACTTTTACATTGAGACCTAAGGTCCGGGAGTGGTCAATGAGCACCGCTTATGGTCCCCAAAACACTGTCATATATGTACTAGTGGACCTGGCAATGCTTGATTTAATTTTACGGGTGTTCATCCCATTGCATCAATCGTTTTGCAAATGTTTTTTTTATATCAATTAAGAATAATATAAAATAATTTTATATTAATAGTTTGTAGGAATGTATTGCTATTTATTTGTATTGCATATGGGTAGAGACAATTTTTAAATCTTTTTGTTTGTAGTGATCATATTTTTTAAAAGAAATCCCGATACTAATTTGTGTAAGTTGTGAAGTTTTAGTAAAATTAGTTGAGTAGTTTTTGAGAATATAGAAAAAGCAAATTGTTTATTATTAAATTTTAAGGGTGGTTATTCCATTTCATCCCTTTGACTTAAGTAATCAAATTGCAAATAGTTTTGTATATCTCTTAAACATTATATTGCATATTACATAATTTTAGCTTTAAAACTTGTAGGAAGCTAGTTTCTTTTATATTTATTGCACAGGGCTAGCAAAACCATTTCAACCTCTTTCCATTGTGAATCTAAACCATCACAAACGCATACAACAAATTTTATCAAAATTGGTACAGCCGTTTAGGAGAAGTTCAGTGACATATACACGTATACAGAAGAATTATCTATGTATGTACATATATTATATGTATTTATGTGTTCGCACTCTAACGGCCGAATTTTACGTCCGATTCGGTCCAAATTTGGTTTATACGTTGACTCTCTCAAGTCGCTCAGACGAGTTCGTTAGCCAGAAAAATCCAGCAACAGGAAGTAGCAATTGTTCGGGATTTTTCTAACAATGAACAATGTTTGAGATATTTTTGAAACATTTGTGAGGTTTTATCTTAAAAAAAATATTATTTTAGATTATTCTGCACATTATTATTATTATTTTTTAACGTTACTTTGGCATAATAAGTAATATCAGATTTTGATGGGTATATTGCATATTATATTTGACAAATGTCCTAAGTATGTCATTTCAAAATCTTTATTTTAAAACCCATCATCTTGGTAGTTCAAGTGATATAATTTTTGGACAGTCCCTGCCTTCCCTTTTTCGTTTTGTACGATCCGCAATTGCTTTAGATTTAGCGTTACTATAGTTGTACAACTATAATATAGAATGTCTTATTTATTTATTTTGCATTGGACAACATCAGAATTTATAAAACAAAACAAGTAATGTATACATATTATTAGAACAATACTCGAGAAAACACACAACTCAATACAAATAATTCGACCACGCAGCTGAACCGCTGACGTGAGTTGAGCAAATTTCCAAAATTAAGTTTATAGGCCTGTGTTTTAGGGTTTCAAACAACAATTTGGGAAATAGGTCTATTGGGAAAATGGTTCGCACGCCATTCCGCATATTGATAGTATCTTCAATACACAAAGCATTGCGTGCTTCGCACGCCATTCCGC
>JAGFPH010000828.1:158067-174381 GCA_018207615.1 Philaenus spumarius
AAATTTACTTAACAGAATCATCAGTTTGGAAAGTTAAAATAACTTTGTAACTTAGATTTTTTTTTGGGGTTTAAAGGCGAAAAACCTGGGTGGTTATCATCGCCTGTTGTAACTTAGAATATTGAACAATCAAATTAAATCTAAAACCTACCTTTCTTTTAAATTCGACCTACCTTTTGTTTATTTTAAATATATAAAACATAAACTTTAACAAATCAACGACAGTTGGTATAACATAAAGCGATTTAGTTAAGAACCTTTTCACAATTCCTATGTATATTTATTCCATGTTTAGATAGTTTATTTTATTAAAATCAAAATAATATTGTATGTTTGTAAATACAAAGAACAACTAAATTCAATGCAAGATAGGTTAACAATTTGTAAAAACAAAATACAAAATATGATCAATATCGATGTGAATGAGTAAAACAAACAGTGCGTAGTTTAGTGGCGTTTATCGAACGATTATGCATCCGTGTCTAAACAGTGATGGATTTTTTTAAAACACGATATATAAGTGAATATTTTATTAAAATCGATTTTAAATTAACAGTTTTTAACCGCCAAATAAACACAAAATATTTTAATTGAAAGAAATATTAGTACTGTAAATTGAAACTATTATACAAATATTAACATTTTTGCAAGTTCAGTGCCTTAGTACATAAGCTGTGGCAAATATACAACGTATGGCCGTGACCCATAGTAGCCGGCGATTGTTACAAAATGAACACCAAATTTGCATTCTTTCGTTACACCTCAACAAGTTCGGACGTATACATTTTTATTCTGAAGAGTTTTAAATTTCATGAGAACAATTTTGAAAAACAGCGAATTGAACAAATTTGTATGGTAAAATAGCAAAAGACTAACCTACTTTAAGAAATATTGATTCCTATGAAAGCATCTATAGGTATGTTTGACCTAGTTTTTCAGCAGCATTTTTAAATTGAATCTGAACGTTTTCAAATCATTTTACATATTTTAAAACATATTGAACACTATAGCTAGACTAAATACTCTTTTATGATTACTTGTATATATATGTCTTAGTATTAGAAGCATATAATAGAATCAATTTTGTTAATAATTTTAAGCAATAGAATGTCAATTGCAAATTATTTAGTAAAAAGCCGGGGTCAGTAATCCGAGATTAAAGAGTTATAAATAATTTAAAAGCATAACAAATATAATAAATTGTAAATATACTAAGTGCTCTAAAAGGCTATTAACAGTTAAACTGTAGAAAAAACAAAACAAAAAACAAATAAACAAAAAATAATTATAATAACACACCTCTATACCATGCGCGACCCTCAACTAATTTAAATCTGTTAAAGACGAGTAGTACTTACTGTATATTTAACAAATAGTTACAACTTCCTGTTATTATCTATTAAAAAACCACTCGATCCCTCCAGCCTCGCTACAACAGAGCTATCACAGATTTCAAGGGTGAACAGGCACCACCCATGCAGCGTCGTGGGACTATCAATCCATACCAGTCACCAGTTGGAAACAAGACTCATTAGTCAGTTGAATTTGTGGCAGATTTAAATAAATTACTTCAATTGTTTACAGTATTGTTTCAGAATAGAAACATTGTTTGTAGAAGTATTGTTTGCTTGCGGTAACAGAATATTACGTTAAAAGCGTGGTAAGTAAGGGATTTGTGGGCGAGCATGATAGCTCCTCCACGAGGTGGAGCTGAGCATTACCAAAAATAATTTGAATCGTAACATTTTTGGAACGAAGTTGCGGTAGGAGTTAACAAATAGAAAATGAAATGTGTAACGAAAAAGAGTGTTATTAATTGGTTGCTATGGCATGACAAATATAAAATAAGAGTAACGAAAAAAGCGTTACCAAATTGGTTGCTATGGCAATGAATCTAACTACATTCAAGAAACAAGTGTTTTGGTTCATCAATTTAAATTAAGAGACGATTGGTTCCGTTCATATATTATCGTCAAGCGCTGAAATTTTAGGTTAGGCCTAGAAAAGTCTAGGCCTAACATAAAATTATTGTACGTATGTTGCCTTTAAGACAGGTAAAATAAATTAAACATATACACAATAATTGTAGGTTAGGCCTAGACGGATGAACCAACATTTTATGTTTATTGAATGTATTTACAATGAATGTACATTTAACTGTGTTTGCCATCTTAGTTCATGTTGAAAATGTTAAGCCACTGGAACTGAATTTTCCATAATCATTTACGTTACGTACTTTTACAGGTTTTCATTTTTTTTTTAGTAATTATGTTACTAGTTTCGACCATAAACCATAGGTCATCTTCAGATCCATAAAAATACACTTATAAGTTCGCGTGAACTTCGCGTTAAGTATGTGTGTTATGTGTTCAACGAAGTTACAATTTTTTTTGTCATTCTGCGTTACCCATTGAACGAATTATAATTCGTCAGATATTGCATGATCTCTAGTATGCGTTGGCGGGAGGAAGAATTTATACAAGTGGGGACGCCAACCGCTGGAGGTGAAGGGACACCAAGCGCATACAATACTTTTATTGGAAACTCGTACAAGGGCTTCCAGACTGACGTATTATGTTCAGAGCGCGCCAACAGACTGAACCTTTATGACGCTCCATCACTCTAATCAACTCCGAGTCTACTGCGCATCTCATGGCCACGGTACATATGTTTCACTTACACTAAGCGTTCTGGAAACTCTACATTTAAAATCCCGACCTTACAGAACTCCCTCCCTTATGCTACAGTTGCAATCACTGCAAACTCTGTTTGGTCAGTAATTAAAATATTAGTGAAAGGACTTCAACGCTAAAATAGAAACGACGGACTATTTTCCATGTAAACATATAATTTGCGCTGACTTCATTCACAAGGGCGTATGTTTTATTTGACTTACAAGTTACTTCTACCCCAGTCAGAAGCAATACACAGTAACGGGATTAAGTCATAGTTTGTTTTATTCATAAAATTGAATTGTATCCAAGATCCTATTTAGATAAAGACATAAGTAACCGCTCCTAGCGGACGTTATCACAACTAAACCTTGCTAGATTAATGTCGGTCACACATTAGCACGTAGAGGTGCATTGTTAAAACGGTGTTTGGAGTTTATTGGCGAGTTCAAGTAGTTCGATTCTTGAACAAACTGAGCTTCTAATCTATGTGTAAAAACCAATATGGCTGCCATATGAATTATTATTAATGGAAAATAACGTAATGTATTGAAACACTTTAAATCACTACTGAATGATGACGGAAATGCAAAACAACAGCTGATTGATAGATAAATTACACTAACAGCTGTTACACAATACTTTACGATAATTTCCATTTAAAATAATTGATATTGTTTTTACACATGACAGCCCGTAGCTCCGTAACGGCTTCGTTTAGAGAAAAAATACCAAAGAACAAAAGAGTCATAATAAACTAATACGCTCTATAAAAAAAATGCAATAAAAATATGGTCTTTTAAATATGTTATTTAAAAAATTAATGATGACGGCCATGTTGGAAACATGGCGAAGATTAAAAATACGGCAACTCCGCATTTTAATATACGTATAAATGTGTCGTACAGTAAACTGTGTTTGGGAGCCGTCAATAGTCCATACTAATAATTTGAAACATGTTTAAAAAATGCCTGTATCCTTAATAAGTATTTTCTATTTCCAAAGTTACGATTTTTTTAATACATAATGTTGTATCTCACTCATCGTTTAAAAGTTTATTTCTACGCGAACCTTGTTTAGTAATTCACGAGACGATTACGCATGTAACAGCAGATTCCTCCTGAACCACTGTGTATCGTTGTAAAGACTCCAAAGCCGAAGTTCTATTTCAATCACTTATAATTTGTACAAATGCATTTCCTCCACACCTGCTGCTGGAGTAATGCTTACAATTCGCTACAATGATTTATTACCCCCTTCCACCCCCCTCTCCTATTCCGGTCACACGCCACTGGAGTTATTCAATAGAACGGTTATCGTGCATTTCAAGGGTGAACTGGCACCGGTGGCTACAATATACGTACATGCTACCGTGTCTTTGTTTTGATATTATTCAACTACAGTCGTGACGTTTCTGTCGGTGAACTTTACAAACGAGTCGTGTTCGAATTATTTACATTCAAATTGCAATTTTCCATTCCAAGATTGTCTCTTACACAAAGCTTGTTTCCGAGTATTTTGTTTTTATTTTTTCAGAAACATACAAGAGAACCAGTATTTAACTGAAAGTATTTAATCAATTACTAAACGTTTGAATTAAAAACATGTCTCATTCCAAAACACGACTGCTCATTAGAGTATTAGAGATTTTATGTACTCATCTTACTGTAACATTCCGCCTACACGACCCCGCTAAAACATTATTTTTTTATTAGCGAAGAGCTATTGCAGTGACCCTTGTGGTGAGATCTAAGGTCCGGGAGTAGTGAATGATCACCGATTATGGTAACCATAATGTTTTCGGGTCTCTTCAAAAACTTTATATATAAGTTCTATTCTAACGTCCGCATTTTACATCCAATTCGGTCAAAATTTTATACAGACGTTGGTTTTCTAGAGTGCAGGGCCGAGGGCCAGTTGCCTAAAAACTTTGACGAGGGTAATTTGACAGTCAGAGGCTTGGCGGAGCGAGGGCAAGCCGGCTAGGGATCAGTGGCCTGTTCTACTGTGCGGTGGGTGTGGGGGTGGAAAGGTTTTAATTATCGTTTATGTATTCCGATAACAGTATGATTATAATATTTATATAATTGTAATATTTCGTCGTATAATCACTTTATATAATGAGAATAAAAAAAAACTAGAGGACTTACCTAAACTGTTTAGTCACAGTATTTTGCCGATAACAGTATGATTATAATATTTGTATAATTATAATATTTCGTCGTATTATCACTTTATCTATACTAATATTATAAAGAGGTAAAGTTTGTTTGTTTGTTTGTTTGTTTGTATGTAGGGGGTAATCTCCGGCTCTACTGAACCGATTGAAAAAATAGTTTTACTAATAAAAGGCTACACTATCCCTGAGTAACATAGGCTATAATTAATTTCGGTAAAAACCTTTTTTTTATTTCAATATATTTGTAAATTTAGTTGGAAAAAAATCTTAGGTTAGGTTTAGAATGATAAATCAACACATGTATTTACATTTAATACCATAGCAACCAATTGAATAAAATAACAGATAACATAGCTGCTTTAATATTTCCATTAACAGCTGATTTCAAAATTTGAAGCAATTATTTTTGTATTTCCACCTTTTAGGTTAGTGTTTTAAAGTGTAAACCTGAGCCTGGCTGGTTCTTTTAACCATTATTAACTACTGTTATAAAATATAAGAAATAATTTGGTTTGAACATTTAACAATATTTACCATCTTAGTTTTGAGGTTATTATTAATACTACACCTTTATTATAAATAAAACATAACATATGTTTTTAGAAGGTACCATTGGGGGTTGGCGTGCGGAGCACGCAGGGGTCTCCCCTAGTATAATTATAATTAAAAAAAAACCTAACCTAACCTAACCTAAAACTCTTCTATAGAAATTAGTTTAGAGTCGTACTCTATGCATTTAATCTTACCCCTCCCCTGAATCACTTCCGCTCTGGGGAGTCGACTGGCCCTCGGCCCTACCTGGCTGTTTTGACAGTTTATGACTCCCACGGCAAAAGATCGGCTAGCCCTCGCTCCGTTTTTCGGTTTTCTAACAACAGAAAACTCGTCTTTCGACCAAAAGTAACATTTTGTTGAGATATTTCGTACTAAAATTAAACCTTTTTTGGGGCTTTATCTAAACAAATAAATATAGGTGATTATTCTGCACATTTCGTTTTTGACACGACTTTGTAGCCCGCCTGGTTCCCCCAAAATCGACAATACGTAAAATATCATTAAAGCACCCTGTATTATTTAAGATAGTTTCTAAGCCGCAGCTGGAAGTTAAGGTGAAAACAAATTCTAGTAATACTAGGGGAGACCCCTGCGTGCTCCGCACGCCAACCCCCAATGGAACCTTCTAAAAACATATGTTATGTTTTATTTATAATAAAGGTGTACGATTATTAATAACCTCAAAACTAAGATGGTAAATAAAGTTAAATGTTCAAATTAAATATTTCTTATATTTTATAACAGCAGTTATAATAATGATTAAAAGAACCAGCAAGGCTCAGGTCTACACTTTAAAACCCTAACCTAAAAGCTAGAAATACAAAAATTAATGCTTCAAATTTTTAAATCAGCTGTTAATGGAAAAATTGGAGCAAACAACTATATTATCTTTTATTTTATTCAATTGGTTGCTATGGTAATAAATGTAAATACATGTGTTTTTTTATCAGTCTAGGCCTAACCTAAGAATTTTGTCCGACTAAATTTACAAATATTGAAATGAAAAAGGTTTTTATCGAAATGAATTATAGCCTATGTTACTCAGGGATAGTGTAGCTTTTTATTAGTAAAACTATTTTTTCAGTCTATTCAGTAGTTCCAAAGATTACCCCCTGCATACAAACAAACAAAAAAACAAACTTTACCTCTTTATAATATTAGTATAGATCAAATGTTTTAATAAAAACTACAGAACAGCTGTTTTATGTTTTTCATTTATTTATTTAATACCAAATGTTTTAATGTAAACAAAGCAGATGTTTTTAAATTCACATGTATTTCTTATGGGGATTTTTCGTTTTTCGGGGACCCCAAAAACCCCTTAGTTTTTAATTTAGAAAAAACTTATATTTTTCCCTCGTTCCTTGAATCGATACCTTTAATTTGATACCTCCCCCATCATCCTCCGATTTATTAAATTCCCACAATTTTTAATCTAAAATTTCGCTTACAGAATTATATATAAGGATATTTCGTGTACGTAGGTAGCTATTCAGCCCCTTAGTGATTATACCAGTTTCCCATAATAGTTGGTTGAAACCATAAAACATATAAATTTAGTTTTGGAAATTCGCTCAATTCACGTCAGCGGTTCAGCTGCGTGATCGAATTATTTTTTATTTTCATGGATGGAATTATTAGCGAATTTCCATAGGAAAAATGAGCTATTGCAGTGGCCCTTATGTTAAGACCCAAGGTTGGGAGTTTTGGGGTGTCATTAAAAATCATATATATTTATATATATATATATATATATATATATATGTATTCGCACTCTAGCGGCCGCTTTTTAAGTCCGATTTGGTCCAAATTTTGTACACACGTTGGTTGTCTATGTCGCTCGGACAAGTTCGTTACCCAAAAAAATCCAACCACCGGAAGCACATTTTTTGACCAAAAGTAACTATTTTTTGAGATTTTTCCTACGAGAATGAATTGTTTTTAGATTTTTTTCTAAACATATAAATGTAACATTTTATTCTGCATATTTTGTTTTTCACGCCACCTTATATAGCTCTATTGGTTCCCCCAAAATCGACCAAACGTAAAATACCATAAAAGTACCCGGTTCAAAGCCATGTGGTGGATTTCACCGTGTGGTTGGCGTGCGAAGCACGTAGAATTGTGTATTAAAAATACTCCCAATACGGGGGTTGGCGTGCGAAGCACGCAATGCTTTGAGTATTGAAAATACTCCCAATATACGGAATGGTGTGCGAAGCACGCAATGCTTTGTGTATTGAAAATACTCCTAATATGCGGAATTGCGTGCGAAGCACGCAATGCTTTGTGTACTGAAGATACTAACAATACGCGGAATGGCGTGCGAAGCATTTTGCAGCTATTCAGCACCGTCGTGAATAGATCTATTTCTCAAATTGTTGGTTGAAACCCTAAACTTAATAACTTATAAACTTAATTTTGGAAATTTGTTCAACTGATGTCAGAGGTTCAGCTGCGTTTTCGAATTATTTTTTCTTTTCATGAATGGAGATCTATCTATATATATATGTGTATCAAGTTTTATTACAATCATCTCACAACAAAAGATGGTGAAATAAAAGAGCTACGACTCTGCCGAAAGGACGGAATCCTGACCGGGGTTCGCCAAACTCGTTCGATTGTATTTAAAACTCCGCGACATTCGAAATAAATATTAAAGCGTTTGATATTTCGTCTGAAAACAATTCGTTATTTATCGCGTAAGCGCGGACGAAAACACGCCCTTGTCTAGGCGCATCGACCCCCGGGCTCGCCCTTGAACCGAGGGATGGGATACATTATGAAACTTCAGTGAAAGTCTGTTGTGAATAAATGATCGGATTTAGGTGTAACGCTGAGACATGTCTGGTGTATTTATGTCAAAGCGTTGCTTTCAATTTATATTCGGGGTGAAATTTATACTTTTATACGTTTCAAAGGTGTTGAATAGAGGGTGTCCAAGACTGCACCGACTGAACTGAACCGCGTCATACAACGTAAAAGAAACAAGAACATCAATACGCCGTTATCCTTCAGGCAAAATCCATTACCGTTCAAGAAATACTTCTTATCATACTACATTATAAACTGATGTTTTTAAAACTTGTCCAAAAGTCAGTTGATTCAATAACCAGTTGTCTGTCTTTTTTATGGTACTAGGACAAAAAATGTATCGTACTTATTCAGGGCACTGCGGTGCTTTAAAACTACAACAGCTGTAACTTCAACAGGTTCAGCTGTTTCCCAACTGATAGCAGCACTGTCGCGCATAGGTTATATCGCGTTTAAAATATGTATACAAGTTAATAATGTAATGTAACACATTTAAGTGTTCATGTGATTTCAGTGCAGTATTATAAAAAGTATCTTTATATAATTAGTGCCTAAAGTGCTTATTGGTGCTTGATCGCTTTTTTAAGTACTCGACGTTGCCTCGCACATAAAACTACGATCTCGTACCAAAACATCCACTGCTCATGAAATATATAATTCGTCAGATGTAGCATGAACTCTCAGATGCGTTGGCGGAAGGGAAGAGTTTAGGAAAGTGGGGACGCCGACCGCTTGAGGGGAAGGGATATTACGCACAGACAATAACTATACAAGGTGTCAAAAAAGTCTGGGTACGGCTTAATATCTCAAAATGTACTAGTCTTATGAGATAAAAATAAAAGCAGTTATTCACAACCATAAAAAACACTTTTTGGTGAGTTTGAAATTTTTGTCCGCCATCTTGGAATGAACTTAATTTTTTTAAATGGGAAGGTGGTCATGTGATACATCATTTCCATGTAGAATTTCAAGAAAAAACCAACTGTGAAATTTGCACATCCATATCTTTAACCGATTCAAAATGGCGGCAAAAAACAACGAATCATGTTTTCCAATTTTGCCCCACTTTGCAGTACTCATTTAAAAAATTATATTAATTCTTCTTCTTTTTGGATTCAAAATTAAATAAGCTTTCAAACGATATGCCACACAACAATATTTGGGAGTATTTAAAAAAAATTAGTTACAGCCATTTTAATTTTTTTCAAAATTCATTTAGAGTGGTTGAATTAAATACAGTTGTGTAGCATATCGTTTGAAAGCTTATGTAATTCTGAATCCAAAAAGAAAAATAATTAATGTTTTAATAAAAAAATAGTACAGCAAAATGGGGCAAAATTGGAACACACGTTTTCAATGTTATTGGCCGCCATTTTTAATCTATTAAAGATATGGATGTGAAAATTTCACCGTTGGTTTTCTCTCGAAATTATACATCGAAATAATGTATCACATGAACACCTTCCCATTAAAAAAAATAAGTTAATTCCAAGACGGCGAACAAATATTTTAAACTCGCCAAAAAGTAGTTATTTATGGTTGTGAATAACTGCTTTCATTTCTACCTCATAAGACTCGTACATTTTGAGATATTAAGCCGTACCCAGACTTTTTTGACGCCTTGTATATTGGAATATTTTATTCGCCTCCAGACCGAAGTATTATGTTCAGAGCGCGGCAAGAGACTGAGCCTTTCTGACCCCCCACCACTTGAATCAACTCCGAGTATACTGTGCATATCAAATCATGAGTCATGCTAGACCTTCTTTATATAGCATACTATTGTCAAACAAGAACATTTTTATTTCGATACCTTTTTGGTTAAAAAAATATTGTCTTTGTATCTATAAATGTAAGTTTAATGGGTGGAAGTGGGATATTAATTGAAAGCACAACAGTTGTTAGGTTGTAAAATGGTTTGTAAATAATAATTTAAAAAAAAGCAAAGTAAACAAATCAGAATGAGTGAGATTAAAAATATATAATAGCTTCCATAGTCTGGAATATTTAATTGAGGCAAATAAAATTGCAACATTACATACGAAATTAGATTACTGGTATGCGTGAACAGTCGTGCAAACTCGGCAACTTCTGCCGACCTAAACAATTTTAAATAATGTGTAACAATGTTATTTACTGTATATACGTGTGCAATACAAATAAAGGTAAGTAAATGTCTAAAGTATCATTGTTAATTTTTTTTAAACCTTCTATTTTAGTTTTATAAAACAGCCATGCCAATTAATAATATCAAACTACGGACATCCCTGAATGCTTCGCACGCCAACCTCACTACTCGTACAATTTTACTAATTTAGGATAAATTAATGTAATATAATAACTGAAAAACTTAAAACCTTTTTGGAATTCGGATTTCCTAATGCATTGCATTGGCTAAACAGTTAGAGATAAAGCAAAACATTAAATAATCCAGTAAGCACTTTGTCAAAATCGTTTTGGTAGTTCACTAACTGGGTATGAACACTAAATAGCAGAGCACAAGAAGGAATAAATTCATCGTCCAAGTCCAAATTGATTCTTGGCACGGTCCCAACGTAGATTTATTCAGCCCTTAAAGTTTGATGGAAAGTTTAAGTTTTGTTCGCTAGGTTACGGCAGAAACTCCCACCAGTCCCACCACGACAAACTTGGACGCGGGATAAAAGTTTTAGTTTTGAAGGGAGAAATGAAAGTGTTCAGTTATAGCCTACAACCTAATATATTAGAAATTATAAGTTCTTGCTATTCGGCTGCTAAATCTTTGTTTGGGCACTGACCTTTTCTGTCAAACAAAGGTCACAGTTTTAAAACTTGAGCTCTGAAATTTGTTTGCATGATTTATAGCGAGGAAAGATGTGCATTACAGTGATGCTTATGGTGAGACCTAAGGTCGGGAGTAGTAAATGAGCACCGAATATGGTCCCCAGAACACGTTTTGGGGTGTTATTAAAATGTATATATGTGTTCGCACTCTAGCGACCGCATTTTAAGTCCGGTTTGGTCCAAATTTCGTACACATGTTGGTTGCCTCAGTCGCTCAGACCAGTTCGTTAGCAAAAAAAAATCCAACAACCAGAAATACGTTTTTCGACAGAACGTAGCTTTTTTTTAGATTTTCTTACGAGAATGAAGCTTTTTGGGGTTTCATCTAAACAAATAAATGCAGGATATTATTCTGCACATTTTGTTTTTTTACACGACCCTATATAGTTCTTCCCCCAAAATCGATCAAAACGTAAAATACCATAAAAGTCCCCGGGTCAAATCTACGTGGGGCCGACGGATCCGTTTTCCGATCCAAGGTCGACGGACGAGTTCGTACGCTGCGAGTCGAAGTTGGAGGCTTATGTGCGAACAAATTCTACTAATATATTTCGTACACGTAGGCAGCTATTCAGCGTCTTCGTAAGTACACCAATTTCCAAAATAGTTGGTTAAAACCCAAATATTTACAATATAGGAAATTCGCTCAACTCGCGTCAGCGGTTCAGCTGCGTGGTCGAATTATTTATTTTTATAAAAATCACTATTTATTTATCCAAGTCAGAAATACGAATTAAACTCTACATTGAACACATTGATTGGTACTCCCTGCACCTTACAAAAAATAAAGTAATAACAAAGTATTATATACCTTAATTATTTCCTTGCTTCGAAGGAAAATTAGTAAACAAATATGTAATTAATTTGTATTGCTGAAATCATTGTTAAAACCATGATAAAAATAATACAGTAAACCATAAAATTAAGTTTTAGAAACAATTTAAAATCTTTCCTTAAAATACATAGTCTACTTAAATACAAAAGAAAGTATGAAATCAATTCTGTGTATTTCTGTCAGGGGTTGGTTACATGGACGTTAGCTTATGCATTGCTACATTTGCATTTTATATATTATATGATCGCTTTGATATTAGGTTATTTCATTCTTGAAAGCTAAGAAACAAATTAGGCCTACAAAAATAAAACTATTTTGGATCTTGGTCTGAATCAAACAAGTTTGGACTTCTGTTAATTTATAAATATAGGCCTACTGACGGTGAAAAATCGAGTGAATTTTAAAATGAACAATAATATAGTTTTGTCGAACTATTCTCCTACTATTTCCTTGCAACTGCAGGCTGAAGTCGCAGAAGGGGAAATGTTTAACTTTTCGTCTGACCGAGGACTGCCGCGCCTAAAATTGTTCCTAGAAACCACAAGTCCGGAACCGCTTCTTTTACCAGCTATTAGCTAAAGGCTTAACCGATTGAGTTGATATTTACACTGTGCTCGTGAAGGAAAAGATCTAGTTTGAAAATAAGCTTGTTCCAATAGTTGCCTGTATATTATTCACTTCCCTGACCTCTTCTGACCGTAGAACCCTGTTTAAGACACATTTGGTTTTTTCTGTTCATAAAAATTATAACGTTTTGAAAATACAAAATGGCGGATTGTCCGGTAGCAAAGCGGATTAGCGGTATAGTTTAAAAAACGTGTTTACATTCTTTCGTGAAAGGAGTACAAAATTATTTCGTTGCAAAGATTGACACATTATTTCGCAAGCTGTATACATCAATCCTATACATACTATCCTATACATCGATGCCGTTGCACTCAATAAATACAAAACAGTTTGTCAACAAACCAATATTCGCAGGTTAATTTTTAAAGCGCATCTGTATACTGAAAATAATAGTATATTTCGTCACAAGTCCGGAAAGTGGCCGTTACCGGTACACGATCGAGTTTCGAGTACGAGGCGAAGCCGAGTATTTGAATTCGATCAAGCACCGGTATAGCACTTTCGGAAGAGTTATGAACAGTACTTTTCATCATACCACCTTTTATAAAATATACAGGGTGGCTAAAAATAAACTTGGTCCTACACCCCCTCTTAACTTGTTATTTGTTGACATATTTGAACTGTTTCCAGTTATTAAGTACAAACAAAAGTAACTTGTTCAAACAATCAAATATTTATTATGTTAAGAGCAGAAGGTAATTTTACAAATTGAAAGAAATGTTGATGGTACAGTTTTGGTTATTCGATATGTTAATCCCCTAATTTGGAAGTTCCTTTTGTAAAACCAATTTGGTTTTCAGAATAGCAAAAACTGTTAAACACATTTTGGGTAATCGTTTGAAAGTCAGGTGCTCTTTCCAATATTTATTCAAGAATATTAATATTTGAATCAGCCATTATAAGTACGTTTACACTTTTACAATAGCCTATAGGCTAATAAACTAACAACATCAAAGCTTTGTTATTGTTCAATTTGTTTATGTTGCTGGAAACAGTCAGCTGTTTAAACATTATATAATGGAATACGGTAAGTAGAATAGCAGCGCTCGTGGTGACAAATCGTGGAACCTTCTTTCCCGGCCTAGTCCTTTTTACAGTTTTACCCGGACTGTTTACTGTTTACCCGGCCTATCGGGAATCGATTGTTTTCAACCACAGCTGATAGTACTGAAAACAATGGTTTATTGCGTTGGTATGATGAAATAGTTATTTTCGGTCTTTTTTAGAAGAGGAACGCAACTCTTACAAAATTTGATGTGGAGTCAGAGTAACAAAAACTAACAAAACTGTTAACTAGTATATGTATTGAATAAAATAATACAAAAACCTGAAGTTCTAACTTATAGTCATTCGTCACAGTATGTTTACCTGCATTCAACATTCATGGCGGTTTTCTTCTATTCCCTTTATTCTATTCTTATTGTTCCTGTTTTACCAAATTACAATTTAAAAACAACAACTAGACATAAAATTATTACAAATTAAAGAAAAACAAAAATAACCTGATCACAAAATTCGATAGAAACAACACTGGAAACCACGAGTTAGTAAGACATGTGTGGGGTGGTTTTAAAACTTATTATTCTAAAATCAAGTAAAGTTGAAAGAAACAATTGAGTGAGACTGCAGCCGACTGAGTTCCCAATAAATACACACACATTTAAATCTACAAACAAAGTTCAAAGAGTAATTAGGTTATATTAATAATTAGATGAAAACATTTTGCTATTGTTTATTACACTCTCCCGTCGCATATTAATTGCCTGATTAATTAAACATTATAATTAGAAAACCCACATAAATTATTTCAACAACATTACAATAGGAAATGCATAATCCAGTTATTCACACAATATCATGTATTGATTGATCGATGTAACCTATTATTTCCAACAGCAGACGAAGGACAGTGGCACTTTCTCAATACAACTAATACTACACAAACTTATTACATACAATACATATACAACATATAAATAAATATTGAGCCTGACTATATACTTGATAGAATAAACTTTGAACACAAAATCTCGCAACTAATGCGTTTATTAACTGAAACACGTTTCAACCACAAAGTCGCCATCTTCAGTGATGCACGAGCTATAACTGTCAAACTATAAATCATAGTTTTACTTAGTTAGTTATAGTTTGACTCTTGTAACTCGTGCATCACTGAAGATGGCGACTTTGTCGTTGAAACGCGTTTGAGTTAATAAACGTATTAGTTGTGAGATTTTATGTTCAAAGTTTATTGTATCACATACAACATGTAAATAAGTGATATTTTGTTACTTAAATGTACTGTAGTATAATAAAACAAACACAGAATGAAAAAAAAACTAAAATATTCTCTCATTCCCTTTTACGTATCTATAGTATGGTTAATACTTGTTCCTGAAAGGACATACTGATTGGTTTTATTCTTTAGCATTGAGTAGTTGAAACTTTGAGACAATTTAATTAAAATATTTCTATTTAAGTTTTATTTGGAGTAATTATCGAATAAATCTAACTTTACTACAATGGATTCGAGTCTGGTTACCGGAGTTCGGCTTACGACCTGGGCTCCAAAGACGGAAATTCTCTGTTTTTAAGAACAGCTTTTAACGCTGGAATACAGACGCAACAGTAATGGGTTGGAAGTGAATAAACTCGCTGTATTTATAATTCGTCAGAAACAGAATGACCTCTTCCACGCGCTAGCGGGAGGGAAGAATTTTGGCAAGTGGGGACGCCGAACGCTGCAGGGGAAGAGACACCACGCTACTATCGTTGTTGCACAAGGGCTTCCAGACCGAATGTATGTTCAGAGTGCGGCAACAGACTGAGCTTCTCTGACCCACCCACCACTCGAATCAACTCCGAGTCTACTGTGCACTCGAGGCCGTAGCTCTTGCTAGACCTTCTCTAGTATACTCCAGACCGAAGTGTTATGTTCAGAGCGCGGCAACAGACTGAGCCTCTCTGACCCCCCACCACTCGAATCAACTCCGAGTCGTCTGCGCACTCGAGGCCATAGCACTTGCTAGACCTTCTCTAGTATACTTGCTTTAGACTAAAGAAACCCGGCAGAATCACGTATCAAGGTAAAATTAGTACCATTTATTTTTACAACTGTAATACACGAAATTTCAAAAATATAAGTCAACTTCCATTATCTAGTGAAATAAATAAACTTTCGTCAACATAATAAATAAAATAATAAATAGATATGATAACAATAATAAATAAATTAATAATAACAAAATAATTAACAAATATTAATTTGAAACGTTGGCCGACCCTTCCACCGGATAAGCTTAGTTCAGATTTAGTGGCAAAGCTCGATGATTTTAGTTTGCCATTTACAAACTAATCTTGTCTTGAAGCCAGTTTCCAGGCCATAACCTAAGATATCTGGATACCTATGTTAGGGGCGAGAGAAGTGTTCGTCCAGGGAAAAGACGTTATTTATATGTATTGCCGTTATACAATTATTTCTCCATCCCCCAACCCTTAGTTAGAAACAATTTATCACTAATCGACTGTCGGTGTGTGGGCAAGGACGTTCCAAATTACAAATCGAAAACATTAAAATCAATCGACTGTAACACACAGACAAACGGAACAAAACGACGCGCTACAAACAATACCCTAATCAAGTAAGTGAGAAAAATATATTTTTTTACCCACGTTGCTTTAGTGACTTTTAATAACAAGATAAAAACGCATTTGATCGCTTTTGGATTTTAAAATCCGCGATCTACTTTAGCGGCATACGATACCCACCGAAATAAACAGTATTGAAATTAAAGTAGTTATCTTTTGTT
>JAGFPH010000828.1:175328-198050 GCA_018207615.1 Philaenus spumarius
TCTGTCTGTATGTGTGTATGTATGTATGTACACAAATCTAGAGAGAAAACTATTCGATCGATTTCGAACAAATTTGCACCAAACATGTCAATTAGGCCTGCACGAAAAAAAGCTTTGAAATCTTTCAAAAACAACCCTCCTTTTGGCCAAAACACCCCCAAAAAATTAGTTATTATTTTTTTATAAGAAAACCACTCTAACGATTTTGATAACATTTGCCTTATTTGTAGCCCTACCATATGCAAAAGACCGCATCTTTCGAAAACGTCTCGTTTAGCTAATAATAATAATAATAATAATATCCGATTTTTGGGGTCTTTTGGCCAAAAAGGGGGTTGTTTTTCAAAATTTGTCAAAACCTTTTTTTGTGCTTTTATGTAGGCGTAATTCACATATTTGATAAAAAAAAATTCGAAATCGATTGAATAGAGTCCTCTTTAGCTAATAATAATAATATTTATTACTTGCTCTTCTATTTTAATGTACTATCCCCTCTCCTACTTTAATACAATTAAGACACAGCTGGGTTATTGAAAATACCCCCAATATGCGGAATGGATTTTGCAATGCATTTTGTATCGAAAATACACCCAACATGGGGATTGGCGTGCGAAGCACGTAATGCATTGTGTATTGAAAATACTCCCAACACGGAGGTTGGAGTGCGAAGCACGCGATGCACTGTGTATTGAAAATGCTCCCAATACGCGGGTTGGCGTGCGAAGCACGCAATGCACTCTGTATTGAAAATACTTCCAATAGGGGGGTTGGCGTGCAATGAACTGTGGGTCGGCCTCTTCTCATAATCTTCAGTGTCAAGCTCACATGTGCGTCCTAAGCAGTGAACGTGTTAATAATTTAAATATGTTTGTGAGAAAGTGTGTGCCAGTTTCTGGTACCGTTTATTTACCTACATATTCGAAAATGTTTAACAGTTAAGATTTAAAGGAGTTCTTATAATTGTTAAAAAATAAAGAATTTCAGGACTGTTTACTTGGCGGCATACAATACACTGGTATAATAAAAGAAATTGAGTCATGTTTGTTGAAACCACACAAAATAGAGATCAGTAAAGTAAAAGTTTAAGGGCACTTATAACACTTTGTTTCTGTCGTTTGATGTCCACACTCCGCCCAGGACTGTACGTCTTTGTTCGACACATTCTGCGGTTGGCACTTTGCCAGCAGCGGTCGAATGTTATGGGGATTTTATACTTTCGTTGGCAACACCGATCCCTAAACTATCGATAATACAATGTGACCGGATTATTTAGTAGACGCGGGCCGGGAAATTGTTTTGTCCCACGAATAAATCCTGCTTTGACGTTTCACCGTCCCAACGTGTACTTTGCATGTTATAATTTACTGGATCATAAAATGACACTCAATAAAGTGATTATTAGCGGTATACTCTGTGAATAAATAAACAGGACGGAAATACAGTCACGGAAGATAAAAAAAGGAACTTGCTGGGAAATCCATTTTGTCGGAGGTTTTCTATTGGTCACGAAACACGGGGTGAAACTGTAATAGTAAAAAAACATCTTTGAGGGTTACACTAAAAGTGTAAATAGGCTATCTCCAGTGAATTTGTGTAGGAAACATGAGCTATTGCAGTAACTGTTATGATTAGACCTAAGGTCGGGAGTGGTCAATGAGCACCGATCATGGTTCCCAGAAAACGTTTTGGGGTGACATTAAAAATAATATGTATACCAGGTGTCTTAAAAGTCCCCCATCTATTATTTGTTTATTAATGGAAATAGACAGATTTGCTTTGGGGATTGTTAAGATGAACAAAAATGGAGTTTTTTGTCGCATCGTAGATTTCAACCCCTCCTCCAAAACTGGGGTATTTTGGGGGTACCCTAAGTCAAAAATTTTAAATGAGAACCCCTATTGAGTGACACCTCACTTTAAAGGCCTCGATAAAAGAAGAATATGGCGGAAACCAGGGGTCTGTATGTTGACTCTATCCAACTTCATTGCCAATCAAAGTTATAACTTTTCCCCATTTAAATAACATTGAAATGTTAAAGATGATAAATCTGTTATTTTTTACAAGGATTTCATCCAGTAGGTCACTCAATCTAAGTTATAAAATATACTAATTAGTATAAAAAATTAAAGCTAAGCCCTCTGGAATTCCCAGGTACTGGACCTTCGGTTGATACAACCTTGTCACTCAATAGGGGTTCTCATTTAAAATATTCGACTTACCCCCAAAATACCCCATTTTTGGGGAAGTGGTTGAAATTTACGATACGCCAATAAAACTCCATTGTTGTTCATGTTTACAATCCCCAAAGCAAATCTGTCTATTTCCATTAAAGAAAAAAATGATAGGGGGGGACTTTTAAGACAGCTGGTATTATATATTTGTTCGCACTCTAACGGCCGCATTTTACGTCCAATTTGGTCCAAATTTGCTACACACGTTGGTTGTCTAAGTTACTCGGACAGGTTCTTTAGCCAACAACCAGAAGCACGTTTTTTGACCAAAAGAAAGAATTTTTTGAGATTTTTCGTCCTAGAAAGAAACTTTTTGGGATTTTATCTAAGAAAAATAAATACAAGGGGTTCAAATCCACGTGGATTTTTATCGTGGTATTGGCGTGCGAAGCACTAAATGCATTGTGTATTGAAAATACCACCAATATGCGGAATGGCATGCGAAGCACGCAATGCACTGTGAATTGAAAATACTCCCTATATGCGGGATGGCGTGCGGAGCACGCAATGCTTTGTGAATTAAAAACACTCCCAATATGCGGAATGACGTGCGAAGCACGCAATGCATTGTGTATTGAAGACACCCTCAATATGCGGAATGGCGGAATGGCAATGCATTGTGCATATTACCGAAGTATATATTACAGAAGTCAGGGATTTATAGGATCAATTGTAACGAATGTAAGTGTTTTTTTATAAGTCAGAAAGGGAGGCATTTCAAAAAACGGTATGAAGAACATCTTCCAAATAACAGAGCAACTTATGCCAAGTCTAATTATGCACGCCACATTATGGAAGAAAACCATTCATATTCTAACTTTGAAACGAACTTCCAATCATTACATATATGCAAAATCAGCAAACAAATGGACCCTCTTGAGGAATACGAAATATTAACGCGCAGTTAAAAAGTCCAGAACATAAAATGTTAAATGATCAATTAAACTTTAAATCCAATCTCTTGTATGACTTTGCTATGAATATTGATAAGAAATGCAAACAGTAAGCGGTGCTACAAGTCAGAGATCCCGCGTATCCTCAGTAGTTAAAAGTATTCGATACGTATTATTTGTGATATTGTGTTATTGTGCGCGTGTATATGTGTTGTGTTGTACTTTGATTTACTGTTTTTATTTCAATGTATTAACGACCTCAGTAGAGCGATATTCTGAAGATGGAACTAGTTCCGAAACGCGTCAGTCAACAATATATTTTAAGTAAGCAAACTACTTATATTACAAAAAAAAAGTCACATAGATGGACATATTATTCTTTTATTAAATTATTTTTACTGCAATCTTTCAAACAAATTCCATCTTGAGCACTCTTTAGGAACTACACAATGTAGTTATTAAATTAAAAGCATGTCAAACCTGAACATAGTTTTTATTGAAAGTTTGGTCACACTTCCGATAGTTTCAAAATGGTACATCGTTATAGCGAAGCTTGAAATCAGGGCGAATCCTTCGTCAGCCAAATGGTTGCATAGCAAGTTTGCGTTAATTTGAAGAGACTTATACGTCTGTTAAGTACGACAGACACCTTTTAGAACACACCATAAAAGTCAATTTAAAATAAAACGAAAATAAATACTGAAGTGAAGATGACCAGAATGTTCCAGAAACGTTAAAACTATAAATACAAGTACTAATCAGCATGAATATACGTGTTTCCAGTTAAATAATTAAAATATCACTTATTTACATGTCAATTAAGAAAAACTGTTGACATTTCAACAGAATAATTGCAATTCGGTGAATTCGATACAACAAACACAACCAGTGTGAACAATATACTGTTGAAAACAAACAGTTCTATTGAAATAAACAAACAACAGATATGCGATTAAACACTTTTTATGTAAACAGTGACACATGGTTGAAGTAATGTATTCAATAAAGTTTCAACAGTGTTTGCATTTGTTTCCGCAGCCTTTGTTTTTGCAAGTATCACTGTTCACGTCAAACATAAAGGGTATGCCAAAAGTCCATTTTTTACTGTTTCCATCTTGGTTATACTATAACACCTGGGGGGAGGGGGGAAGGGCACTTACCTTTAAATTCGAAGGTGGTAATATGCCTCATTTTATTTTGGGCTACATTTTTCGACAGTGACCTTGGTTTAAAATGCATTCAAAACTATTACGACGTTTTCAAAATGTTAAGTTTGTAGCGCACGCAAAGGGGGCTAATTTTGAACATGTGACAATGAAAGTGTTCTAAATCAATACATTTCTTAAATTTTTCTTTAGCTGAAAAAATATTCAAAATTTAAAAGTATAGCTTGGCTTATTTGAACTAAATTGACCATTTTACAAATAAATATGTAGCGCGTAGTTCAATCATGAACTATAAAAATTGCATCAACAGCAACCTTTAAATCACAAGTGCAAAAGGTTTTAAAACGGCAAATACTGAAATTAAATAGTATATCTCGTGGAAGCAATATTTTAAATTGCTTCCTCACCATTGTATTGAATAAAACTATTTAGGTGGGGGTTCTTCTTTATTTTGTTCTTCTACACTGTAGGGTTAAAATACATAAAATACCGGCAAGTATAACACAACAGAAACAATTAAGAAAATGGACTTTTGTAAAACCATTATAGTATTAAAAACATTAAACACAGACAATAACAAAATATACTTGAAAGAACAATTTGTAAAGAATATGTAAAAGCACTTATTTCATAAAATACATATAGATTTTTTTTAATAGTTTGCACATATTTTGTAAAGCGCTTGTAGACTATATTTACTAACTAGCTGCCCGATCCGGCTTTGCACTCATAGACAAATGAAAGTTAAATGTATATTAACAAAACATATATCAATAAATATATTACACTATGTATTACTTATGGGGATTTTTAATAACTTTGACCCTCCCCCCCGAACCCTCCCTAAAATTACAAATTTTTTGAAAACCTTTCTTAGCGAGCACCTACGGCCCTAGAAGAAGCTACATACCAAATTTAATTCCAATCCGTTCGGTGGTTTTTGAGATTTCGTGATGAGTCAGTGAGTGAGTGGTATTTGGATTTTATATATACACTAGCTGACCCGTACGGCGTTGCCCGTGGTGGTTGGTATTTTCAGTCTTTTTAAGTGTTCAGTCAATGAGTGGTATTTGGCTTATATATATATATATAGATCTTAAATAATAAAAACACTATTGGCATAATAATAAAAGATCTGAAATTATGATTTTAGTAACTTTGATCCCCCCAAACCCCCCCCCTAAAATTTCTAATTTGTTCAAACCCTTTCTTAGTGAGCACCTATGGCTCTGGATGAATCTACATACCAAATTTCATTTCAATCTGTTCGGTAGTTTTTGAGAAATCGTGATGAATGTGTCAGTGAGTGAGTGAGTGAGTGGTATTTCGCTTTTATATATATAGATGGATAAATTATTTGTATTGCCCATAAAATATATGTATGAATAGTAAACGCTTTATTCAGCAAAACCAACCAAATAAAACTTTTCAGTTTTTACTTTCAACCCATTATCCCTTCAACACCACCATTTTATAAACACTGGGGATTAAAAGACGTAATTCAAATAGATTAATATTTAGTTTTCAAGTTATCCCAAAACTAATTTCTTCCCCTATTGAAACTGTTTTGATAATATTAAAAACATTTGTTACCGGTTAAATGTGAGTTTGAATCTTCCGCCTTGGGTCCAGTACTTTACTACAAGCACCACGTCAAAAACATTCCACAAAGCACATAATGAAACCGTCACCATTCCCGTTGTTTGTTTCACGGTACCGCTTTAACATACAGAGGCCTATCAGAAGACTTTGTACCTACGTTGAATAGACTTATTCGGTATACGTGTCTTACTGCGATATTAGACATGCAACCTGTGCTAAGTACGTTAATAGTGCTAAGTGTGTTAAATTCGAGAAACTCGTTTGACAGAAGTGTGCTAGTTAGAGTCGATAGCACACTCGACTTTTACACGGTCTGGGGTCTGCTAAACCAGTGTTAACGATAGATAACTAAATGAGCTTACTTGTGAGAAAGTAACTAGATAAAATAAACCTGAACACAAAATCTCACAATAAATACGTTTACTTACCTCAAACGCGTTTCAACGACAATGTCGCCATCCTCAATGATGCACGGGCTACAGTAACCAAACTATAACTTACTTACTATTAACTTGGAGTAACCAAAGTTATAGTTGCCCGTGCTTCACTGAGGATGGCGACATTGTCGTTGAAACGCGTTTGAATTTAGCAAACGTGTTTATTGTGAGATTTTGTGTTCAGGTTTTATTTTATCTAGTGTTAACGACGAAAAACTTTTGGGGAAGGTAATTTAAGGTTTTCATCTTGAATCTTACTAGCGCATTAGCACAACGGTTCCTTCACTCGAAATTCAAATAGCAGTTTAGCATGATAACACGTTAAGAATTTAACAAATATCGCATTATTTCACCTACTATTTAAAAAAATAAACTACGTTCGTCCGTGTACAACAATGTTTTTGTATTGTGTTGTGTTCAAGTGTTTTTAAATTACTTTACTAACTAGGACCTAATTTTTCGCTAGCAGATGTGATTAAATAAATAAAAAGACTATCGGGTAAATATTGTGCCTTACCATTAAACGTAATTAAAACAAATATTTTAGATCAGAGTTCCATGGCCCCAAAACGCACAGTGAGTTTCGCCCAAATCAATCTATGCATCTTTTTTTAGGCCTACGTAAATTGTCAGCTATGCACCAATAAACGCTAAAAATCCACCAGTTCACTCGTAACTCACAAACGAACATAATAAACTACAAATCAGGTTTTGAGGTGCATTTAACATCTATTTTTAATAATGTATTTAACGGTTAAACCAGAGTATACAGTAAATAAAACGCAGGCCATCTTGTCAAAGTGTTAAGCTTTCGATCCAAATCAGTAAGTTGTTTTAGTTATAATGGTCGCGTGTCACGTCCGTTCGTAAAAAAAAACAAATTTCGTCTATAATTTTTACTTTTTTTCATTTTTTAAATAGAAAGAATAAATATTTTCGCGATCAAAAGTAACCTAGATTAATCTCTGAAACGTCCTCTACATACAAATGAAAGTTTCGTCAAAATTGGTTCAGCTGTTACGGAGATTATCCTGTACAAACAAACAGACAGACAGATAGACAGGCAGACAAACAATACAAAAATGCATGTTAAGATTTTGGTAAAGTGTGAACAACCATATGAGCGTAGAAAAATGTATTTATTTCACAATCACAGACAGACATTTTAATTTTATTTATATGTATAGATGAAGAATTGACAGGATGTGCGGCCTGAAGATGGAACTAGTGTTTCGAAACCGCGGTAGCCTTTACGAGGTAATTCACTCACCACGAGACAGTTCTACATCCTTTGGTTAGAGTACCAAATGATTCTCCAAAAATATCCCCAAAAATCTTTAAATTCTTGCTTTAGGCCTACTTATCTTGCAATCCACGTACACATTTCTCTAAATTCCTTAATTTTCTTTCCTCTGGTAATAAATATTAAAATTTTAAAGGTGCAAGAAAACTTTTTCAACAAATTTCTTACTTTGTACGTCAAGAGCGATAAATATGCAATTCACGTCTATAAAGGTCATTTACCCACCGCTAGGAGCGCTGGTCGAAATACAAATAGTTTAATTTAATAATTAAATTAAGGGATTGCTTTGTGTAGGAATTATTGCCTCCGTGATGTAGATTGCAACTGTAATAAGGTCCACTTCTTGGTTGATATTCCATTAACACGCTCACTGCTAAGGACGCACATGTGAGCTTGACACTGAACATATGAGAGCGATCGACGCACAGTGCATTGCACGCCAACCCCTGTATTGGGAGTATTTTCAATACACAAAGCATTGCGTGCTTCACATACTAACCCCCGTTCTGGGAGTATTTTCAATACACAATGTATTGTGTGCTTCGCACACCCATCACCGTATTGGGAATATTTTCAATACACAATGCTTTGCGTGCTTCACACGCCAACCCCCCATATTGGAAGAATTTTAAATGCACAGTGCATTGCGTGCTTCGCTCGCCAATTTTAAGCCTATGTGCTATGGACGCACATGTTCGAACGCTTTAAAATATTTGTGATTATTTCATAGAAAGGTTAAAAAAAGTAATTTCTACTCATTTAGACTATAAATATAAAAATAACAAAATTGTAGCGCTCGTATTTTTAATATTTTAGTTTAAAAGATGAAACTGGGATACTAACCTTTAAAACTATAAATTCTTTATTAAACTTAACTTGAAGCTAAAGATCTGAAATTCGGAAATTCCATACATGTTCCGTAGAAAGAAAAACTCACTGAATTTCAGTCACAACCGTCTAAGGGTTAAAATAGAGAACCTACCCCTGTAAAATATACAGGGTGTCCAGCTTTAACTGTCCGAAACTTTACGGGGTTGTCAGCTAAAAACAAGCAAATATAAAATATGTCTAGTCCCGATCTGTTTTCTGTCTGTCCGTATGTATATGATTTTTACAAATACCTTAATATCTCAGAAACGGTTTAAATGTAAACATGCAATTGGGTATGAATAGATCTAAATAGTGTAGGCCTACATATTACTTAAAACAATTATGTTTCTGCAATAATCCGTTTCAAAATGGCAGCAGTTGAAAATATTCAATATTGAATATCATAATAACAATAACCAAAATTTAAAAAAAAGACCTACCATTAAAAATAATTAAAATTCGAGCACTTGCTATGAAGCTATTTACCTCAAACTTGGCACATATGATTAATTTAGTGAATATAAAACAAATTAATGCAACTACATTATTTGCATCTAAATTGTAAAATGTACTCTCATATGTGAACTACACCTCAAAACCGGTAGTATGAGTAACAAACGTTTTTGAGCCAGAAAACTCGAATCTGAAATCGTATGGTAAGGGTCAAAATATCTACCCGATATTCCTTTCGTTCGTATCTGCTAGCGAAGCCTCCGCCTTGTACCTGCTAGCGGCCGTTAACACTTACAATCAATCGATTGCCATTAAAAGATTTTCCTCGATATTTTTTCCATTAATAAGTTTTCCAATTTCTCCACTCGCAATAAATGACCAACCGTAAGTTTCCACCTGTACGCTCCCACGATACCCTACAATAGTGTTCGCATGTTAAACTCGTATTAAAACGTCAAGTCGGACGCGGAGGGGTTGTTTATTTAAGGGAGGGATTAGCACGGGGGCGGTAACTTGGGCCGGTAGTTGATCAATTATTAATACCCGACGCTCGGATATTTCCCAAGACTTTTATTGTTTAGCGTTTCGGAGCTCCTAAATTTTTAATTTTCTTCCTAATTTTAGGGCGAGGCGGTTTAGGCCCAAAAAATTAAAGTAAACAGAAATTTAAGTAGGAAAGTGTAACTCATTTTAAAATATTTGTTTAAAGCACACATTCAATTTTGTGTTGTTTAGTTCTAAATTAGAGACTCCTGACTAGACCGATGGACAAGCATTTATAGATTGATTGATGGAAAGATATTTATAATTGTGGGTATAATTTAGTTCGAATACTTCAATTATTACTACAACTATACAATTATAAATCGTGTGTGTTATTTTATTGTTTTAAGTTTAAAAATCTACCATTAGTTACAATTTATTACCACTATACTGGCAATTTGTGATAGCTTTTGTGGGGGAAAACTATTGCCATTTGAAAATCCTAGCATAATAGGATACAAATTTGTTGAAGGTTGCTTCATCGGAGGAAAATAGTCTAAGTAACCTTTTATAGGGTTTAGAATAATATAATGGTTTGATTACAGTGGGTAAAATCTTCTAATTTTATTTCCACACGTTTTTAAATTATTTGTTTTCTACAGCTGTTTAATAAAGTGCGTTTTTGCACACTCACAGCAGTGTGCAAACTAAACTGCATGTTTTCAGCGTCAAGTAATTTATATCTCTTTGCGCCAGCTGTTTACTTTGCACCCTAGGGCAAAAACTAAGTAATGGGGGGGGGGAGTGTAATCTGTCTCTCACGATTACGGCCAAACGCCTTGACCGATTTTGATGATTTTTTTGCATGAACGTTCCTTATTCCTAGCCCGAGCCATGTATATGTACGGTTTTTTTCATTTTTAACCCCTTAAATAAAATAAAAATGGCGGCCGGACCGTTTCTCTGTGTAAGCTTTTTTCCAAAGCCAGTTTGTGGCTTAACCGTAAGTCGAATTTAAAAACTAATAAAAATTTGCCAGTAGCAAATAAGATTTTCAACAAAATTGTATTCTTGATTTTTTTCCTTATCTCTAACAGTAAGCTCGCAAAATGGCCGCAAACTTCAAATTTGTTAAAAATCGTCAAAGTTTTTGTATTTTAACCATGTTTTATACGTTTATTCTAAACCAATTCAAAAGTGTTCCATAGCGTTTTTGCAAATAATTCATAGAATTCATATATGCCAATAAAAATTTATTGAAGTTATTAGCTCAAGAAACAAGCATGTTCAGTAACGAAAGGAAAAAGTTCAATTTTAGGCCTACATAAAAAGTAGTTTTTAATTTTTTTTAAATTTTTTCATAAATGTAAAAAGTTTCGTAATTTAGTTCTAAATAGAACTGTATAAAAATATTTATGAATTTCAAATTTCTTATTTTGAAAACACCAGTTTTTATGTTCCTACTACAAGACTGCTAAAAAAACTAGGCCTGTTTTGAATAGTAACTATTTAGGAATATATCCTTTGCCCAAAATTGACATATTATTATAAGAAAGTGTAGAGAATAAATCAAAGAATTGAACTGCGTGCTTGTAAATTATTATTTTATAAAAGTATTTGACTTAGCTTTACTTGAATTTCAAAATGAGATGAAGCAAATGAAACTTCGCGGCGATAAAGGACATACAAAAAATGACCGTTGGACAGCGCGGAAAGTGTTGTTGGTACATGGTTTGATATCCCCATCACGACGCTTTAACATCGTTTGTTTTTTTATTATTTCTAATATTGGAATATGATATGGAACTATAAATACATTGTTAAGTTTTAGTTATTTAAGTATGTAAATATTTAATTCTATGTTTTTCCTCAATAACGTGATATTTGTATAGTGTGATAACTTTACGCATTGTCAACCTACATAAAACACAGTGCCCCCTAAAAGAAAATCTTTAGCAGTTAAAGCTCAAGAAAAGAAAAAATGAGAACTAGAAACCCCGGAATCGCGATAATTGCAAAATAATGTTTCACTGGCTAAACCTTCTGCTTTCTTCCTTACTGGCACACTATTTTTAACCTAAGCTCAAAACCAAATTTGTTATTTCAACGAGCGAAGTCTACTGTTCTCAGAACTGCTAGTTATAATAAAAGAATAAGTCGAAATATAACCCCAAAATATTTCTAGTTAATAGCCCTGCTGATCAAATAAACTGGATAGGTGTAATATGTTTTTGTCAAATATTTGATAAAAGTTTGACGAACTATTTGGAAAATGACTAGTGCAATATGCCCCTTAACTTTGGAATAAAATTAGGTTGCAACATTAAACGCTTACATGACAGTCGAAAACGATGGAATTAATCGAAACACAGTGTTGACTACATGAAAACTATGTAGCATTCCGAAAGAAAATATAGTTTGGTTCAATGTGGTGGGTTCAGATGTCGGACGAAATTCCAAGTCTAATAACTGTATATTTTTAATTGCTCTACATCCACTTAAAAATGTTCTAGAAAAAAATGTTTATAAAAAAAACATACAAATTGTTCTTTCAACAACAAATACAAGAAACAACAACAAGAGTACTCACCGTGGTATGACGAAGCAATCACTGATGTATCCAGTTATGTCCGGCATTCAACACTTCACTGCACTTTCATTTCACAAATATTGAATTTCTTAAAAAACATTTAACAAAACAATTTCCACAACAAGTCGTAACGGAGAAACACTGCGGAACAACTGACTTCGTAAGGCCGTGGATATCGATCGTGTCGGCCGTGTATAAAATATTTATAAATATCACGTCGGCCGATTCGAAATGTCAATCTAAATGCACGTCAGGGTCGTATTTCATTGCTACAGGGAAGGTCAGACACAGTAATAAATATATTGTACATCTTAAGCCGAATACAATCGCTCAAAAATACTGATTTTATTATTATTTCAAACACTTTTGTATTTACACGCTTTTAAACCAATAAAATAAGACACTTCTGTGTTTGATATACCATATTTGGAAAAACCAAAATGTTTTAAGATTTATTTAAAAAATCGGTACTTGTCCAAGTAAAACTGAAACCTCTTGACTATGCAAGCATGTTCCGTTAAGTTTAACGTCATTTTCAGAATCTACATACAATTTCCAACAATAAATATTTAAAATAATCTAAATGTAATGTTACATACTAAAAATATCGCAGCAAATTAAAATTTGATGTTTCGTACACAAATTAAGAAGATACAAAGGTTTAAATCTCTCCTATGGAATAGTTTAGAATGTATCAAATGTAATTAAAAACTTCCCTCGTAAATAAGCTTTCAAGTAATGCAATACAACCTTCAGTTTGTTCCTCTTTTTAAAGATCACTTGTATCCTCAATAAGAAATAATTCCATCACGCAACTGAACCGCTAGGGTTTGTATAATTAAGGGGTTCAAATATTTGGGGGGGGGGATGAATAGCTGCTACTAATGCTTAATATATTAGTAGAATTATTTAGTTGCTTCGTTCCGCTCGCAGCAGAAAAACTCGTTTTGCGAGTTTAGTACCTCGAACTGGCACTCTGAAGCTGACCCCGTGTTAAAATCCCCCATGTGGATTAAGGTCGCGTGGAAAACAAAATTAGCAGAATGATCTAATAAATTTATTTTTTAAGATAAAACCCACATAAAGATTCATTCTATTACGAAAAATCTCAAAATATTTTACTTAAAGTCATAAAACGTGCTTTAGGTTGTTGGATTTTTGACTAATGAACTCGTCCGACTGGGTTAAAGAAGCAACTTATGTAAAAATTTGGACCAAATCGGACATAAAGTGCGGCCATTAGAGTGCGAATACATATATATATACAATTTTTAATGACACCCTAAAATGGTCCTTGGGACCATGAACTGTGCTCATTGACTGCTCCCGACATTAGGTATTAAAAAAAGAGTCTCTGAAATAGCTCATCTTACCTGTAGAATGTCGCTAATAACACAGTGAGCTGTTGCATAACTATGTTGTATAGTAAGCCCCCGTGACAAATCACAGGCTGATTAATTAGATACACATCAGAAATACATCATTTAAAAAACAAACTATTTTAAAACAACATTTAGGAATACCTAGGCCTACCCAACTAGGCTGACGGGGATTTTTAACTCGGTAAATGTGTACAATAATAAGGATTATACAACTGTAGGCCTATTTGTTAAACATTTTTATTTACATACGTTATTATATTTAAAGTAAGATTAAAATACTATCTTTTAATTGCTTTTTATTTCATATTGATAGATCAAATGATTTGAAAGTTATTAATATTATAGTGAAGAAATTAACGATCGAATATGTTTGTAAGTTATACGAAGATTTATGAATGTTTCCGAAGTTACGAATGGGTATCTCCTCTTTAAATTTGTATGAAAAAAAATGTTGATGATAAAAGGTTGTATTTATATACAGTTTATAACATCAAAGCAAATATTATAACGTATATTATAGCATACATTAGTTCTATAACTCATATTTAAAAAAAAATCAACTTCACAAGAAATTGTAATGGTTTAAGTTGTAAACATAGGCTAACCCCAAACTATAATCTACACTGGGTTTGTGTATTATAGATAATGGGTGAAATCAGTTGCTGTATTATTATATTACTCACGTACGTACACTCGCTTTTATAGGAGTTGATGAGGTAATTAAACCTCTTGGATTTTTTATGAGGGGATACATGGAGAGTGAAGGGAAGAAGAGATACGGAACGGAAAGGATCATCATGGAAGCTGTTGAAAGGTCTTGTGTAAGGGAGGAAGGAGGACACTTTCAAATAATCAATAATCAACTGTTTGCTCTAATGTTTCCATTAACAGCTGATTTCAAATTTTGATGCAATTAGTTGTACGGTATTCCTAATTTTTACGTTAGGTTTTTATCTAAGTGTAGACCTGAGCCTTGCTGGTTCTTATAACCTTTATTATAACTGCTGTTATAAAATACACGAAATAATTTGATTTGATCATTTAACGTTATTTGCCATCTTACCTTTGCGGTTATTTTTAATACCAAACCATTATTATAAAGAAAACATAACATGATTACGTGAATAGAAGGTTCCAACAGGGTTGGCGTGCAGAGCATACAAGGGTCTTACCTAGTTTATGAATAAAAATTTAAAAACAAATTAAAAATATCATTTTTAGTTTTTATTTTGTCCCCCCTATACGTAGTAGCCTATATGGAGAAAGTATTGTTTTCGTCCAAATTTTCGAATTTGAATTTTTAGTGGAATTATCTGTTTTGGAGCTCCATGAACCCAAAATATTGGTTTTTTGGAGATGTCTGTCCGTGTGTCTGTGTGTCTGTTAGGATGTGTACAGAGCTGGAGACCATACCAACGGTCCGACTTTGATGAAATTTGGTATGTAGGTGTAGTTCTGGAATATCTCCAGGCAGGTTTTTAATTTTTTCAAATGTTTCATTTTTAAGGGGTTTTACCCCCCAAAAATAGCCAAAAAACGAGAAACATAAAAAGTTCTCAAAAACGGCTCTAACGATTTTGATAGAATTTGGCTTATTTTTAGCCCTTAATGTATCCTACCATATGCAAAAACCTCATGTTTCTAAAAATTCTCGTTTAGGCAATAATAATAATAATAACTGATTTTTGGGGGGTTTATGACCAAAAAGTTTTTTTTTTTTAAATCTTTCAAACCCTTTTTTCGTGCATCTATACAGGCCTAATTGACATGTTTGGTGCAAATATGTTCGAAATCGATCGAATAGTTTTAATAATAATATTATAACATAATATGGATGTGTGTTACATGCATCTAATATTTTCCATGGTATGTACTACTTTTGCAATTCTACTTAACCATCTCCTATGCTACTCTTGGGAAGGTATCAAGTTTCAAATGGGAGAATTTATGTGGCAGTTATCTGGTACCATTTATTTTGTATCAGGCCTACTCTAGATACAGTGAAACTTTGCGAAAAACAGACACCGGCCTGCCTCAGACGTCCGCCGTTGTTCAACCAGCAAAACTATCGGGTTTTGTGTTGGATAAACTGTGAACTCAGTGTGATATTTTCAACACGTTAAATGATTATGATATGCAATCTATTCGGTTGGATGAATATGATTGGTCAAATGCTGTATTGAAAGTGGGGAAAGTGGGGGAAGGCGAGCTGGGAGAACAGCTAAGAGAGTTGTACCGAATACATCGGATGGCAAATGCAGACATTTTTTAAACAAAACTTTTGTAGCAAAAGATATATCAACTAGAAATCCAACTAAAATATCCTTTCTTCAATTTGACATACCTTACAATACATGTTAGAACAGAGTCGACCAAACTGAAACTAACACAACTCTATGCAATTAAGTTAAACTAGAATGCGAATATTTTCTACATACTTATGCTCTTAGTATTAACACTTTAGTACTGCCCCTTAGCACATAACACAATTGACAATATAAATTTCACTATTTATTTTTATTATGTACTCCAGCGATGAACACGAAGTTCTCAGGGAAATTATGAGAACGTGTATAGTGCTTCAAACTGAAGTGGTGCCACGTGGAATGTGCCTGCAAAATTGTATCGAAATCGGTCGAGTAATTTTGAAGAAGGAGAATTTACTAAAATTGCACCAAGAGGGCTTCGCCCAAAATTCCCTTTCTTGAAAATATATAAACAAATGTTTAGACTGTTATGAAATTGCCCAGAGTGTTCGTATTTATCACTAAGGACCAACGTTTACTGATTAGAGCGGGAATAACACAGAACAAGAGTTCTGTCGCAAATATCTTTGAAGTTCTTACTACCAGTATTTTGTGTTTATAATTATTAAAACATTTTTTATTCAATAAAGTTTCAGAGTCCTTTGTTTAGGATCGGCAGAGAGAGAAGGGGGGAGAGAGGGGGGGCAGACAGAGAGGCAATAAAACAAAGTAAACGCATTAACTAATCTCAACTGAAATCTAAAACAATTTTCTCCTTAATTTCAAGCGTTTCAGAACTTGCCTTATTAGTCCCGATAAGTTTTAAAGTTAACCAATTACACTGCCATAGACTTGGAGTTACTCCTTTGAAGGAGTTACGGTTTTCCTTTATACCTGCTTCCCTTATTCCCGGAGACTTTAAAGCCGGAGTACGCACTACAATTGAATTCTACTTTATCCCACTGACTTAGCAACTAAGATCATCCTAATAATATAATCTGTCTAAAAAAATAAACTATTATATCCATGTTTAATAAATACCTGTGAATCACTTTTGGTGCTGCTCAAAGTTCAAAAGTGATACACAGGTATTTACGAAATATTTATACCCAGTCCAGTAAGGCAAACAAACAAAAAAGTAAATATTATATCCAATCATGCGTTTCAAAATGGCGGCTGTTTAAAAATTTCAAACATTAATTACTCAAAAACCGAACATTTTAACAAAACATATTAAGACACCTTTTTGTAGCCCTTTTGATTTCCTATCGGATGGTGTAACTGTCAAAACAAACGGAAAAAGGATAATAGTTAAGTTATGTGTAATAATTGGTGTGTTCAACCCGGCGTCCTATACCAACACAGTAAACACAACAACATTGAATGTACATATGCTGTTATTATCTTTAACTTAACTATTATAATTTATTACTGTTTTGACAGTTACACAATCCCACAAGGAATCAAAAGGCCTACAAAAAAGGTGGTTGACATTTTTTGTTTAATGTACGGGTTTTAAGTAATTTAGGTTTGAAATGTTGAAAACAGCCGCCTTTTTGAAACTCATGATTGGATATAATCGCTTACTTTTCTTGAGATGGATCAGTATTAGGTCAAACGTCATGCCAAGTTTGAACTGAATCTGTCAAACATTTCTCTAGATATGAATTATTTTGTAAAAAAATCGAATGGCGGGAAAACGAAGCGTTTTGGGGCCTATGTTTATATGAACTTTTTTATTTACTTTTTAAGTAAGGAACTTACTCCAGAAATTTGGCGTCCTATTTAAGAAAAACCCTGTAGCCTACATATATATATATATATATATAAGAAAAGTATTTGGTTATGCGGTGTTTGCGCAATCACTGCATAACCATTGTACAATTATTGCAACAATGACTCCATTGTTGTGGCAATCATTGTGCACTGACTGTGCAAACAACGATAGAACCGAAAAACGACAACTACTTTAATATTTAAAAAGTTTATCATTCTATCCAAATAATACGAAGCCCGAATAAAACTGACAACAATTTCGGTAATTACTGACTTTCTCCGAAACGTTTACTTATTAATAATATAAAATTGTATCTATTGCGCTTTAAAACGGCTTCCATTTATTTACACTCGCGGCAGCCTAACCTACAATTTCCCGACCAATCTCTCTCCGGTTAGAATCAGCTGTTAGCAGAAACCATCGCTTTGTTCTCCGAACGCCATTGTTACCCGAGCTAAGCGTCCCTAATGGAAATAATGGTTAATTAAACATAAACAACCCCGCGGGGAATTTTGTTTTACAATGTTGGCGACATTTGTCACATCAAAAGTCGACCTAGTTCTGTCAAAGGGAGGTAATATTTAACAGGAAAAACGACTTGCAAAAAATGATTTTCCTTTTATGAACAGACCCTTGACGTTTGCTATGTCTCGAAGGTTTATTTTGCAAAGCCACGAAAACAATTAAACCTCAAAAGAAAAAGATCAAGATTGTGTACGATTACTTGTTTGTCTTCCTGTCCGTCGCAGCCAGAACTGTAGGTCCTACAAGCAAAGTATTCTAACCCATGTGTGTTTCCATAATTAAGGTGACAAAGTTTATAAGCTCACCAACCCCATGACGAAGTAAATACAAACATATTATTGTATATATTCTGATATTTTCATGGCAATTACGATTGAGTAGGACAGAGGCACTTGAGTAAAGTGATGTGCGTCTTTACATCAGCTGTTACTGGAGTACTTCCTTATAGATTTTTTTCTCGCTTCCACCCATTAAAACCTATACAGCTAGATAAATAATTCGACAACGCAGCTGAACCGCTGACGTGAGTTGAGCGAATTTCCAAAATCAAGTTGACATGTTTTAGGGTTTCAACCAACTATATGGGAAATTGTTCTGCTCGCGAAGGTGCTAAAGAAATATATTAGTAGAATTTGTTTGCACTTAAGCTTCCAGCTAGGTTCCCTCTCGCAGCTGCAAAACTCGCTTTGCTATATTTACGGTATTTTACGTTTTTATCGATTTTGGAGAAACCAAGCGAGCTATTAGGTCGTGTAAAAAACAAAATGTGCAGAATAATATCCTACATTTATCTATGCAGATAAAACTCCAAAAAAGTTTCATTGTAGTACGAAAAATCAGAAAAATACTAACTTTAGTTAAAAAACATACTTCTGGTTGTTAGATTTTTTGGCTCCGAACGACTTGTGGATCAAATTGGACTTAAAATGTGACCATTAGAGTGCGAACACGTATATACATATATGCAACATTTTTAATGACTCGGTTGACTCCCCAAAATATACTTTTATTCCACCCCTCCCCCCACAAACTATATAACCCATGTTTATGACCGTCTGAGCTGATGAACTCCTTGTCCATATATAAATTGGTCTCTCCTTCTCACGAAAGGATTGCCTGGATCCTTTTACTCGGTGGATGAGTTTGTGCATCATGACACTATTTTATGATATATGTGATCAATTTTTTTGCAATGAGTTTTGTGGTAGTGTTAACTTGTTCTTACATCTCTATTTTTAGCGAATTTCCATAGGAAAAATGAGCTATTGCAGTGGCCTTTAAGGTAAGACCCAAGGTCGGGAGTAGCAAATGAGCACCGATCATGGTCCCCAGAACACGTTTTGGGGTATCATTAAAATTCATATATAAATATGTATGTATGTGTTCGCACTCTAGCGGCCGCATTTTAAGTCTGATTTGGTCCAAATGTGGTACACATGTTGGTTGTCTACGTCGCTCGGACCAGTTTGTCAGAAAAAAACAATCCAACAACCGAAAGCACGTTTTTTGACCGGAAGTAACAATTTTTTTAAATGTTTCCTACGAGAATGATGTGTTTTTGGAGTTTTTTATACAAATATAAATGTAGGATGTTATTCTGCACATTTTGGTTTTTTACGAGACCTTAAAGCTCGCTTGGTTGCCCCAAAATCGATCAAAACGTAAAATACCATAAAAGTACCCGGTTCAAAGCCATGTGGTGGATTCAACCGTGGAGTTGGCGTGCGAAGCACGCAATGCATTGTGTATTAAAGATACTCCCAATACGGGAGTTTGCGTGCGAAGCACGCAATGCTTGTGTGTTGAAGATAGTACCAGGAGACCGAGCTAAAGCTCGATTATAAGCAGGGCCTAGTTAGCTCACGTCAATAACTATTATTGCAAAATTCCGTGAACATCGTTTAGGTTAGGCCTATAACATTAAACAACTAAATAAAGGGTATGTTTATTTAGCAGAAGTATTCGTTGCCATGGTAACTATAAATAGATACATTATTAGGCTTACCTCTAATAAAATACAGTTTAAAAGAAAACAGATGATTATTGTAATGGCATTGAAAACATTTGCATCAGCTGTGCTTCGTTTAAAAGAAAACAGATGATTATTGTAATGACATTGAAAACATTTGCATCAGCTGTGCTTTGTATTGTTTAAAATGGACAAATTTCACTTTTTAATTTAATAAAAAGACGTAGAAAACGAATTTTCTCAGACTGGTGACCATTTCCAATCGATTTCTCGTGGCCAAAAGCCCCATATAAAACCAAAAAATCAAAAATCCTTAGACGGAGATTCCAGATCCATTTAGCAGACAGACAATTATCTCTCGCTTTAGAAGATAGGACTCCAAATATGCGGAATGGCGTACGAACCATTTTGCAGCTATTCAGCATAATAGACCTATTTCCTAAATTGTTGGTTGAAACCCTAAAACATAGGCCTATAAACTTAATTTTGGAAATTTGCTAAACTCACATCACCGGTTCAGCTGCGTCGACGAATTATTTGTATAATGTACCTTACTACCTACTAGCTACTTTAGTCGTCGTATGTGGACCAAAGCATTCATGAAGTTTTCAGTTTTTGACTCTGAACGCCTCCGCACTTGACACACAGCGTCGAGAACACAGTTTATAAACAAAGTGAGTGTACAACACCCTACAACCAAGCATCGGAGACCGCCCACTTTACCCTTAAAACCGCAGTCTTTGAGCCGAAACAGCTAAATTTAGAGTTCGGGCCGCAAGTGTTTAGTCCCTAGTAAAAGCTAAATCCTTAATAAGTAGGCTGCATATAAAGGGCGAACAAAAAGTCTGGACACGGATTCTAACAACGTTTGTCTACTTCATGTAACATTGCTGTTATACATTGTGATACAGAACTATGCGGCAATGTCTCGGTAGCTCATTCTATGGCTGAAAATAAGAAAAAAAGTTCATATCAACCAATTCCCGAAAACGCTTCGTTTCCAGATTTCTGTTATTTTATTTTTTTATCAAAATTATTCATATCAAGAGAACGGTTTGACTAATTGAGTTCAAATTTGGCACGAAGTTTAACCTAACAAGGATCTATCATCAAGAAAAATAATAGATTTTATCCAATCATGCTATTCAAAATGACGGCTGTTTGAAAATTAAAACCTACATTACTCAAAAACCGTACATTTTAACAGGCACCTTTTTTTGTAGCCCTTTTGATTCCCTATTTGCGCCATTTCTGATATGGCGGCTAACTTTCAAATAATTTTCGTTGGTTTCTATATTTGGTATTTGGTACAATACAAAAAGAAACAATACAATGTTTTAACCTTGTTTATTGTATTAATGTGTTTTTTAAAAAAGAAAAATGTAAATAAGTTTATTTCAATTTTAATTATTTGTTTGATTTCTTTAAATTAATGATGACTATATACAGTTTGCTTTGCATAATCTTCGGGCACTAGCAAAAATAATAAACACAGGAAACGTAAATGGTAAAATTTTTGTAGTGTAAAAGCAATTTAAATTAAATTTACATTCCAAAAAAGTTACGATTTACTGCCTACTGTAAGTTTGTGTTTGGTTTTATTTGCCTATTTTGCATAATTTTCTTTAGAATTAAACTCGCTACAAGTTATGTTTAATAAGTTTACAGTTAGTTGTATACCCATTTCACCAAGTTAATGTTATAAAAACCTAAAGAAAACATGTTTTTTGGGGCCGAATATTGCGTTTTGCGTCAGATTTTCAACCAACGTCTCTAGTTACAGATCTGGGACCTATTTTATTACATTTATCATCTTATTTTGCCTACAATAAATTAAATTTTACACCTTAATTAACACTGTTCATATTTTAGTAGGGCTTCGATTCTGCGGGGAATGTGAAACACAGGTGAAATCTTTGAGCTTTTTTGATTATTTTTCCTAGTTTAATGAAATCAATTTTGTTCAAAGACAAAACTGTTGGTCCGACTCCGGTCTTTCACCACGTTTTGCAGTCAGGTTTTTGTTGAGTGTTTGTAATATTGTTTTTTTACTTTCTCCCACTATACCATAGTATATGGAGAAAGTATTGTATTCGTCAAAATTTTCGAGTTTGAGTTTTTGGTGGAAATATCCGTTTTGGTTCCCCCTGAACCTAAAAAAGTGGTTTTCGGAGTGATGTCTGTGTGTGTGTCTGTGTGTATGTGTGTCTGTGTGTCTGTGTGGATGTTATCAGACCTAGAGCCTAAACCAGTCGTCCGATTTTGATGAAATTTGGTATGGAGGTACTAATTCACGGTATCTCCAGGCGTTTTTTTCATTTTTGTGAATTTTTTATTTATAAGGGTAATTTTCCCATAAAAACCCATAAAATAACGGAAAAATTAACTTTTCTCAAAAACGGCTCTAACCATTTTGATTAAAATTGTATAGTTTATTAGGGACCTAAAGTACTATAAACTGTAAAATTTTAATCAAAATCGTTCGAGCCGTTTTTGAGAAAAGTTGATTTTTCCATTATTTTATGGATTTTTATGGGAAAATGACTGTTAAAAATAAAAAAATCACAATAAATTGGTAATAGTATTTTTTTATTAAGTTTCTATAATGAGGGAGAAAGTATGTGTCAGTTTCCTGATACCGTTTATTTACTTTCTCCCCCTATACCATAGTATACGGAGAAAGTATTGTATTCGTCAAAATTTTTCTAGTTTGAGTTTTTGGTGGAAATATCCGTTTTGGTTTTCCTGAACCTGAACCTAAAAAAGTGGTTTTCGGAGTGATGTCTGTGGGTGTG
>JAGFPH010000828.1:204876-215061 GCA_018207615.1 Philaenus spumarius
AAAAGCATCAAACTCGCGACCGTCACCGCTCGAGATATAGTATGTATGTATATATATATGATATTTGTGTTATATGTATATTAAATACCAAAGTCAGCAAAGTCATTAATGTTTTAAATTATTTTATCCTTATTCCTCCTCCTCTAATATTAGTACGGACAAAAAAATATAAATTGGTCATAGAAGTTATCACTTCCAACGTGTGGTCTTAAGCACACTATTTAATTTTTTATTATTATTTTTATTTTGTGATTTCCTCAAAACTCATTCATCGGCCCTATATTTCTAAAAGGAAACGGTGGTGTTAGGGGTAGCGAACTTTCGAAAACGTTATGAAAAATAGGTTTCCCATACAGGCGGTGTAGGGTAACTCTGTGTTTGGGAGCCGTCACCTCCTTTCTCTTGTCCCAACTGACAACTTATTGTTTAATCGATCCATCGCTATACCGAGTTACGACGCGTTCAAGCGGTGTTATTAATATACTTTCCTCTTTAATTACTCTTCAACCCAAATTTGAAAAGTTTCATTACATGTAGCCCATGCTACAGAAATTAAAACATAAAAAGTCTAACCTGATCGGATATGTAGTTTCCATTAAATCATTCCAAACATAAATTTCCCCGCTCTATAATACAGTACAGCAGCAGTAGGGTAGTGCTGGCCACCCTGTTGCTTCCGACCCCTTTCTCTTTTCACCTTACCTAAAAGTGAAGTGAAATGCTGTTGACCCATTTATTGATTAGGCGTTGCCAACTTTACGGATACATATTTTTTGTTTTACATTAACGTGTTTGCTGGGCACTTGATCCGAGCGCAAGGTAATTTAGCGCTTGACGGTTGTCAGGCTTGGGTTTGTTTGCGTGCTTTTAAAAGTAAAAAGCAGATTATTTATAGTTAAATACAGGAAATGAAAGTGAGAGCGGATTCCAAGAAAGCCCAGTTGTCTAAGTATATAAAATACAGGCAATAGTTTGATCGGAGCTATCGATTAGTTAGTCATATTTAAATGAAAGCATTTGGCCAAAACAAAACTTTTGTAATGACCAGAACTAAAATGACAGCAGATATAATAGACTGTTTTTTTAGTTCCTTCCTTGTATGGCACTTTAAGAACCCAAAGATGGATTTTAGCAGGAGTTTAAGCTTAGCTGGAGAATATTTGAAAACCCGATTATTTTGCTTATTTTCTAATATCTAAATAGTTAAATTAGCGTTTGTGTGGAACACAACTCTCGACAAAATGTCCTGCTTCAAAACAATCGTTTTTATTTACTTAGATGTGCTAGTGTTAAAAATGCCATCTAAATCGGAGGATAAATAAATAATGTGTTCACCGCTGACGTGAGTTTAACGTATTTCCACATGTAGTTTATATGTTTTAGGGTTTTAATTATTTGGGAAATTGGTTTACTCAGGAAGGCGTTGAATAGCCTGTGTGAACGAAATATATGAGTAGAATTTGTTCGCACCTCAGTCTCCAGCCTCGGCTCCCTTCGTTCCGCCAGCAGCGGAAACACTCGACCTTACGCTCTCGGATTATGGACTGCTTCGCTACATTTGCAACGGACAAACTTGCTTTTATGGTACGTTTAGGGTACTTTTATAGTATAGATTTTAGGGGAACCATATGGGTCACGTAAAAAAGCAAAATGTGCCGATTAATCTCATATATTTTGGTTTTTTTTTACATAACACCCAAGAATAGGCTACTTCGTTTTTCGTTACGAAAAATCTAAAAAAAATTTCACTTCCTGTCAAAAAACGTGCTTCCAGTTGTTGGATTTTTTGACTAACAGAGCAACTTAGAAAACCAACACGTGCACCAAATTTGGACCAAATCGGAGGTAAAATTCGGCCATTAGAGTGCGAACACATATATACAATGTTTAATGACATCGCCCAGTCGTGTTCTTTGGATTATGATCGGTGCTAATTGACCTTGGATATCTTTATAAGATTCACCGCAAATAGCTCTTCTTTCCTGTGGAAATTCGCTAAAAAGGTAATTTCGTACACTGTTGCCAAAGTAAAAGCCAAAACCCGAAACAAGTCAAAATTTCATTAAAAACACCAATAATATATTACTTTAATAAAGTTTATGTTTACGGTAAATTTATAAAAGAAACAAAAACTCCGAGACAGTATAAGAGGCTATAAATTGACTCTTATTGCAGGCGTGGGGGGGGGGGGGTTAATTGAGCCAACGTCCTTGGAACGTTTTTGAGTCTGTTGATTTCCCTTGGGACCGTAACAGGAGCCTTGTCACGGGAGGGGCGCTTTAAAGTGACGCTTGATTGGATTTTAATACCTTTCTAATCTTCGTGGTTTTACGCAGCTATTGGTTTGTATCGACTGTTTGGCCTTTAACTAAAATAACAATTGTATTTGTTTCTGGGCTAAACACGCCTCTAAGCGTAAAGGTATGATTTATAATATTTAAGAAGAAATACCGCACAGCGTCTTCCAACCGACTTGTATTCAAAGGAAAAGAATATTTTAGAAGAGAAAGGAAAACCAGTGCATCGACAATAATAGCAGTGCAAGGCTTGGTTAAATGTTAAAGATAAAAACGTTTGTCTGTAAAGAGATTGGATCTCTTGATCATAGCTTTGTAAAGTGTCTTTTAAACAAAGAAAACAGATAAAATATTTAATTAAAAATACAACAATCGTGAAATTGAGTAAGTGCTATATAAAAACTGACTATTTGCTTGTAGTACACGCGCCGAAGACAGATTCCTTAGTCGTTTCGATTTAACAGAGTATATTTCCTTATAAAGGGAAAGCCGAAAGTTTTGATACAAATTTTAATCTCGATAACTAGTCAAGACAGAAGAACGTAATCAACGTATATATTACGCTGTCTATAGAGTGTAACGAAATGAATATCCTAATATAGTGTTAAAACAAATAATATAAAAATACAAATTTTAATGCAACAACGTTGAAATTAATTCCAATTCCTGTAGTGTCCGAAATTACTCGCATTTTTGTAAGAACTTGCAAAAAATATTATCTCTTATGGAGATTTTAATTATTACAAAATAAATAACTGTCAATTAATTTCAGATAGTTTTCAATGTATAAGTAATTTGAGTGGGTGACTTTTGCAAAACGATTTCATCGGTCAACGCGATTCCGTAACGCGAGCGTCTGACGAAAAGATTTATCCGATTAAATAAGCCTAACCCGAGCAAATATTTTATAGTGTTTTTGAAGCGAAACCTCTTTAGGCGCACCTAGCACACGAACTCGCGATACGCGAGAAGCTTAAAGTGAGACGCTTTGATTTCGTCGACGATTTCTTCTTCTTCGATGGTTTCCACACGTACTAATATAAACCAGAAGTTTAAAATGTAACAGCTGATCGTAAAAGAAGAATAAATCGACGAAATACAAAAAGGCAGTGGTAAATTCAAAGGCCTAAACTCAAGCATTTTTAAATGTCTTCATTTCCTAACTTGGTTGCTATGGTAATTAATGTAAATGAATTAAAGAAACGTGTGTTGGTTCACTATAGGCGTAACGTAAAATTATGTTGTTAAACTTGCAATACAAATTATCTATTTAACTTTATTGTAATAAAGTAAACCTTTCTCGAACCTGTGTTGGTTCCGTAAAAATCGAACCGAAAAGAGTATTTTTTAAATTATTATTTGACTATAGACGATCATGTTTGTGTTAATTTGTATTTTTTAGATTTCAATTGTAAATGGGAGAGGATACAAATAATTATAAAATTTCGGATTAAACCAATATAACCAACGATTATGTTATATTATGTTATATGTTTTATGTTGTAGCTTATTCTTTTCTGTTTACAATGATGTGCAACACTTATATAATATAAACATTTAAACCTACTTTATTTACATTTGAATGATACCATATTCTTGGGGTTTCAGCTAAAAACTGGAACTTCAGTATCTTCTACAGCGTTTTCAGAAAGTTTGATTTTTTAAGACAAATGCCCCTTTATCTCAGGAACTACCAAAGGTATCTGCCTGAAATTTTTTGTGCACACTTATCAAACATACCCAAGTTACTGGAAACTCAAATATAGTGTAAAAAATAAAAATTGCCTTTTTCAAAAAAATATATATAGGATTTAAAAAATTTAAAACAGGTTTTTTTTTTAAAATCAGTCTTTTAAATTAGTAAAAAAACTGATTTAAGAGTTTCCAGATATGAAAAAAGGCATATATTTTCAAGGAAAAAAAACAGAATTATGATATTTTTATTAGTTGCTGAGAAACAGGGACAATTGTTAACATGGTGGAAGATAGGGCGCTGTGACCCCTTTTAAGCGTTTCGTATCGAGTTTTTGTGATTTATGGTTTTGTGTTGATAACTCCTTGACGATCTGATGTAGTGATCCGAATAAGGGTGCATATGCTGTCCAAAACAGTGGTAGTCAGCAAGTGGTTTATTGAATTGGAAACAAAACAAAAACACCGTTATTATATCTATATAGTCAATTAATTAATAAATTTGTAAATAACATCGTCATATATCGGTTACTGCACAAAGTTTACCTTTTCATAATATTGGTATAGGTAAACCTAAAACAAAGTCATAAGTGAAACTGAATATAATCAGCAAAAAATGCGTACTGATTTATAACTCAATGCAACATCTGTTGTTACATATTATAAATAAAACACCTGGTTTGGATCAAAAACCTAAAATAATAGCACGTTTATTTGCAACCAATTTGGAAAATTTAAAATAAGGTAATTATTGTTCACAACGAACAGTTTCTTCAGATTACGTAAAAGCAAACAACAGGCTTGCTTTTATAAGTCAAACTCTGGTGTTACATATTATATTGTATCCTTTAGTTGGTAATATCAAAATTTGTTTGTAATGTTGATTATTTAAATATTAATGGGTAAATTACAACGCTTGCCGCATTCAAATTATTTTGGTTGGTCGTGTCTATTTCTATCTCTGTCTTATATTTAGCTATGTATACGGTACCGCTAAATCTTCATTTCCGTCAAAATATTACAGTATACAATAATCTGTTTACACTGGTTTCGCCGGAATTGTTGAGCGAAGTGACACTAATATTTATATAAACTTTTCAATATTTTAATAAGGGCCACAGTAGCCTTTGACCACCCTGTATACATAATATTGGTATACGAAAAACAAACACCAATTGCTTATGAGAAAATGGTGTATTATTTGCATAGTTCTAGAATACAAAAACTTTATTATAAAATTATTTAAATAACTTAATATTATAAAGTTATAAAATTTCCCAAATAATCCACCCAACTTCTTTAACGCTAAAGTTGCAAAAGTTTCACTAATTACATAAATATTCGGAATTCCTTCCACAGTAGTTGGTTCGCCACCCCCTCCGCCTCCCTCCGCCCCCTACTAACAGCTGCTATTTCCCTTTAGGCACTTCAAAGGCAGATTTGTTTCATCGAGAAAGCAACTTAGGAAAGCTATTCCCAACGGAGGATTAAAATGAAAAAAATAGGTGTGCGGGAGACAAAGGGAAATTATGCTTTGTAAAGTTGGTATGGTAAAGTGGGAATTAAACTTTTTATTTATTATACCTTACACTCATTTTAAAGAGGAAATGTGTGAACGTATGGTTTTATACTAGCATTTAACTTTAAACTACATATACGATTTTTATAAAAACTTTAACGATGTTAAACTTTCCGGGTAACATGTACCGTATTTCATACTGGCTAAATCGTTTAATATAAAAAAACAGTTATGTGATACAACAGGAAGAAATGTTGCTAATGATAAGATCGTCGAGATCGGTGTATATTGCGGATTTTTGTACAATAATAATTTAGGGAGTGATAACAAATTTATTCTTGTAAAACTTGATACATAACTTGTTATGTCAGTCAATCAACAATCAAATTATACATAACAGGGAAAACCCCTGCGTGCTCCGCGCGCCAACCCAGATGGAACCTTCTATACACGTTATCATGTTATGTTTTCTTTATAATAAAGGTGTAGGATTAATAATAATTCCAAAGCTAAGATGTTAAATAATGTTAAATCTTCAAATCATATTATTTCGTATATTTTATAACAACTGTTATAATAAAGGTTCAAAGAACCAGCAAAGCTCAGGTCTACACTTTAATAAAAACCAACCTTAAAAGTAAGAAATATAAATAATTGCTTTAAGGTTTGAAATCAGCTGTTAATGAAAATATTAGAGCAAACATCAGTTGTAGCTGTTATTTTATGCTCAGTTGTATCTGTTAATTAATTTCTATGGTAAAGAATGTAAATACATTCAAGAAATATGTATTGGTTCATCAGTCTAGACCTAATCTAAAATTTTTTTCTGACTGAATTTATAAATAAATATTGAAATAAAAAATGTTTTTATCAAAATGAATTGATGTCTATGTCACTCAGAGATAGTGTAGCTTTTTATTAGTGAAACTATTTTATCAATCGGTTCAGTAGTTCTAGAGATTACCCCCTACAATCAAATTTTACCTTTTTATAATATTAATATGGATGAGGTAATAATTTGGAATATAACTTTTACCTCAGGGAAAGGGAAATTAAGGGAAAGGTTGCCATCCTCATCGAAGATTCTTCTAAAATGTTTTGATGAAAGTTGTAAACACAACCTTAACGTATATTCTAGGCTCAAGTTGTATCAAGAGGTATCAATGTGCATTATTATTTCTGCACTAACTTAAACTAAAAATCGTAAATATAACCTTAAAATGCAACTAAAATTGTTGAACTATTACAGCTGATAGGCGAAATCAGCTGTTTACTGCGACAGTTGCCCTCGCCTTATATAATAACTAGCTGACCCGATACGGCTTTGCACGGATAGACAAATCGAAGTTAAATGTATATTAACAAAAAATATATGATATCAATGAATATAAATTACACTATGTATTTCTTATGGGGATTTTTAGTAACTTTTAACCCTCCACCCCCAACCTCTCCTAAAATTTCGAATTTTTTAAAACCCTTTCTTATCTAGCACCTAGGGCCCTATACGAAACTACATACAAAATTTCATTCCAATCCGTTCGGTGGTTTTAGAGAAATTGTGATTTAGTAACTTTGACCCCAAACCCCCCTAAAATTTCGAAATTTTTTAAACCCTTTCTTAGCGAGCGCCTATGGCCCTAGAGGAAGCTACATACCAAATTTGATTCCAATCCGTTCGGTAGTTTTGGAGAAATCGTGATTTAGTAATTTTTACCCCCCAAACCCCCTAAAATGACCAATGTTTTAAAAACCCTTTTTTAGTGAACAGTTATGGCCCTAGAGGAAGCTACGTACCAAATTTCATTAAAATTTGTTTGGTATTTTTGAAGAAATCGTTTTTTAATAAATTTAATCCCCCCAAACCCCCCTAAAATTTCGAATTTTTTCAAACCCTTTCTTAACGAGCGCCTATGGCCCTAGAGGAAGCTACATACCAAATTTCATTCCAATCTGTTCGGTAATTTTGGAGAAATCGTGATTTAGTAATTTTTACCCCCCAAACCCCTCTAAAATGACCTATGTTTTAAAACCCTTTTTTAGTGAACACTTATGGCCCTAGAGGAAGCTACATACCAAATTTCATTCCAATTTGTTTGGTATTTTTGAAGAAATCGTTTTTTAATAACTTTGATCCCCCCAAACCCCCCCTAAAAATAGAATTTTTTCAAACCCTTTCTTAGCGAGCGCCTATGGCCCTAGAGGGAGCTACATACTAAATGTCATTTCAATCCGTTCGATAGTTTTTGAGAAATCGTGATGAGTGGGTCAGTGGGTGAGTGACTGGTATTTCTCTTTTATATAATAATTTATAGATAAGTAATCATAGATTAACAATAACCACTGGATCTATGTCGATCGTGCTAAATAATGGCTTGCATACAAACAATAGCTGATGTCACAGTTTATAGTTAAATGTTCAAGCCTAAGCCAGTCATCTAGTTTAGTTAGAACCTAGCGCCAGCAGAGGAACTTGATTGTCTTGTTTTAATAGACGTCTCGAAGTGAAACAACATTTTCTTCACCTTATTGAAGAATCTTCTAAACTGAGAGTGGAAGGACACATCCTTTAATAAGAAGACAAGTCATCGCCCAGCAATGCGCATGCGCTATACTCTTTTGTTACGTACGTAAGTAGGCCTACACAATCGCTTTTGTGAAAGTTGATGGTCCATATAGCTGTGTTTCTAGCCAAAGTATCGCTGTTAGTTTGGAATGTCATTGTAAGGTTTAAATTTTTCAAATTGTTTGAGATTGTTTTTGATAAGATGTGTTCACACTCCCTTGCTATGCAGGTTTTAATTTGTTTATGCTTCGGACGTTTAGTAATTATTTTTTTGTAAAATGAACGTTTCCAGAGCAAAGTTTGACGGATTCCTCTCAGAAAAGCCATTGTGAAGACGAAGACAACTTATCCGGCCGTTTGTTAGTTTCCAGAAGTCAGAGAGGATATCTTACTAGACAAACACTTCCGCTTTAATTGCCACTCTTGCGACGTTGCCAAGATGTTAAATTCAACTAAAACTAAAGACTTGGACGAGTTCCAACGTTGCCTAATCTGCTCTGTACAACATGCTTTATTACCATTTACATTGGTCGGTTCAGGTTTTAATAGATTTTAGAAAACTTTCTTTGCTAATGGAAATGGAGGGTTTTATATCGTGTGTTAGTCACTGACAGGCGCTCACAGACTGGGCAGTTATCCCTCTTGTGAATTAAAAACAAACTAAAAACCAAAAAATCAATGTATACCGTCGTCAAAATGTAAAGCTGATTCCCCAACTATTTATAGTAATTAAATACAAAATATCTAGTTTCTATTATAAGATGAACGCACAAAGAATAAACCCTAAGCCCTCCGACTCATATACGAGGTTTCAGGGGTTTAAAAACCTTTATGACTGAACACAGCCTACTATTTTAATCAATATTTAGGAGAAATAAGTTTATATGATTCATTAAAAAAAGTTTGTTTCAGTACGCGTTAAAATTAATTAAATATTGAACGACTTATAAAAACGTCTAAATTTATTTTTCTTCTTCCTGAATATATTAAATAAATATAAATTTTCGTTGGAATAGTAAAGTTTAATGTATTTCCATAATTATCATAGAAAAATATGTTTTTAATAGCTAATAATAAAATAACAAATACGCTCAACGTCCTTCGCTGTCGTCGCATAGCAATAAAAGTGTTTTCATTTCTTCGAACAATGCTGAAGATGTTTTGAAATGATTAGACGCTACAGGATATCGGTAACTCGAAATGGCCGACATTCGAGTATTAAAGATGAAAAAAAGAAGTAAGTGCAACAGATCAGTGATTTTATCGACTTCGTTTGTTATTGAGAAGTAAAATACTTTTCGGTTTTTTTTACAATATGATGTTTCTACAAAACAGCGATTTTAAGTGGAAACAATAAAGCACATTCTGCAGGTTAAAACGGTTTCTAATAAAACAGTTATAAAAAAACATTCAATCAAACACTTTTACCCAACATTCTTGGCTTATCTAGGCCAATCTTGTAATTTTCACCATTACAAAGTTTCACATTATTGGATGTGTTTTTATTAGTGAACATTTAATATTTTTTAAATCATTAAACACAATAATTAATACAGTTATTGTGTTTACTTACTAGTAGAATGTGTATAAATGGCTGTTGAAGCCTAAATAGTGTTGTATCAACATCTCCTGGTCCGCCAACAAACCACCACAGAAGCAACTTGTATACTATACAGAGATAAACTGTTCCAACTCACAACTTCTACTTATTCATTTATCCTAGTCAGAATAATCCTTCGACAGTTGATATGTTCACATTGCTAATCAAATCAATATACGAATCTGAACTACATTTATCGACTTTTACACTCCTAACACCATTATTTCCCCTACCGTGCGACATCGTTGACCACGCCTCTTTGATACACCCGTCTGTCCTGCTTTTATCGCTGTTGATGGTATACCAACGGCGACTACAACGTTTGCAGAATTCTCTACTATGAGACGCTGTATGTTTATGACTAGTGGGGGTGTTCTGGTGTTTAGAGTTGGCAGTATAACGGTATCCGTGTAAGTGGGGTTTGAAACTATGAACGACACCTATGACTTTAATGTTTTAAGTCTAAGAAATTTGAATTTCATCTTCGAAACGCTTGTCGTCTGTATTACCA
>JAGFPH010000828.1:227917-242466 GCA_018207615.1 Philaenus spumarius
CTGGGCGTTCCTAATGTCGCCACTTACTTTCATTTCCAATATATTTACTATAAACAGTTTTTTACTTTTAAAATACACCCGGCACGCAAACAAACCCAGGCCTGACAACTGTCAAGCGCTAAATTACCGTGAGCTCGGATCAAGTGCCCAGCAAACACGTTAATGTAAAAACAAAAAATATGTATCCGTAAAGTTGGCAACGCCTAATCAATAAATGGGTCAACAGCATTTCACTTCACTATGTCGCTCAGAAGAGTTCGTCAACTAAGAAATCCAAAACCGGAATCACGTTTATTGACCGGAAGCAAATATTCGTTAGTCTTTTCGTACTAGAATTAAACATTTCTTGAGTTTTATCTAAAACATAAATGTAGGATACTATTCTGTACATTTTGTTTTTTTACACGATCTTATACCTCGATTGGTTCCCCCAAAATCAATCAAACCGTAAACTACCACAAAAGTACCCGGTTCAAATCCACGGCCGAGTTTGTATTGTGCTAGCGAAGCGAAGCAGTCCGTAACCCGCAAGTTTTCCGTTTCGAATAGAACGAAGGAGCGCATGAGTCGAAGCTTAGTTGCAAACAAATTCTTTTTAATATATTTCGCATCTCCAGCGCCTTCGTGAATAGATAAATTTCCCAAATAGTTGGCAGAAACTATAAGACATATAAATTTAATTTTGGAAATTCGCTCAACCCACGTTAGTGGTTCAGCTGTGGTCGAATTATTTTCTATTTAAATCTGTGTTTTTACGCCAGGCCGCTCTTTCGTACAGTTTTGTGTCGGTCATGAGCATAACACGACAAAGAACTGAGCAGCCAGTGGACAATTTGACTGGTTCGGTATGTTGTTTGTAGCAGGACTATGAGCACGTTGAGTCTTTTGCGGACTCACACTCCGCGCTTAGACAAGGCTGACGCGATGAAATGTAACTACAATGTTGTTAGAACAACCCGAAGGTGGTCTGCGGTTGTATTTCTCTAAATATACTTGGAATCAATGCCAACGTCTCTCATCACAATAGAGAATAAGTCGTCAGGTAGAAGTATATTTTCTGTTTAAAAGTGTTTAGAGCACTGTTATGATAAAGAATGTATCTGACGTCTAATTAATTGTCCATCTAAATACTGTTTTGCACACAAAAATACACAACAGTGCTGAAAGAAGCGAGGCAGACTTAAGAAATCTAGTGGTGTTAACAAAGTACGCCATAAAAGAGTCCTAACACGTTTTGGGGTGTCATTAAAAATCATATATAATATATATATATGTGTTCGCACTCTAGCGGCCGCATTTTAAGTCCGATTTGGTTCACATTCGGTTCACACGTCGGTTGACTACGTCGCTCGGACGAGTTCATTAGCAAAAAAAAATCCAACAACCGGAAGCACGTTTTTGACCGGAAGTAACAGTTTATTTGGATTTTTCCTACGAGAATGAATTTGTCTTAAGAGTTTTTTCTACAAATATAAATGTAGGATGTTGTTCTGCACATTTTGTTTTTTACGCGACCCTATAGCTAGCTTGGTTTTCTCAAAATCGCAATGCATTGTGTATTGAAGATACTCCCAATATGCGTAATAGCGTGCGAAGCACGCAATGCTTTGTGTGTTGAAGATACTCCCAATATGCGGAATGGCATGCGAAGCACGCAATGCTTTGTGTGTTGAAGATACTCCGAATATGTGGAATAGCGTGCGAAGCACGCAATGCTTTGTGTGTTGAAGATACTTCCAATATTCGGAATGGCGTGCGAAGCACGCAATGCTTTGTGTATTGAAAATACTCCCAATATGCGGAATGGCGTGCGAAGCACGCAATGCTTTGTGTATTGATAATAAATAGTTTAAAGTAGATGATGGCATTAGTCGAGTTTCTAGCTTTGTAATAATTGAACCTTAGTAGTCCGATATTTTGAACCCTAAGAGCACTCACACAACACTCTAACAGAAAAATAACTTGCACAACTGGTGTTTCAGTCAGTCGCGCGTGTATTGGAGCGTTAAAGTATTCATGTTATTATTGTATTTTATGTTGAGTGAAAAAGGGGACCAGTCAATAAAAACTTTACTCTTAAAATAAAGTTGTATCTTAACCTTCACATGCACATCAAAATAACCATGTTTTGCCACGTATATAAGTTCTCCAGAGGGAAAATACTACAATATGGCCGAGCATAACTATGTCGTTTTTACCGAGTGCTTGGGTTTACGAATAAGAACGTCGCCGGCTCAACCTTGTGTTGGTGTCATCTTGCCACGCATGTGTGCTGCAACTGACCTTTTCCAAGAAGAACCCTCAACAGATCCTACCTTCAACCGATTTCTTTAGAGATATTTTGTATATCTATCCTTGGCAAAATTTAAAAAAAGATTTAATCCAAAATGGTGATTTGTCAAAGTAGGAATTGCGTTTGGTTAAAGGAGACAACCTTTCAACTGAATACTACCATCACAAATAATTAATGCTTATACAAAGTGATAGTAAAAAAAATATTGTTGGGAAATTACATACTATCTAATTTTATTTATATGTTCAATGTAGAAAATTTAATAAAAATCAGTTAATTGGTTTTTGAGACAAAAGCAATAAATCGTTTGGAAAAAAAAAATAGAAAAGCATTTAAAATCAAAGGCAACTAAAATGTTTGTTCTTCCGATACGATCATTTAGCCTGCAACAAAAAACCCGTCTCTAGTCTCTAAAGGATGAACATCAATCTTAAAGTGTAGCAGTTTCTTGGACACGTCACGTGACTGTAATGGCCGCCGCCCAGCTGAGAGCAAACAGCTTAATGTAAACTTACTTAGAAAACTACTAGATTTAGTTTCAACTCAGATGTTTAGGGAGTCTTTGCTGTGTTGTGTGTCTCTCGACGATTGGTTCAGTTTTGTGTTTTTATCATATCAAATCAAAGTTACCTTAGCACGACTGAAATCTCACAAACACTTTTTTTTGCAAATAATAAAAAACTATTTAACTGAATTTGAAGAAAAACGATCATTTAACAAAACCAAGCACCCCGAGATAAACATATCATTTCAAAAACCCATTACCCTGACAAATAGCACTCAACATACAAAAACCAGCATCATAAGATAAAAAACAACATTTATAAAAGCCCCAGTACCTAAAAATTAAAAAATATATTTAAAACCCCATCCGTGTCTCAAGATTCAAAATCACTTAAAAAATCCAGCGCCCAAAATAAATAAATATATATATATATATATATTTAAAACCAAAATTGAAATCCATTTAAAAATCTCAACTCTCCAAATCAAAAAAATATTAAAACCCCAGTGCCCCAAAATAAAAAAACATTTAAAAAACCCCAGTGCTATAAGATAAACAAACATTAAAAAACCCAGTGCCTCGAGATAAAAAAAAACATTAAAAAAATCTGGCACCTAGATAAAAAATAAATGAAAACCCACTGCCCCAAAATAAAACAAATATTTAAAAAATGTAGTGACCCAAAATAAAAAAACATTTGAAAACCCCTGCGATTTTAGTTAAAAAATTTTATTTAAAAAATCAACCCCCAAAACAAAGAAACATTAAAAAACCCAGGCCCAAAAGCTAAAAAGATTTGTCTTACAAACCAGCGTCCTAAATGAAAAAATCCATTTAAAAAATCAACCACCAATATGAAAACATATAAAAAGCCCAACGCGTTAAAAAAAAAATATGAAAATTTAAGCAATTTGTAGAGTATTATTCGTTTTAAACTGTGATGACCAAGATTACGTACTAATTATATTATTTATTTTTGTGTAATAACTTATAGGCTAATGTTAATTTATCAATTCTCTCCTTGTGCTACCACTGTATGACAAAAATAGAAGACATACGTAAAGTGACGAAAACAAATTGGAGACAATCAAACTTTAAATGCAATCAAACGTTCAGCTTTTGAAGCCCTTTACTTTCGTTTCCCATTCGTCCTACATTGATTTTGTTTTCACATATGGGGTTTTATAAGTTTTTTGATTACCCAGTTACTATACGATTTTTAAATTTCTGACAACATGGTATGAACCACAATTTTTAAAAAAACTATCCCATTTACAAAAAAATTTACGTTTTGGGCCACTGGATTTGAAAATAGATGGACTTTTTATATTCTTCGAGGACGAAATAGTAATAGTTAAGCAGTGTATAAATTGATTCGTTTGCTTGGTATTCGGGCGAGAGGTGTGGTCTTCTCTAGTTAGTACAACGCAGATGTTATTGTATAAAATGACGGGAGACAGAAGGAGAAGCAACAGGCCAGGATACCAAGCTGTGCCAAAAGTTTGCCGCGTTTGTTTGAACCACAAATAAAAGAGGGTTGCAACTTTTTATGCGGCACGTTCGTGACTTGCGAACAAAAACACTTGTTTGATGCTGATGATGTTGTTAATTTGTTGAAACTTACAACTACAGTAGATTAAAACTATAACGTAGTCCAAGTTACCAAGTCATCGTGTCTGTTGCGATGAAATCTGCGAATCAAAATTGTATTTATGCAGGAACGCAGGAAATCGTGACTCTAAAATGGGATTTTATTTTATATCCTGACAGCAGACAGTTTACTGATTAAAATAATTCAACCACGCAGCTGAATCGCCGACGTGAGTTGAGCAAATTTCCAAAATTAAATTTATAGGCCTATGTTTTAAGGTTTCAAATAACAATTTGTGAAATAGGTCTATTCACGACGGTACTGAATAGCTGCAAAATGGTTCGCACGCAATTCCGCATATTGGGAGTATCTTCAATAAACAAACCATTCCGTGCTTCACACACCATTCCGAATGTTGGGAGTATCTTCAACACACAAAGCATTGAGTGCTTCGCACACCAACCCCCGTATTGGGAGTATCTTCAATACACAATGCATTTGCGTGCTTCGCACGCCAACCCCACGGTAGAATCCACCACATGGCTTTAAACCCACTTTTATGATATTTTACGTTTCGATCGATTTTGGGGGAACCAAGCGAGCTATAAGGTCGCGTAAAAAAACAAAATGTGCAGAATAACATCCTACATTTATATTTGTAGAAAAAACTCAAAAACTAATTCATTCTCGTAGGAAACATCTAAAAAATAGTTACTTCCGGTCAAAAAACGTGCTTCCGATTGTTGGATTTGTTTTGGTAATAAACTCGTCCGAGCGACGTAGACAACCAACATGTCTACCAAATTTGAACCAAATCGGACTTAAAATGCGGCCGCTAGAGTGCGAACACATATATATATATGATTTTTAATGACTCCCCAAAACGTGTTCTGGGGACCATGATAGATGCCCATTTGCTACTCCCGACCTTGTGTCTTACCATAAGGGCCACTGCAATAGCTCATTTTTTCTAAGGCAATTCGCTAAAAACGCAAACCGTATCGAGCTGATACAAATATTAAAACAAATTGCGGGTTTGGTTATGTATCGCGCATGCGTTGGTTAATAGGTACAATATTACGTGGATTCATTTTTTTATGCGTTACGAAAAGAAGACCTTAAGTTTGGTTTTTACATAACAAACTCGCTTTGCTCACAAACCCCCGCGGCGAAGCAAATGCAAACAGATTAATCTATATTGTAGTTTCACGTGAATGACGATTGATTGGGACGGAGATTTTTAATTTTTAAATAAAAGATTTTTCAACTTATAAAATATGACCAAAATGTGATACGTTAAAGCAATATTTCAAACTGGTCAAACAGGCCTAGTCTACACTAGCCTAATATTATACAGAGGTAAAATTTGTTTGTATGTAGGGGGTAATCTCTGGAACTACTGAACCCATTGAAAAAATAGTTTTACTAATAAAAAGCTACAGTATCCCTGAGTAACATAGGCTAGAATTCATTTTGATAAAATCATTTTCTCTTTCAATATTTGTAAATTTAGTCGGACAAAATTCTTAGGTTAGGCTTAGACTGATTAACCATCACATGTATTTACATTTATTACCATAGCAACCATTTGAATAAAATAACAGATAATACAGCTGTTTGCTCTAATATTTCTATTAACAGCTGATTTCAAACTTTGAAGAAATTATTTTTAGGCTATTTCTAACATTTAGGTTAGGTTTTTATTAAAGTGTAGACCCGAGCCTTGCTGGTTTTTTTAACCTTTATTATAACTGTAGTTATAAAATATACGAAATAATTTGATTTGAACATTTAACATTATTTACCATCTTATTAATCTTACACCTTTATTATAAAGAAAACATAACATGAATATGTGTACCGAAGGTTGAAACGGGGTTGGCTTTCGGAGCACGCAAGGGTTTCCACTGTAAAGAATAAAGTTGGCATAATTTTAATTGTGATAGGAGTTTGAATAAAATTATAGTAAGCGTTTTACGTTGTTAGTGTTTGCTAACCTAAAAGAACTGTTGGTTGTGAAGAATAATTACCCGATTCTAAATTTTCCAATTTGGTTGCTATAGTAATAAATCTAAATGCGTTCAAGAAACGTGAGTTGGTTCAGCACAGGCCTAACCTAAAATTGTGTTGATCTTAAGATCCGAATCAGCTGTTTTAGCCCATTAGTAATATGTAACAACAGATGTTTAAATTATAATATAGTAAGAATTTTTGGGTCTTTTTAGAAGAGGACAGCCATGAATGTTGAATGCAGGTAAACATACTATGACTAAATACTATAAGTTAGAATTTCAGGCAATAGTTTTCTTTTTTTTCTTAATGCTTGCATTTCTGTTACATAAAATAACGCAATTTATTAATGTTACTAACTTATATATATTTACAGAAGTACAATTAAGTAATTAAGTAATATGTATTATTTTCAATATTTAGACTGGTAGAACTTACAGTCTTTAATCACAGTATAGTTTCAGATTATAAACATAAATACGTTGACTTCAGTAAGGTCTTTGGCTAATGCTAATCTGGCAAAGCTATATCTATCGGGTTAGAAAGATGGCTGAATGTTCGCTACTCTAATTCACCAAGTCAACTTTTGGCTTTGTTCCTTTTTGTTTAAAACTTGATAGAATTAAATTTAAACACAGATAATCAAACAAATACTATTATATTATAAACTAGTTATAGTTTCATTATTGTAGCTCGTGCATCACTGAAGATGGCGACATTGTAGTCGAAACGCTCCTTAGAAATAAACTTATTAGAATAGATTTGTTACGACAACAACTAAAACTGACTTATTTACAAAAGACAAATACGTTAGGTAGGTAACCAATATTGCAAAAGCAACCCCAACAGTTTAAAACCCCAATTACTGGAGGGCTGTTTGTACAAACATAATAAGACCTGCCTATACTATAGTATTATTAACAAAACCATAAAATACAGATACAGGGTCAATCAGAGCACCCGTGCCAAATGTATAGCGACTGAACTGTATGGGTTCAGTAGAAGGGGCTTCATAGCCTCGACTGCGCCCAAATAAAGGCGATAAACAAACAAACAAACAAACTGAACCAAATGAGCTATAGCCTTCGTTTTAGCTTAAACCCCAATATTTCGACCCTAGAGAATTCAGTAAACAAATTTTCAAAGGTTTACAGGTCTCGTTTTAAAGGTTCACTGTTCATTTAGGAAAAAAAGTTTTAACTTATCTTCATGTACTTATCTTATCATGTACAGGGTGTTCCAAAACGTCAAAAAAGTAAAGTTTTGCAGTTAGTTTTATTGTTACCACATAGCATAGCCTAAACAAACCAAATTTTTATCCTAGATTCATAAAGAAGATACCCTTTTCAAAAATGTGCTTAAGTTGACCCTTACGCAAAAGATTTCAAATTACATACAAAACACGTCTTCGTATTCATTATTTTTACTTACTGTTCCATTAAAAAATAAAAAATAAACTTTATAAAAAAGTAAAATTTGAGAATTAAGTATACTTTCGTCAAAAATAGTAAATTACATTGAGTAATAAAGAGTGTTGGAAAATAAGTTTCCCAGGCGCCATTTTGAAACGGTTAGAGATAAAGTCAAACTTGAAATACAAAAAAAGTTTGTTTTTTAAAGACATTTTCAATGATGTGCTTCACGACTAAAGTTACTATTTGGAGTTTTTGAGTTTTAATGTGTTTTTTTTCCAAAATTGTTAGTATTTTTAAAATTTGAAAATTTTTGAATAAGGGTCAACCTAAGCACATTTTTATATGAAAATTCGCTAATAATTGCATTTTTATGATTTGCGTCTAAGAGGTAAAATATTTTTCGCAGCCTATATTTTAGACAAGTCGCACTCATAGATGTTAAATAATCCTCAAAATCCTCTTTCGTTCGGAATATGGGTAACAGACTGACGGAAAACGCAATATTTAGCACTCACTGGGGACAAAGGGGAAACGGATGGATTTGGACGAAACTCTCTATGCGTGTTTGAGCTTATGAAATAATTTTGTTTAATTACTTGTAGTGTAAATACGGCTTAGTAAAATATTCACCAGACGTTACTTCCATTCTATGTCTGAGAGCGAAGCTACAGGTTTACATTTAAGATAAAACCTAGCGTGTATTGATTAGGAGTTATTTGCAAAACCAATTTTACTGTTGACCTTGAATACAGTTTTCACGACAAGTAGGGGACGGGGAGTTTTGAAATTTAATTTGAAATTATAATTTTATAGTTTGTAAAAATTGTCAGCTTATGTGAAGTTTTTCTTTTGACTTGATTCAATTTTCCGAATGTTAACTTTTTCTATTCTAAGATGTCCGTGTCCCGCCATCTTGAAACCGTCTGCTTTAATATTTTGCATAACCAGTTTAAATTATATTCCGTTTACTCTCCGAGCGTACCTCCCCTCACTTGTGGGAATTGCAATTCCTTTACAGAGGGAGAATGAATCTCTAACAAACGAGTTAAACTTAACAATATGAGATTGGAATATCTTGAAATAGTATTTCGTTTAATATTTCAATTATTCTTTATTCGCCCGCAACGTATCCAAGACGATCTTGGTTTAAATCTATAACTTATTGTCTTTAAATATAAAAATGAATAATTCTTTGCGTCTTTTGTCCTCTATAGTCTCAAAAACTATTCGACCGATTTCACTAAAAATTTCACAGTTTATCCATATCACTGGCAGGAGTGTTTAGACATTACAGTTACTACAGATTAAATAGGTGAAATGGGGTTGCTACCCCTATACAATAAATATAAATTAAATTAACTTTCTCCAAGATATAAAACTAAAATGGTGTAACTTTTTTTTTAAGTGATATAAAAAACCATTTGAAATTTGATTACTTAAGTCAAATGGATGAAGGGGAATAACTACCCTTAAAATTAAATAATAATCAATACACTTAGTTTTTCTATATGCTCAAAAACTATTCAACTAATTTCACAAAAATTTTACAATGTACACATATTAGTACCAGGATTGTTTAGAGAATATGGTAGTTACAATAAAAGAGATTAAAATGGTGTAGCTACACCATAAATTGCACTAACTGTTTACAAATAATAAATATAAAATTATTTGATATTATTATTAAGCAATATAAACAAACTACAGTATTTGCAATTCAACTACTTATGTCAAAGGGATGAAATGAGATAACTACCTTAAAATTAAATATTCATTTATAAACTTACTGTATACTCAAAAACAAGTAAATAAATTTCACAATGTACACATATTAGTAGCAGGATTGTTTGGAGAATACAATCTTTACAAACAAATATATTGGTAGCTACCCCTTATACAATAAGTGCAGTGTACATTTTCCTTGTAGGGCTATTTCGCGGGAAAGAAGGACATACTTGTCTATGAATAGGTCAAGAAAAACACTGTTTCGGAGTAGTATAGTGAATAAAACATTACACTGTATGTAGTTTATACTACACTATGTCACTATACACTATACAACTTTAAAGTAGACGTGATTGAGGAACTTACTCTATGTAAAAATACTATTTTATTAAGATGTTAAAAATTTGGTCCGTATGCTTTTTTCATGTGTATTGAATATTGCATTTTCATAGGTAAGGATTTTTAATTTATTATCATTATTTTCGTTAATTATTGTTAAAATTGATGAACATTAAATTAATAACTTATTATTTGATTGTTTGATAATGTTTAATTTTATTCAACATTAATATTTGATAGGTAAGATTTTAATGTACTTTATTTCATGTTTACATTTAAAATGATATGATTCGATGTAAATAAATGCAAATATCTTCAGAACGATTTGATATATGGATGTGCGATTTTCATAATTTATTTTGACTTAAAATTCTACATTGAAATGATGTATCATATGACCATTACCTATTAAAAAAGTTACTTTCAAAATGGCGGATCCAAGATGGCGGACCAAATTTTTACATAGGGATTTTTTAGAGGGGTTCCTCAATCACATCTACCTTCAAATTTTCTTTATATACGAAATATTAAACCGTTCTCAGACTTTTCACCCACCCTGTATATTTGTTTTTTAGTTTTCACTGTATATTTATCTCTAGTGTTTATTGTGACGAAGTTTATAACAATAACAAAGACTTTTGTACGAGAGGATAACGTCTTCAACAAAACCGTTCGACTAAACAATCACGAACAAATTTTAATTTTTTACAATTTGGATTTATAGGTCGTACAACGGCTAGCCCTATAATTCAATGACCCTATTTTCCAACCCCCGGAGTGAGTTAGTAGGGGTACAACACCCCCGGAGCTCCCGCGCAAACACTCAGCGGGTAGCCCATTAACACGACAACTCGAGTCAACAAATACTAAGGCACTAACTTCCCCATTTGTTATGGGTCGGCTAGGTAATTAATGTTGAAGGGTCAGACGGGAACGACAAATACCGCGGGTGCACAAGTCTTCAAAAAGTTGTAAATTTTAAATACAATACATTTACATAATAGAATAAATTGAGTTATATAATGTACATGTTAGGTTTTTTTTTATAACGATTTAACTAAAAAAAAACAGTTGATCAGATTTTGCTGCTGTGGTAACATGGGCTTTTATAGGGATAAATCGTCAAAGATGAATACAAACAGTAAGCGTGATCAGGTATTTGTCTAAATATTCTGGATTTCTTCTGATAACCGCGTTAGACTTATCTTTAACGCAGCCAACAGATCATCGGCGATGCTATTAACCTCCTTTAAAAACTTTTCCGGGAAGCGGCGTGAAGCAGTGGTTAGAGCGATGTATGTCCACCAATGTACAATTCGTTCAAGCCATGGTTACATTGAGATTACGACGTGTTGGGGCGTTTTCTATACTAATATTATAAATAAGTAAAATTTGTTTGTTTGTAATTAGGTGGTAATCTCTGGAACTACTAAACCGTTTGAAAAAATAGTTTTAGTAATAAAAATCCACATTATCCTTGACTAACATAGGCTATAATTAATTTTGATAAATAATTTTTTTATTTCAATAATTGTACATTTATTTGGAAAATTTCATAGGTCAGGCCTAGACTGACGAACCAACGCATGTATTTACATTTATTACCACAGGAACCAATTGAATAAAATAACTGACAAAACACTTGTTTGCTCTAATATTTCCATTAACAGCTGATTTCAAACTTTGAAGCGATTATTTGTATTTCTAACTTTTAGGTTCAGTTTTTATTAAAGTGTAGACCTGAGCCTTACTGATTCTTTTAACCTTTATTATAACTGCTGTTATAAAATATACGAAATAATTTGATTTGAACATTTATTTTATAACCATCTTAGATTTGGTGTTATTATTAATCCTACACCTTTATTATAGAGAAAACATAACATGATTATGTGTATAGAAGGTTCCAACGGGGTTGGCGTGCGGAACATTCAGGGGTTTCCCCTAGTATTTAATGTGGCACGGAATCTTTGGTACGCGAGTCTAACTCAAACTTGTTTGACTTCTTGAATTGATTGTATTAAACATTATTGTTAATTAATCAAAATTATTTGTTTACATAACTCAAAAAACCAAAGCATCCATTACATCCGTTGGTGTAATTATTGTTATTTTCTGCAGAAAATATCAGAAGGCTAACAGTAAGTAAAACGTTACATAGGCCTATAAAGCAAAACAATAACAATGAACTTTTTCAATGAAAACATATTTAATACAACTTGAATTAAATGGTACTTAAATAAAACTCAATCAAAACGTAAAATTTTCTAATTACATTTCTATTACAAAGGTTAAAGAGCACTGAGGCGTCAAATTCACAATGATTGAATGAAACCCCGAACCACAAATAGAAGGAACAAAAAACAATAACAGAACAATTTAATGAAAAGTTATGTTTAATGTACTACCCTAATGCACATTTCAATGACACATTCATCATCCTCAGAGGGATGAAACGTGCATTAGGGTAGTACAATAAACATAACTTTTCATTAAATTGTTCTGTTATTGTTATTTGTTCCTTCTATTTGTGGTTCGGGGTTTCATTCAATCATTGTACATTTCTATATCTAGCCACAGTATGAACCAAATATGGCACACTGGTTAATTTCCACAAGACGGATCTAACGTCGTAAAACGGATAGTTAAAACAATACGACTTTAATTCAAACGAGAATAAAGATCCAGCATTTATCTAATGTAGAAACGGGGAACCAAACCCTAAACCGATAAATATTAGTATAATTATTTTCTCCTTTGAAGCTAGAGCTTAATTTTGTACAAAAATATTTATATTAATACCTCATCAACTCCTATAAAAGCGAGTGTACGTCCGTGCGTGAGTAACAATATAATATAACAGCTGATTTCGCCCATCATCTGTAATACTTAAACAAAACCTAGTATAGATTATACTTTGGGGTTATGTTCACAACTTCAACCAATAATATAAGTCTTGTGAAGTTGATTTTTTTAAACATGAGTTAAGTAACTAATGCAGGTTATAATACGTTATAAAATTTGATTTGAGATTATAAAATTAATATAAATTCAAACTTCTATCTATACTAATATTATAAAGAGGTAAAGTTTGTTTGTTTGTATGTAGGGGGTAATCTCTGGCTCTACTGAACCGATTGAAAAAATAGTTTTACTAATAAAAAGCTACACTATCCCTGAGTAACATAGGCTATAATTAATTTCGGTAAAAACATTTTTTTATTTCAATATATTTGTAAATTTAGTCGGAAAAAAATCTTAGGTTAGGTCTAGAATGATAAATCAACACATGTATTTACATTTAATTACATAGCAACCAATTGAATAAAATAACAGAAAACATAGCTGCTTTAATATTTCCATTAACAGCTGATTTCAAAATTTGAAGCAATTATTTTTGTATTTCCACCTTTTATATAGGTTAGGATTTTAAAGTGTAAACCTGAGCCTTGCTGGTTCTTTTAACCATTATTAACTGCTATTGTAACATATAAGAAATAATTTGGTTTGAACATTTAACAATATTTAACATATTAGTTTTGAGATTATTATTAATACTACACCTTTATTATAAATAAAACATAACATGTTTTTAGAAGGTACCATTGGGGGTTGGCGTGCGGAGCACGCATGGGTCTCCCCTAGTCATTAATATATTCCTTTATACAAATTTAAAGAAGAGATACTCATTCGTTTAACTTCGGAAACATTCGTACATCTTCGTATAACACATAAACATATTTCATTAATCATGTCTTCATTATAATATTAATAACTTCTAAATCATTTGATCTATCATTATGAAATAAAAAGTAATTAAAAGACAATATTTTTATCAATATTTATATATATAATAATGTATAATATAAATACACAATTTTAACAAATAACAGTTTCATAAACCGTTATAATTGTACACATTTACCTAGTTAAAAATCTCCGTCAGCATAGTTAGGTAGGCCTAGATAAGTCATAATTTTTTTTATGATGTATTCGTATGTGTAACTGTAATTATCTGCCTGTGATTTTTCACGGGAACTTACTAGTACATAGTAATAATTAGTTATTTAATAAAATGTAAAACACCCCATCGACTTGAGCTCATTACCATCTAAGGGGGTTAAATCGAGTAACTACTCCTATATTATACATATAAATTCTCTAATTTCCTACAAGCTAGAGATCTGAAATACAATATTCCATTCTTAGAGGGAACTGCTATTAAAACCAAAAACAACTCGTTCATTAGCTTCCTTCTGAAGATTGAGAGCTGAAATTGGGCACATATTTTATTTCGAACAGTCTTGTCACTACAAGTTAATTTTTGAAAACGTACATTAAATGTTTAACGTTATTTTGAGCAAATCAAAGTGCAAAGGCAGCCTTAATTAAACGTTATAATGTTAACGAGATTGCATACGTGACAACCCGACCACCTTTCCAAGTGGCTGCAAACATCTCTTGACCAACCTTCTAAACTAAAGTTTTCCCACTAACACGTTCACTGCTAAGGACGCACATGTGAGCTTGACACTGAACACTATGAGAAGCGGCCGACGCACAGTGCATTGCACGCCAACCCCCTTATTGGGAGTATTTTCAATACACAATGCATTGCGTGCTGCGCACGCTAACTCTCGTATTGGGAATATTTTCAATAAACAATGCATT
>JAGFPH010000828.1:256885-274027 GCA_018207615.1 Philaenus spumarius
TAAGTTTATTGGTATTTGCTATTTTTAACATTTAGTCAAACTTTATAATTTGAAATGAAAGTTATTCCTCATCCTCTTCGTAGACTGTTCCCAATGAAGGTGATAAGTCACTCGCTATCCGCTAAAACTGGTCCTTCTGCTAGTGTGAATTTTCGGAGTTTTGCTTTTCAAACTATAATGCCAACAAGTAAAATGAAGAAATTTTCAAAAAGCCCAATATTGTAACTTTAAATAGTCGCCATTTTGTGTATTGCGAATCTTGTGATGTCTTATTTGCGGCATTGTGTTCTCCTAAGATAGACTTTTAATTTGATGTACAACTCGACCTATGTTCTTTTAAGGTTTTCCTCCGACTACCTGTGGGCCGTCTTCTTATGGTGATAACAAAATTATAATTCCTTCAAAAGTTATTTTTTTTTGATACAAAAATATAACGCCGTTCACAGACTTTTCAGACACCCTGTATATTGAGTGACTTGTACGCAACTGTCAACCACAACAAAAATAAATTAAATGAAAGGAAACACAATACTGCTTTTATATAGGATAATTTGTTGTTGCTGTTGATCATTACGGTAATACAAACTTGAATGTATTCCGGCATGTGTTGATGGTAGCATTATAGCGTAGAAATGGGTTTAAAGATGGCGCCCGTCTCGAAGGGTGTCTTTATCAGCCGATGATTTATTTTTATGTTTTTAAGTTTCTGGGGCGCGTCGCTTCAAACAGGAAGCGTTGGAGACATTTTGTAAACTGTAAACCAATAAGAAAGATTTTATTGGTTAGCGGAATATGCTCTGGTACTTATAGGGTGTTTTACAAGGAAAGGTCGTTGGGACTTGAGCTGTCTACTCTACATGGCATCAGGATATACAAGGTAATAGATAACATATTAGTAATTGTTTTGTTTTTAACTTTATTTTTTGATATACAGAGTGAGAGAAAGTCTGAGAACGGCTTAATATTTCATATGTAAGGAAAATTTGAACATAGATGTGAATGAGGAACCTGCTCTATGTAAAAATACTATTCTATTAAGATGATTAAATTTTGGTCCGCCATCTTGGATCCGCCATTTTGAATGTAACTTTTTTTAAGTGGGAAAGTGATCATGTGATACACCATTTCAATGTAGAATTTTAAGACAAAATCAATGCTGACAACCGTACGTCCATATCTCAAACCGTTCTGAAGATACTTTCATTTATTTACATTAAGTCATATAATTTAATGTAAAAATTAAATTATGTAAAAATTAGAGCATTCTGGAACAGCTGAAGGAAAACAGTTTGAACATTAATTGTAATAAAATAAAATAAAATCTGAACTCAAAATCTCACAATAAATACGTTTACTAACCTCAAACGAGTTTCAACGACAATTTCGCCATCCTCAGTGGTGCACGGGTTACAGTAACCAAACTTTAACTCACAGAAACGCGTTTGAGGTTAGCAAACGTATTTATTGTGAGATTTTGTGTTCAGGTTTTATTTTATCTAGTTACTTTCTCACAAGTCCAGCTCGTCAGTTATTTATTTAGTGTAATAATTTTCTTCTAAGGTTTATTTCAATTAGACTGTCAATTCCCCTTCACTAACCCCCCCCCCCCCCCCCCAAAAAGGCTCATAAATCCCAAAACCAATTTCCTGTTATGCACCACAAGATACATACAAAGTGTTCTTAACTCGTTTTCAGTAACAAAAATAACAAAGGGGGTTAAAGGGACTTTATGGAACCTCTGTATATGTTGGTAGTACTTCTTACTTTAGAAAAAATCTGGCAACGTTGTAATATCATTTCGGAAAAATGGCTGACAGTTGCCTATATTAAACCGCCTATTAGTGTTTTGGTTTTGTTCTTTGTTCTGGAACACTTTGTCAGCTTTCCTGTCAGATACTGTATACACTACTGCAGAAGACATTACGTGCATACATTGGTAATGTTGTATAACAAAGCAGCTGGCAGAGAGCACTCGTCTACGGCAGAGAGGGTTTGTGACGACATCGGGCATCTAGAAATGTGCTTCGATTATAAATTCAGAGATGAACTAATTAAAGACTATCTAAATTGGAACGATTGCAAAAAAACTCAAAATGTTTTATTAACTTATGGATTAGTCACTTATCAGCTGTTTAGTAAAACCATGTGGCTAGTATATATTTTCCCTACAGCTGTTAATAAAGTACGTTTTCCACACTCACAGCAGTGGGCAAACTAAACTACATGTGTTCAACATCAAGTAATTATACCTCTTTGTTTTACTTTACCGAACGGCTAAACAGCTGGTATGGGGTAAAGTAACACTTTTCGCACTCCATCTGTTTACTTTGCGCACTGTACGCAATGTAAACAGCTGATGTAGTCTATGTTTTTAAAATGTTGACTGTTATGAATTGTTTAAAAAACTAAAACACTAATTTAAAATGTAGCTGTAGGAAAAACGTTGTGTGTATCAAGGGTGCAAAGTTCAATTTGTCACACTCAATTTTGCACCCTAGACACACAAATCACTATGCACACTCACCAATCAGTTGGAAGTGTGCAACGTAAATGAAGACCATTCCGGTGTAATCGTTCTATTCGCGAGTGGTACTTGAATTTCAAGAGGAACTAGTGCGTGAAGGCTTTAATGGAAAATGGAAACTTTTCAAATTGTTTAGTGTTTAGCGATTCCACTTGTGTGGTAAAGCGAACAGACACGTCGGAACACCCGCACGCTTACGACGAACACGAGCGCCATTCTTCGGAAGTTAAGGGTCTGCTGTAGTGGCGGCCATCTTGGATTTTTATCCTATAAAATTGTTGCAAGGTCTCATTTTAAGCACAGTCACAATACGCATCCGTCTTGCATTTTACATTTAAAAAAAATGCTTTTGATTTTTTATGTAATTGACATTTTGTAAGTACAAAGTTTTAATTTTTTTCCTAACAAAATAAAAAATTAATAATGAAAAATAATTTGCAAGCCGGATCCGAAATTTTATAAAGAATATTCAGTTTTTTTTCAACACTCAATTACAAAAGATAGACTTAGAAAATGGTTTGAAATGAGGCAATGTCAAAGCGTTCAGCTGCAAGAAATTGCACTGTTTAGATAGGGATACAGTGATAAGCGGTTGCGTTTCCGGTTGATTTCTCGTTTACTGGAGCAGACCCTTAATATGTGTTATGCCTTCACTGACAACAAAGTGTACGGCCCTTGATTCTCTGCAGAACAAACGATAATAAACGGTACCAGAAACTGGCACATACTTTCTCACAAACATATTTAAATTATTAACACGTCCACTGCCAAGGAAGCACATGTGAGCTTGACACTGAACACTATGGGAAACGGCCGACGCACAGTGCATTGCACGCCAACCCCCTTATTAGGAGTATTCTCAATTCACAATACGTTGCGTGTTCGCACGCCAACCCCTCGTATTGGGAGAATTTTCAATGCAGAGAGCATAGCGTGCTTCGCACACCAATTTTACATCTATGTGCTACTTACGCACATGTGCGTCAGCTTTAAAATATTAGATTATTACTTGAAAAGGTTAAAAAATAAAAAAATAAAGTAATATCTACTAATTTAGGCTATAAATATAAAAAATAGAAGGTCAGCTCCTAGCATAGGAAGTACGAAATTTGAGTAGCAGTGAACGTGTTAAACAGATTTACTGTGAGTTCATAATTGTCGAGAGGGGATACAATAAAGTAGGAGAGTAACTAATAACAATAAACGAGAATATTTAGAAAGATGCGGTTTTTTTGCATATAGTAATATACATAAGGGTTACAAATAAGCTAAATTTTATTTTTATAAAAAAATAATAACTGATTTTTTGTTTTTGTTTTTTTGGCCAAAAAAGGGGTTGTTTTGCAAAAATTTTCAAAACCTTTTTTCGTGCACCTATACAGGCCCAATTGACATGTTTGGTGCAAATTTGTTCGAAATCGATCGAATAGTTTTCTCTCTAGCTTTGTACACATATAGACATACATTTTGTAAAAACCATTTTTATGGACTCATGGGGTCCCAAAACGGATATTTTCACGAAAATCTCAACATCGATTATTTTGCCATCAGTATAGGCCTACTTTCTCGATACTATAGTATAGTGAGAAAGTAAAAGGAATCATTTTACGAACTAAGTTACAACACAACGGCTTAGCAAGAGAGACTTAATTTGATACGAAAAATAGACAGTGCACCTCCTCATTACCACATGGATGGACACGAGATCACCCGTCAGGCAGATGGATCGGTCGTACTGGCCTCCTCGATCCTATTATATCGATTTTTAGTGAATTTTGATAGGAAAGATGAGTTATTGCAGTGACTCTTTTGGTGAGACGTAAGGTCGGGTGTGGTCAGTGAGTACCGATCATGGTTCGCATAACACGTTTTGAGTGTCATTCAAAATTGTATATATATTTATATACGTAGACTACATATGTTAAAGGCCGCATTTAAAGGACCAATTTTTCCAAATTTGGTACATACGTTGGTTTTCTATTTCGTTCGGACAAGTTTTTAGCCAAAAAATCCAATAACCAGAAACACGTTTTTATCAGAAGTAAAAGTTTTTGAGATTTTTCATACTAGAAAGAATTTTTTTGGGTTTTATCTAAAGTAATAAATATAATAGACTATTATTCCATTTTTTTACACGACTTTATAGCCCGTCCGGTTCAACCAAAGTCGACCAAAACGTAAAATAATTTAAAAGTACCAGGTTAAAATCCTCGTGGGACAGCTTTTGATCTAAGGCCGACGAAGCCTTTTGAACTGCTGCCCGTTGCGAGCGAAGCTGTTCCTAATTCGGGGCCGCAATGTCAAGGTGCAAAATCGCAAAGCAGCGCGTGATTCGGATACCTTTTCTGTAGCCTTTTTGATTCCCTAACGGATGAACTGTCGAAACAATCGAATGAAAGATAATAGTTAAGTTAAAGATAGTAACAGCATATTATGTACATACAATATTGTTGCCGGGTTGAACAAACCAATTATTACACATAACTTAACTATTATCCAACATTAAATTGTTTTGAAAGTGAAACCATCCGACAGGGATTCAAATGGGCTAAAAAAAAAAATTACTTGAAAATTTTTGTTAAAATGCACGGTTTTTGAGTAATTTAGGTTTGAAATTTTCAAACAGCCGCCATTTTTAAACGCATGATTGGATATAATCGCTTATTTACCTGAGATAGATCATTGTTAGGATAAACTTCAAGGCAAGTTTGAACTCAATCAGTCAAACATTTCTCTAGATATGAATTATTTTGTAAAAAATGGCGTATATCTGGAAAAGGAAGCATTTCCTGACGTATGTTTAGATAACTGTTTTCTTTACTTTAACATATAGAATGAGCTCCCGAACTTTCTGCATATCTTCGTGAATCCCTTTGTTTAAAGAGTTATATAATTCATCCTAATTGAAAGAGTTAAAAAAAATCTAAAACTACTTTTCATCGTTGGAAAGAGTTTCTTTGAAAGTTCCATCAATGAGTGGTTTATCATCGAAGGTCGGAATTATTAACATTTTAGTGTTGTATCAGGTGTTGTAGTCTTGTTAAGTTTTGGCCGGCGCGGTGGTTTGTTGTACATCTACTATGATAATAAGATGCTCAAGATAATGGATCTGTATTGCGTGTATAAATTATAGACAGGTATGTGTAAGATTTTAAAACAACTGGAAGTCGATCGTTTTGTAGATTTGAATGAATATAGTAGTACAGTATTTATTGGGATTTTGGTGGGCTGCAGGTCATTAACAATTTCTTTGAATTGTTATGTAATGTCTCAATATATGTTTCAAAAATCTTCACATGTTTTATTTCCACGGGGTCTCCATTATTGTTTCTGTATTTTTCTTGTTTTTTTATGTTAGAAAGTTGTTTTATTTGTTCTTTAGTTTGATCTATATTGTGTTAATTTGTTATTATTATTAAATTATAACAATTAGTTTGTTATTGTGTATCGATTCTGTAAAGCAGAACAATAAATAACCGTTCAAAATCCAAAATAATTCCTAAAATCCTGATTGTCTTACATTTTATCATTGACAATTGAAAAAGTTACAATCTTGTTTTAATTATTTGATCTGTTAGCCAGTGTTTGCGGGGTGCATTTTTTTCTGCCCTTAATTATTTGCCCCGGTAGAAATTTAGAAATAGACGTTACAAGCCCCTAATCTGGGTAAAACAAAACTCTCTACCGACTGAATCGAACGAACACGCCTGGTGCTAATGATTCTCACAGTCCACACACCTAAAATGAAAGGAGTATTTCGGGCGCAGAGTAGGCAATATAGATACGCGCTTTTGTAACACACGCGCGACTGACCGATTCCTCAGTTCGGGTTACTTGCGACTTTTATATTTCTGAAAAATCACGTGGAGATTAGTTTGATACGCATGAGAAAAACTATAACTTCAAAATATTAAGTTTAAGAGTCTGCTGTAGTGGCGCCCATCTTGGATATTTATCCCATAAGAGCTAGGTTAAATTTCAAACCATTTATTTAATTTATTTTTTTATCATACAATTGTTTGCAATGTCTCATTTTAAGCACAGTCACAATACGCATACGTTTTGTATTTCACATGTTTTTAAATTTTTTTCACGTAGTTTAACTTTTTGAAGTACCGAATTTGCAGTTTTTCTTTTCACAGTAAAAAAATTAAAAGTGAAACGCAAGCCACATCCGCAATTTTATAAAGAATATTCAGTTTTTTTTTCATCACTTAAATACAAAAGATGAATTTATAAAATGGTTTGAAATGAGGCAATGTAAAAGCGCTCAGCTGCAAGAAATTGCGCTGTTTAGATACGGCTATAGAGAGAAGCGCTTGCGTTTCCGGTTGCTTTCTCGTTTACTATAGCAGACCCTTTAATGTGTTATACAACTAATGAAGCCTATATGACTCGTTTTGAGGTTAGAGGACGTTGAAAATGTGTGTTGTTTTTATACAGGATATTTTCACACTATGCGCACAAACTTCAGGATATCGTTTCTTGGGTCAAAATAAAGAATAAAATTGTTTTACTAAAACGCATCGGTTTCCAGATTTCCGCAGTTTCGTTTCTTTTATAAAACAATGTATATCTGGAGATCGGTTTGACTGATTGAGTTCAAACTTGGCACGAAGTAAAATTTAAGTTTGAGAAACATAAATATTGTATCCAATAAAGGGTTTCAAAATGGCGGCCGTTTGAAAATTCCAAACCTTTATTACCCAAAAACCGTAAATTTTACCACAAAATGCCAATACACCTTTGTAGCCCTTTCAATTCCATATCGGACCGAGTAACTGTATGCACTAATATTTAAGTTATGTGTAATAATTGGTTTGTTCAACCCGGCATCCTATACCAACACAGTAAACACAACAATATTGTATGCACATATATGCTGTCATTACAAACAAATAATGTAATACATCCGACCATTTTACCCAAACATCAAACAATTTAAACAATGTATTAAAATGTACGGTTTTAAATTGCAAACAAAATTGTTATTCTTACCCAGCTAACAATATGCTGAAGTTTGTGCATAGAGTTTGCAAACACCCTGTATGATGTATTTTGTTTGCATCGTTCTTCTGAAGAAACTGCTTAGTGACTTTCAACATGGTAAATTTACAGAGTCTATAATTAAACATTTTACTCAGAACTGAAATAAATTTTGCAAAACAAAACAAAAAATCCTAAATTTTAATCATAGGCCTATTTAAATCAACAATTTTAACCCCAAATACTTTAAACACAGTCATTTAGAGAAAATTATATTATTGTTTTCTTTAAAATGCACTTTGATTTTCATGAAGTAGGATCAAACTCTACGGTACTTTGTAAATTAACAGAATCTCAAACTTTTATGATTCTATTAAAATAGCAATAATTCATCAATATCCCAACATAGACAGTGCGCATGCGCTACTCCATACATGTCAGAAGCAGGCACGACAGATGTATCTCTCAGCGTTATTATTTCTATAATAACAACACAAAACTTAATCTAAGAGTTGTAAACATAAGCTTAAATTATTCAAGAAATTGTTGACGTATATGTTAACTAATATGTTATATGTTATGTAATATAACTACACCTATATGTAGCTTAGTCCGAGATTAAACTAATTGTAAGTTATGAATTTGCCGTCCGGCAGCCAGAGGGTGTACACCAACATATACTTTAAATTTGAAATGTGTTATTTGTGTTTTGTGTAATAAATTTACATGTTTTACGACCTCGGTTGAGTAATTTATTTATTGTATTTGAAGAAGGGGGTAAAAGTTCCGAAACGCGTCACAAGTACACAAAAAATTGACGGAATCAAGGTAAGAAACTTTATTGTAATACTTATAAGTAGCTAATTGTAGTTAATTTATCACTAAGGATGACGACTTTGTCGTTGAAACGCGTTTGGTTACTAAACGTGTGTGTGCGTGTGTGTGTGTGTGTGTGTGGGTGTGTGTGTGTGTGTGCGTGTGTGTGTGTTAGTGTTATTATTCTTAAAGCAAATGTAAATTAGTCATATTTTAATGATTTTTTTGTCAGTGTTATCATTTGATTCAACAAAAGAGTTTAGTTTTGTCTTTAGGGTTTTTTTTTAATGCACAGATTTTATATTATTTTGTTTAAAAAAGTATAAATCGTTCCCATTTTAAAGTAAATCGGCCGATTAGTCTGCCATGCAAAACTTCAAATCTGAATCGTATCGTTGAAAATATATTGATTAAAAATCGGCTGCTGGATGGAAAACGAAGCATTATACATTTCGGTGCGGGGAGAAGCTTTCAAATATATTTTTAATGATTCGTTTATCAGATATTTATAATAAGAAATCTCCGTTCGTCTTGATATAAATTCATAAATAATAATTAATAATAAAACAAGACGACGAACAGTCGGACAAATGTGATCAAACGTAACACAGCAAACAATTATTACAGCTAACCTTACCCAACGCCGGGGACCAGAAGCAACAAACATCAGGTACTCACCTGAAAAAGAAAAATTAAAATTAATACTTTACACCAAAACCTAGGACAGTATTTATGGTCTAAATAACAAATTAGTAACTACACTAAATAATTAGAGTTGTATCAATATTACTGTTTTTTTAACACTTAACTGTGACACAAAACACAAAGTAATCGCTATTAACTGCTCCAAGTAACGGTTACTGCTACCTTAATACTATTGTAGTACAGACAACGGAACGAAGAAAACGGCCTTACAAGTCTAAATCAAGTAAATTAAATTGTATATAAGTGTACATATGTATTTATGTGTTCCCACTCCGCATTGTAGCCCTATTAGGTCCAAATTTTGTTGCTCTGACGTGTTTGTCAGCCAAACAAATCCAACAACCGGAAGCTTGATTTTTGACAGAAAGTAATAATTTTTTGAGATTTTCTTTCTAGAACGAAACTTGTTTGGGGTTTATCTAATTAAATAAATAATTCGACCACGCAGCTGAACCACTGACGTGAGTTGAGCAAATTTCGAAAATTAAGTTTATAGGCCTATGTTTTAGGGTTTTAACCAACAATTTGGGAAACAGGTCTATTCACGACGGTGCTGAATAGCTGCAAAATGCTTCGCACGACATTCCGGAATTAGGAGTATTTTCAATACACAAAGCATTGCGTGCTTCGCACGCCATTCCGCATAATGCGAATATCATCAATACACAAAGAATTGCGTGCTTCGCACGCCATTCCGAATATTGGGAGTATGTTCAACACACAAGGTATTACTTGCTTCGCACGCCAACCCCACGGTAAAATCGACCACATGGCTTTAAACCGGGTACTTGTATGGTATTTTACGTTTTGCTCGATTTTGGGGAAACCAAGCGAGCTATAGGGTCGTGTAAAAAAAAAATGTGCAGAATAACATCCTACATTTATATTTGTAGAAAAAACACTAAAAAAATCATTCTAGTAGGAAACATCTAAAAAAATGGTTACTTCCGGCCAAAAAACGTGCTTCCGGTGCTTGGATTTTTTGTGGCTAATGAACTCGTTCGAGTGACGTAGACAACCGACATGTGTATCAAATTTGAACCAAATCGGACTTAAAGTGCGGCTGCTAGAGTGCGAACACATATATATATGATTTTTAATGACACCCCAAAACGTGTTCTGGGGACCATGATCGTTGCTCATTTGTTACTTCCACCCTTGGGTCTGACCATAAGGGCCACTGCAATAGCTCATTTTTCCTATGGAAATTCGCTAATATAGTATGTTACTCTGCACATTTCGTTTTTTTTACACGACCGTATAGCTCGACTGGTTTCCACAGAATCGATGAAAATGTAATGCCATAAAACAACCCGGTTCAAATTCACGAGGAGAAGTTTACCTTGAGGCAGCTTCTGGGGCCGCAAGGGAGAGGTGCATATTCAAAGCAGCGAGTGACCGGGGCTGGAGGCTGAGGTGCAAACAAATTCTACTTGTATATTTCGAACACATAGGCGGCTATTCAGTGCATTCGTGAGTAGATCAATTTCCCAAATAGTCGTTTGAAACCTCTAAAACATATAAACCTAATTTTGGGAATTCGCTCAACTCACGTCAGCGGTTCAGCTGCGTGGTCGAATTATATAGTACAGTATTACTATTGTTGTTAACTGTTTACAATTTTGATTTGAAATTATTTCCTCAGTATTATTAAAAACAGTTATGTTTAATAAATGATCACTGAAATGTGTTCTTATAATATCTGCAGTAACATTTGAAAGTAACTTTATAGTTATTTAATGGTCCGCGTAATGGTTAGTTTCATCAAAATGAGCAGATAAAACTCAGTAAGAAAGTAAATGGAATCAGTATTTGTAACCGCTACTTCAATGTAGCTGTACTCGTTGTAACGGTTACAGATGAGTAATAGCTTGGCCCACGTGTAACCTAAATCAACAAGAAGTAACTGACAGTGTTTATCTCCAATGCACAGCTTCGTTTGTTTTCCCCCCCCCCCCCCTGTTTTACAAAGAAAGAGATATTGCTAGGTAAAACAAGTCAACGTATACTAGTAATTACTAAAACTAACTACACCTACATATTTATTTGGAGTACTTATCACTTCGCTTATTTAATCTGAACTGGAGACTAAAGGTCATTTACCTTTGAGAACAATAGAAAACGTTTTACAAAAATCGAAAAACCTTCTTTTCCCCCCCCCCCCCCCATCCTCTAAAAATAGAAAGATATTTTTTTGTAAAATAAATTAAACTGAAAATGGAATAATTTGTTCTTAAGATACAAGGCGTAAGAAGCTTGTCCTCCATTCAATTAATTTCTTTAAACCTCAACTCTGTTTTTTCTTGGCTTAGGCAATTCTTACCAAACAACTTTTATCTTGTTCTCGTCGCGAAGGCAAAAAGTTCATCTCGTTTACAATACTTGCCTCGATATAAAATTAATCACAATGATCAAGTGTACAGAAACTTCTTATACATTGTGTGTAGATGTTTAGTGCAATAAACAATGTTTTCTACTCATATTTAGACAACATTTTATAATATTTTATAACAAAGAAATATTTTTTATTATTTGATAATATTGCTGCATAATAATATTAAAAATAAATTTAAAACTGTAAATCTGTAATGTATAAGTTAGTTGCAGATACTGTGGTGAAATGGATGTGATTGGCGAAGCTTGCCTCGAGTACTTATTTGTGTAATTTTGGTTTGGTTTTTAATTTTGATTGTACTTGAAAGTAACATAGCTTTTATCTGTTTATATACATGGTGTTCAGAAAAAAGGTTCAAGAATTCAGGGCGTGATTACCTTCTTCAAAATAAGATGAAAATTTCCAAAAAACGTAAGCCCAAAAATGCTCCGTTTTCTGTATTTTTCACAAAATAATTCATATCTAGAGAAATGTTTCATTGATTCAATTCAAACTCGGCATGAAGTTTAACCTAACAACGATCTATATCTAGAAAAATAACCGATTATATTAATAATGAGTTTCAAAATGGCGGCTGCTTGAAAATTTTAACCAAATATTTTAATAAAAAAATTAAAAATACGTTTTTTGTAGCCCTTTTAATTCCCTATCGGATGATGTAACTGTCAAAATAATCATATTGTTAAACACGGCATCCTATATCAACACAGTAAACACAATAATATGGTATGTACATAATGTGCTGCTATTATTTTTAGCTTAGCTATTATCCTTCATCCGATTGTTTTGACAGTTACATAGTTCCCATAGTTCAAAAGGACTACGAGAAAGGTGTCTTGACATTTTTTGTTAAAATGTACGGTTTTTGAGTAATTTAGGTTTAAAATTTTCAAACAGCCGCCATTTTGATAAGTATGATTGGATATAATCATTTATTTTTCTGAAGATACTGTATAATCACTGTTAGTTTAAACGTCATGCCAAGTTTGAAGTCAATCAGTCAAAAAATTCTCTATAAGAGGCTTTCTAGTAACTGAATGACTGACTCAATAGAATCAACGTAGAGCAAAACTGCTTAAGATAAAAGTAAGAAAATTTAAAGGTTCCCCCCAGCCATAAAACTGCTGTTCGGATCAAAAGATAGCAACACTTGTTTCTAACTAGCCAAAGCAACCAACTAGCAAATGTTGAATCGGTTTATTACTATTCACAAATTTTAAAGCAACAGGTTTTTTAGGTTAGATAAACAAACTAAAAGCAAACAAAAAACAACGAAAAATGCTTACTGAATTATAATCCATTAATCTCGTGTTGTTAAATAATATTAATAAAACAGTTGATTTGGATAAAAAATTTAACATAATCTTTATGTGTAAGGCCTACAATAAACCATAACACGTTTATTTGCAACCGATTTGGAAAATTTAGAATCAGGTAATTTTTCTTTACAACTAACAGTTTTTTTTAGGTTAGGTAAAAGCAAACAAAAGGCTTACTGTATTATCATTCAAACATCTGGTGTTACGTATTATGTTGTATTCTTTTAGTTGCTAATATAAAAATCAATAGTGAAATTACAACTTATACCTCAATTCGAATTATTGCGGTTGGTTGTGTCTATTTCTAACTCTGTCTGAAAATATCTAATTATACAATAATCTGTTTGCATTTGCTTCGCCATGATTCGCCGTCGAAGTTAGTGGGCGAAGCAAACAGAGGCGGAGCCCTTAGTTATATATAAAGAAAAATGGTCTACAAAGCATGTATGTTGCATGTGTAGGCTATGTGTGTTCGTTATGCAAGCTCAGAAGGTTTGCCGGATAGGAACCAAATTTAAAATACTGATTAAGGGGAGACCCTACTGAAAATACAGGTTTTCCATAATAGGCCTTTTTTAATTATGAACTATTTTTTTACATTCATTAGAACCTAAAAAATTGTTTACACTTATAAGAATTGGCAAACAAAATTTACATAACTTTTTGAGTTTTTTTAGTTTTTTTTAGGCAAAAAAAGGTTTTTTTAAATCTCTTATAACATTTTTACTACTGAACCACTTTAGCTGTTTGATATCATGTTTTAAATTATATAAAAAGCAGTAACGTTTTGGGTATAATCATATTCGTACCACTAAAAGTTTATTAGTTATGACGTTTCAAAAAAAATATATAGACTATGAAAACAAATTTGTGATTTACATATATTTATTTATTTTAAATACTCATGTATTTGTCCTAGAGGAATACAAATACCCAAAAAGTTGTACTATAAGCTACTAAAGATGTGGTAAGAATTTCATCACTGTAGCTTTAGCAGTTAAAAAGTTATAAGAACTTTTGTGTAAAATATCAATATTGAAAAGTTGCGGGAAATCGCGTATAAATATTCCATTAGTTATTTTAGCTGCCACAGAGGGGAATAACTTGCACAACCAGTATTTGTAGTCAAGATATGCTTTACTTACATATTGGAGGCATTGAAAAATAAACATTGTTGTGCTTCTTTGCAATTACTTTAAAACAATAAAAAAATCTTTTTAGTCCAAAAAGCAAACATAAAGAAGTTCAACTCGACCAAAAGTAAGCGCGCATTGCTTTGAATACATTTTTCACACTGGTATAAAGAGCTTTTGTTGCACATGTTATGTTTTTCTTAAACCGTATAAACTATAGAATCAAGAAAAAAAGAAAAAGAAATTGTTTTTTAAATTGTAATTTTTCATAGGGAATCCCCTTAATTAGCACAAGAGGTTGACACCATAAAATTCATCTCGATTGTTTGCATTTAAAGGTTTAAAATGTGGGTAAATACAATAAAACAATACACCTTTAATTCCCATCAGAATATAGAGCTGAAACTGTGCACAATTACGTGATACGTATAAACATTAGAGCCCTCGTACTTTGATTAATTTCGTTTAAGGGAAGAAAACAGCCTCTAAAACAAAACTTTTGTTAGTTAACTTGCTTTGAAACTGGATGCTAATATTTGGTACAATTAGTTTATAATCGTTACGTAGTAAAAGAAAACCCATCGAACTTAGCTCATTACTGTCTAAGTGTTTAAACTTCGTACGAGGTAGACAGCTGGAATGTGACACGTGTTACTCTTAGGTGATATGTTAAATAGAAACCCCATTTGTATTTCGATTTTGAGTTCAAAGTGTGAAATAGTATAAATACCGTTGAAAATAAATAATGATTCGTGCGCCTGATATTAAGCTAGATATATGAAACTTGGCGCATTTTAAGCTTAAGTTATACATACAAAAGGAAAAACAATTTTACTTCTATCATTTGCGCCTAAGGAATATATGCTGTGGACAATATTTTCGATAAAATGTAGTAATAGAAGTGGAACGCAGTTCAAATCCTGATTTTTAGTTTTACATTCGTTCGGGAGTTGTGAGTAATAAACTAACAGAAATGTTATCTTAGCGGTTACTGGTGCACAGCTGATCATGTCAACACAATAGATCGATTTGGAATAAATTTAACAAAATTAAAATACTTTACTAAAGCGAAATGTGAAATTAGCACATACAATGGCTCGCTACTCTACAAAATGTATCTACAACAATGATTTAAGTATTTTAAAAACACTACACACTTAATAAAAATTACAGGTTTACGATACACGGGAAAAATAATAATTTTGTAAAAATTGAGAATTCGTATGGTGGGTGTTGAAGATAAAACATGTAATTTTAAAAATATTTTAAAGGGTTTCATCTCCTACCTATAAGAAGCTCTAGCATTTCAAAAATATAAAAATCAAAATTTTAAGTCCAATTTGCACGAAAACTGTTTCGTTCATTGAAAAACTCCCAACCTGGTTATAGGGGTTTCCATTATCACACTTTTAGAATCAAAAAGTTATAAAAATATGCAATCCTTTATAATTAGAGTTTAAACTGTTTAATGTTTTTATTATAATAAGCTTGTCCGAACATTGTCTACACCCGGCTTGTACTTTCAGGTGTTTAAAGTAAGCCACTCAAAACTAGCGAACCAACTGTGTACTGAATATTCAACCCATTATCTATCTGAAAGAGGGGTTGAAGAATTTGTATAAGAAATAAATTCCTGCATTGCTGTACGGACTGGCGACGTTTGTGCAGGAATTTTACTTCAGTAATGTGAAATCTGTAATGGTTTAAAACTGTATTGCATCGGTCGGATGCGGAACCTGGGAAATGTCTTGCATCAGCTCGATTTATTACGATTGGTAATTTAGAGCAACCGGGTTAGAGTTATAAACAAGTGTTGATTTCACCGCCAGCAAAACGTCTTGTCGAAGTCTTCTTCGTGTACAGTGTTTACAGCACGTTTTGGGCCCGCATCGTACATCATCAGGGTTAAAAATTACTCGTTGAAACATTCAATAAAAATAAAGCAATACTATGAAAATATATAAATGTTAATAAAATTGCACATGCCTGTAAGGCAGATGTTTTTGAATGACAAGAAATCAAATGCGGTAAATATTTACCTGATTTATAACACAATCGGCGGTGCTTTGCTGACAGACGACAGTTTTTTTATTTGTGTCGTTGTATTTTTGTATATGTGGATCATATAATTCAACATGTTTCCTGGCAATCAAGTTGTCTTTCAACTTCACGTTGTGTGTGTGTGTGTGTGTGTGTGTGTGTGAACAAATTTTTATATTAGAGGTAACTTTAACGTTTAAAAATCACAAGGTTTACGAACAAAGTACTCCGCGTCCTCGGTAAGGTCGGAAGGTAGTTGAGTGGAGGGAGAAACTGGGTCAGCTTTGAAATCGGACCCGGTTGGATTCGAAGCTACGCTTTACTGACGTTTTCGTAGTCGATTCAACTCCACTCAACTTCAGACGCCGACCCACTTCAACGGCTTGGTTTTGGTAGCGTACTTAACTCCCCTACGCTCTACTTAGCTTCGCGAACCGATGGTCACCCTGTCTTTTTTTATTACTTTCAACTAATATTTTTCCCATCACTCACAAAAAATAATCCGGATATAAAAATATTCAATAACGCGACAGAGCCGCTAACGCGAGTTGAGCGAATTTCCAAAACTAAGTTTATATGTTTTACGGTTTCGATCGACTAGTTGGGAAGTTGGCCTACTCACGAAGGCGCTGATTAGCTGCCTCTGTGTACGAAATATATTAGTAGAATATCCAGCGTCGCGAGTTTATACTTTGACCTTACGGCCTCGGGCGATGGACTGCTTTGCTTCGTTCGCAGCGAACAAACTTGGCCGTCGGGCTCGGGACAGAGTAAAATCCCCTACGTGGGTTTGAACCGGGTACTTTTATGGTATTTTAAGTTTTGATCGATTTTGGAGGAAGCAAGTGAGCTATAGGTTCATGTAAAAAAACAAAATGTGCAGAATATTGTCCTAGAATGTTTTTTTAGATAAACCCCAATAAGTTTTATTCTGGTACGAAAAATAAAAAGAAAATGGTTACTTCAAGTCAAAAAACGTACTTCCGATTGTTGGATTTTTTGGCTAGCGAACACGTCCGAGCGGCTTACACATCCTACGTGTGTTCCCAATTTAGAACAGATCGGACTTAAAAATATGGCCATTAGAGTGCGAACACATATGTACAATATATATAGACAACATTTTTAATGACACCCCAAAATGTGCTTATTTTTAATGAACATGATCGGTGCTAATTCACTACTCCCGACCGTGGGTCTTACCATAAGGGTCGCTGCAACAGC
>JAGFPH010000828.1:275569-337434 GCA_018207615.1 Philaenus spumarius
AGACTCTAGCTCTGGCTCGTGCGCTGCTCTGTTCCGCTGGCTTTGCGATGACCTCGCGGCCTCCGATTATGGACTGCTTTACTTAATTCGCGGCGCGCGTGAATTTCACAGGGTACTTTTATAGTAGTTCAAGTTTTGGTCGATCTTGGGGGAGCAAGGCGGACTGTAAGGTCGTGAAAAGAATACAAATTTGCAGAATAATTCCCTATATTTATTTGTTTAGGCTAAACCCCAAAAATGTCTTTCCTAGAACGACAAATCTTAAAAACTTGTTAGAAAACCAACGTGTAAATGTGGACCAAATGGTGTTTAAAATGCTGCCGTTAGACTGCTAACACATATATACATAAATTTGTAACATGTTTAATGACACTCCAAAACATGTTCTGGGTGCTCATTGACTGCTCCCGACATTAGATAATTTTTTCTATGCCATTTACTAATAAAGATATAAGGTATTATTGGCCTTAGAAAATACTAAGAGTATTTCAACAACAAAAACAATGTATATTATTTTAAGGTACGCCTTTGTTCTTGTAAATTTAAATGTAAAACATATTTAATGTTATCAACTTAACAAAACCAAATTTTCTCCTTATTTGAAAATAATTCGACCACGCAGTTGAACCGCTGACGCGAGTTAAGCAAATTTCCAAAATTAAGTTTATAGGCCCATGTTTTAGGGTTTCAACCAACAATTTGTGAAATAGCTCTATTCACGACGGTGCTGAATAGCTGCGAAATGCTTCGCACACCATTCCGCGTATTGGAAGCATCTTCAATAAACAAAGCATTGCGTGCTTCGCACGTCATTCCGTATGTTGGGAGTATTTTCAACACACAAAGCACGCCATTCTGAATATTGGGAGTAACTTCAACACGAAAAGCACTGTGTGCTTCGCACGCCAACCCCCGTATTGGGAGTATCTTCAATACACAATGCATTGCACCAAATGGCTTTGAACCGGGTATTTTACGGTATTTTACGTTTTGATCGATTTTGGAGGAACCAAGCGAGCTATATATAAGGTCGCGTAAAAAAACAAAATGTACAGAATAACATCCTACATTATAATATTTGTAGAAAAAACTCAAAAAAAAAATAATTCTTGTAGGAACAATCTCAAAAAATAGTTACTTCTTGTCAAAAAAACTTGCTTCCCGTTGTTGGATGTGTTTGGTTAAATAACTCGTTCGACCGTCGTAGACAACCAATATGTGTACCAAATTTGAGCCAAATCGGAATTAAAAATGCGGCCGCTAGAGTGCGAACACATATATACATTTATATATATATATATGATTTTTAATGACACCCAAAAACGTTTCTGGAGACCATGATCGGTGCTCATTTGCTACTCCCGACCTTTGGTCTTACCATAAGGATCACTGCAATAGGTCATTTTTCCTATGGAAATTCACTAATAATAATAATAATGTATTGGTATGTATTCTAAACGTCAAAAGATAACCCAATCATTGGAAAACGCTAAAACTAGCCAAGAACCAAAATAATTTTGAATGGTAATCTGTACTAGTTTGAATAAAACACATTTGTCCACTACAAATTAGCTCCGATAAATTTATTCGATGACAAATAGTCTCAAAAATTCCGCTATCAACTCTAAAAGTGTCACACATCCGCCATTACTGCAACCGTATGACAAGCAATGTGTAATAAAGTGTACTACGTCTTGGCAACAACGAAGTTTGCGTGTTTTCAGGTGTTTTCCATGTTTAATTAGCTTTGTTTATGAAAACAATTCCTCCCTGGGAAACAGTTTCTATTGTGAGTAGCCTACTGTTGTTAGAAATGCAGGATGCAAAATCAATAAGAGAGAGTGAGAGAACAGTTTAATCCTTAGGGATTATAGTAATCCTGGGGGATACAATGACAGTTGGGGGTTGTTTATGTAAGTTTGGTACACGTTGCTTCGAGGTAGAGAGACACCTTGAGTGTGAAAGTGAATTTATGGTAATAGTTGAACATAGATTAAAATAGTTCTTATAATATAACCGTTTTGTAATTTATCTACTACCCCGTCTCCAATGTCTATCAAGATACAAAAGACAAATTATTAGTAATTTCTACATTACAATGGTAAGTTTAAAATGAAATAATTCGACCACGCTGACGTGAGTTGAGCGAATTTCCAAAATTAAAATTATACGTTTAAAGGTGTCAACCTACTATTTGGGAAATTGAACTACTCACGGAAGGCATTGAATAGCTACTAATATATTAGTATTGAATTTGTTGCACCTAAGACTCCAGAACTCCTTCATTCCACTCGCAGAGAAAAAACTGGCTTTGCGTGTTTGAACCTCGACCTTGCGACCTCAGGTTATGGACTGTTTAGCTTCGCTCGCAAACTCGTCCGTCGGTCTCGGATCAGAAAACCCCCCACGTGGATTTGAACGGGGTAGTTTTATGGTATTTTACGTTTTGGTCGATTTTGGGAGAGCCAAGCGAACTATAAATGTGCACAATAATATCCTACATTAATTTTTTTAGATATAATCCCAAAAAAATTAATTCTAGTAGGAAAATCTAAAAAAATAGTTACTTCTGGTCAAAAACGTGTTTCCAGTTGGTGGAACAGGTGCGAGCGCCTTAGGCAACCAACGTGTGAACCTATTTAGACCAAATCGAGCTTAAAATGCGGCAGTTAGAGTGCGAACACATATATACATATATATACAGGGTGGTTATAAAGTCACTCCCCCCCCCTTTAACTTTTGTGTTTGTTAAAACAAACAAATATCCTATGGGGAACGATACTAACTTAACCCAAAGTATCTTGTAAAGCAATTGGAAATTTTGAGTGTCCCCTAAAAATGGGGGCGACTCAAAAATTTTAAATGGGAAGTATGGTCATATTATACCTCATTTTAAAGGTCTATGACGTTCTCACACATGACTAGCTTCTCATTAAAACGTTTAAGTCGAGTCCTACATCTTGGAAAATTTTGTAAAAAATAAAATTTACGAAACCGATTTCGAAGCAATTTTTTAGGTCAAGCATTTTAAAATAAACATTTTTTTATGTTGAATTTTTTTCTAAAAACTCTTCATTTTCGAGGAATCAGCGACTTTATGTCGATTTATTTCAACACGTTTAGGGCTGCCATTTTGTTTTGTGTGGTCCGATTGTTATTTTCTTTATGTCATTTTCCTAGTCTTAAAACACCTTTAGGTCTTGTAGGTATCACAAGACCATACTTCCCATTTAAAAATTTTGAGTTGCCCTCAAAATCCCCCATTTTTAGGAGACACTCAAAATTTCCGATTTCTTCAAAAGATACTTTAGGTTAAGTTAGTATCGTTCCCCATAGGATATTTGTTTATTTAACAAACACAAAAGTTGAAGGGGGGGGAGTGACTTTATAACCACCCTGTATATATATATATATATACATTTTAATGTCACCCAAAAACGTGTTCTGGGCACCATGATCGATGCTCATTTACTACTTCTCCATAAGGGTCGTTGCAATAGCTTATCTTTCCTAATAAGTAACACAATGTAAAGTATGTTTCTGAAAGCTCCAACATAAAGTCCGGTAATTATTTGTTACTAAACGTTAAACGACATCACGATCTACCTTGCGCAGCTTAATTAACTTTATACAATCAACCACCGTTTGTTTACATTACACCCTCCTTCCGCTGCAACACAATATAACCGAACTAAAGCTTTAACGCTTTGTATAATTAACCTGCTTTTATTCAGTTAATTTTCGAATAGAAGTAAAAGGTTCTTTTCTGGGAATTTCCCATAAATACACGCACATTGTTATTTTATGATAGTTAAATGTTTTGCTTCAGAGTCGGTAAATCTAATAAAATACGATTTGGTCTGCAATGTGGTGAGTTTAAGTATTCCCTGATTTTTGTGTTTATAACTTAATCTGTCTCGTTTTTTAAACACAGATTGTCTTGATTTTCCTTCAATTAAACTTTGGTATTTATGGAATATTTATTTAAAGTTTTATTCAGGCTCGCTCTTTCAAGATATAAACACTTGCCCAAGAGAATTTAGTCCACATATTCTGCTCTTACTGAAAATCTGTACGAAAGAAAAAATCCATGAATACAGTACACAGACACCCGCACTAACATGGAGACGCTACAGTTTTGTAATAAAAGTAGATACTACATGTATCTCGGTGGAAGGGTTCGAGATCTACAAAATTGTGAAAACTGACTCTCACAACGTCCTCAAAGACAAACTCTCATTTAAATCTAATTTAATTTATGATATTGCCCTAAGGACATCCGACCCAAAACATCGTAGTTGGCCGCCACAGTAGATCAGAAAGAAGGGGGTTGTGGCGGTTATCCTTACAGTACGGTACATGCTTTGCACCGCGATATTATTTGGCCAAAAACTATGTTCATAGTGTTAACATTATTGTGTTGTGCAATGTTTCAAATCTATATACAGAGTGTCCCCGAACTCTCTGGACCCCTTTTGTGTATATGTTCCTGGGATCGAGACAAACATATTTCACAACATAAACATAGGTCTACGGGGCTTATTTTTTCGTCTGTCTGTCTGTATGTGTTTTTTTTACAAAATACTTAATATTTTTCAAAGTAGAAAGGATATTGAGCTCAAACTTTGTACACCCATTTGTTGCGTAACCTCTTATCACTGTACGAAAAATTAGAACATTATTTTAAATATTTTCTAAATGGCGGCCGTTTATAATTTTTAATGTCAAATATCTAAAAAAAAGTTAACTTTACAAAAAAATTACAAAATACAAAAAAGTTTACTTTTTCAATGACAAACACAATGTTTTTTTTTATTTTGTCTGTAGCTCATAGAATAACAGAGATATTGACAGAAAAAGGAAAAATGTATTTTTTGGTAGTTGCCAAACAGAATTACTCTAGAAACAAAATATTTTAAAGTTATTATGAGCTAAAATGAGCAGTTATTTGCATTGTGTTCCGAGCACTTTCTGAGCTGATTCTACTAGCAAAAATAATAAAAAAAGTTCATATATTCATAGGTCGGAAATGGTTCTCTCTGGCCAGCTAGTGTTTTTATATTTCTTTATTGACGACCTCTGTTGAATGATGCCTGAGGATGAAAGCCTATGAACTTCTTTCGAAACCACTTTAGTCTTACGAGGTGAGTAATAGACCACGTTGTCTGGTGGCCGTAATAGGCCTACAACAAGGATATTTTTTATGTGTAATTTGAGGGGAGCATAAAAAAAGATTGTCTTTATTTCAAGTGAAGTTAGGATCACCAGGTCCTCTCTTACTTTTGGCCCATACACAATTACAATTTTCTTAGGTATTGACGCTCTTAAGCCTAAAACAAAACAGAAATACACAATAAAAACTTAGAAAAATTAATATAAAAACACAACAAATAAAAATCGCAAACTAATACAGTTTTTTTAAAGCTAAAACCTCTTAAACCCTAATTTAAACATATTGATTGAAGTAAAAGAATAAACTACTTATAAAATACAAATAAGCAAATTAAACAAATTCCCTCTCCTACACACCCTGAGCAAAGATATCATTCCACGTCCATACTATTCATGCAATGAAGTTTCAATGATTATGGAAATAGAGCAGGGCTATCAATATTTTAAGGGAATCTGGTAGCAAATTCTACAAGCGACATGCCGTTACGGTAAAAGATTTATTAGGTATACTTTACAGTTCTGTGCTTGGGAATGATTAGCATGGTCGACCCCTTTCTTGTACTTTTTGTACTTCCGAGGCTAAAACAAACTTATTTGCCAAGTCTAGTTTAAAGGGCAGAAAGCATTTGAGTTAGTTAAAATATGCAAACATATAAATGCATCAAGTTTTAAAAGATACTAGGAGCTTTGCCCCTGACGCTTCGCGTCCCAACCTCGCCTCGGCCTACGGTCTCAGATGGCTGCTTCGCTTCGCTCGCAATTGGAAAACTGTCTAGAGGCTATCTCTAATCTTTGACTCGTTTTTACTTGTGTGAACGAGCATCGTTCAGTATTTTTAACATCTGGATTGTATCTATAATGTATCTATTCGAATATTTAGTGACTTTGAAGGAGGTATAAAAAGAAGTTGTACCTATTCGCCTTCTAAGTGACTTGAAAGGTGGTATAAAAAGAAGGTCAGATTTTGAATTTTATGCGCATTTTCAGACTTTATGCGCGTTTTTGAAGACATAAGACCTAGCGCTTTCAATTCCTGATGTCAAATAACTCCTGTATGCAAATTTTCATCAAAATCGTTAGAGCCGTTTTCGAGATCCGCGACAGATACAAAGATAGATACAAGAATTGCTCGCTTAAAGTAATAGGATAATTGTTTAAAATAGGGACTAACATGATCATCACGTCTTAAATAAAAAATAAATCGAATACAATAATTTTGAGCGCGTTGAAGTTTATTAGCCAATTCCACAAGTCATGCTACTGACTACAGTTTCACAGTAGTTAAAGTACGGCATAATTAATGATTTTACTAAGAGCCCTCTAATTTGAAATGGAATGAAATCTTTTTTTTATGACTGAATCCTAGAAAATATTCTATATTCCGAGAAATATTCCATTTTTCAGTTACATATTCAGTCCAGTTTAATATGTCATTAATTGTCAGACACAGGTTTCTAAAGCTGCTGCTATATTCTAATAGTTCACCTTCAATTTTAATTTTGGGGAGATCGTTCAAGTCTATTGTGTTCATAAGTCGGGATTAGCCTATAATAATGGATTGCGTCTGTGATTTGTTAAGACGTAAGTCATGCTCTTCAGACCAAAGGCAAATACTTTTAACGGCATACGTCATATGCTGCCGATGTTATTGACTTTAGAATGTAAATATATTTGCAGATCATCAGTATAAATTTTAGTCTAGTACTAATGTCGTGAATATAACTATATAATAAAGGTCCGAAAACGGATCCCTGTGGAACTCCACGAGTCACATCTTCCCAGGCAGACATTTCTTCCATCACAAACACGCTACTCCCTTCCAGACAAATACGATTTGACCCTAGTTAGGCTTTTAGGTGACAGTACGATTTTCCTCAATTTTCAAAACATTAAGGAATGATTAACCCTACTAAAAGCTTTAGAGAAGTCGAATAGAGTTAATATTGTAGCCTCTCTACGGTCCATCGGTAATCGTATATTGTCAGATACACATGTAAGTGCTGTCGCAGTGCTATATTGCCTGTCGGAAAGCCCGACTAAAATGGACTGAGAAGGTTTTCGTCATCCGGTGAAGGACTATTAGTTATAATCATTTGGATAAGCATGGTAATGAAACAGCTGAACCTGAATTTTAGTAGATGTCTTGCTGTTAGGGTACCAAAGCTGGTTTCCACATATTCGGAAATATACTGTTTTCTAAAGATGTATTACACAGTTTTGTATTAACAGGTAAGGTTGTGACTGTCCTTTATAAACCAAATAGATATCGCCGTCAACATTACTGCCCAGTTTGCAAATAGCTTTAACGATTTTTGAGCCCAGGACAGTGGAGAACTTGAAGCCACTAGTTGCATCCGGGATACGTTGCAATGTAGATATTAAATTGTTGATTATTTGAAGAAAGAGGTGCTACAAAATACCGATTTAATTTATCTAGAGGAATATATATAGGTTTAGAAACGAGAACTTTGCCCAATACCTTATCCTTTAACACCACGCCAGTATACTGCTGATGATTTACTAGAATTGAATAGCAAGATGGGGGTCAAGTTTAATATTTTTCTAATAGTACTGTCTTTGGAGCCTGAATTGGGGAACACTTTTTGAAGAGTCCAAATCAAGGATCTATTGTTATGTCAAGTAGAAGCGATATCTCTAGATTATGAGGGGCGTTGAAGTTGCACACGGGCTGCGCGTGTACGGCGCGTCACGATCCACTTTGGAAAGGAGCGTGAGAGTTTTGTTTTTTTCTTGGTCTTTGATTTTTGTTTTTCAAGATTAGTTGAACTAAAATACTACAAATCCATTACTATTTTGATATTTGTAGTTCTTTCACGCACGAATAAAATATATTATTAGCGAATTTCCATAGGACAGATAAGCTTTAGCAGAGACCCTTTTTGAGAACAATTTTTGGGGTCTTGTTATTAATTTTTTTTTATATGTGTTTGCACTCTACGTCCGCACTTTAAGTCCGATTTGGTCCAAATTTCGTACACACGTTTGTTGTCGATATCGCGCGGAAGAGTTCTATAGCTGAAGAAATCAATCAATCGAAAGTACGTTTTTTGACTGAATTTTTGGAGATTTTTCGTACGAGATTTAATTTGTTTACGGTTTTACGTAAAACTGTCAATGTAGAATATTATTCTGCACATTTCGTTTTTTTTACACGACCTTATAGTTCGCTTGCTTCTCCTAAAATCGATCAAAACTTAAAGTATCCTGTTCAAATCCACGTGAGGGGCATCTTCTGATCCGAGGGCGACGGCCAAGTTTGTACGCTCCGAGCGAAGCGAAGCAGATCATGACCTCAGATCGTAAGGTTGAGGTGCAAACTCTGCTCCTCTGATAGTGGAATGAAGCAGCGCGTGAGTAACGGTTGGAGGTATTGGTTCAAACAAATTCTACTAATTTCGTACACGCAGACATCTAGTCAGCGCCTTAGTGAGTAGACCGATTTACCAAATTAATTGTTGGTTGAAACCCTTAAACGTATAAACTTAATTTTGGAAATTCGCTCAACTCACGTCAGCGGTTAAGCTGCGTGGTCGAATTATTGTTTATGTGGTTGTTTTTTGAATAGTAATTATAAAGTGGTCAGAAGAAATTTATTTATCAGCTTTTTGAAACAAATGTCTTATTTGGGATCTCTTACAAAAAATCTTATTTTAAACACATAAAAGTATATCTTTGGCATGAAATAGCAGCTGAAAGGAATATACCTGCGAAGCAATGCAAGCAGAAGTTCATAAATCGGTTATAAACAGACGGAAGAAATGATCAACATAACAAAGCCGCACCACTCGTCACCAGAGCGCGACAGAGACATGTTTAAAATGGCACTGCAAAATTACCACTGAGTGTTCATAGGTTTCTAACAAAATTATAGTAAAACTCCAATTATAGATCCAAATCGCTGATTACTCGAACCGCTTTCAGAATTTCAGAAAACAAAATTAAGACGGGAACTTGCTGCGATTTGCAAAATAATTATTCTGCCTACGCGCGCTATTGCACATAGGCTTAAAATTGACGTGCGAGGCACGCAACGCTAAGTGTATTGAAAATATTCCCAATATGCGGGTTGGCATGCGAAGCACGCAATGCATTGTGTAATGAAAATACCCCCAATATGTGGGTCGGCGTGCGAGGCACGCAATGCACTTTGTATTGAAAATACTCCCAATATGGGGGTTGGCGTGCGGAACACGCAATGCATTGTGTATTGAAAATACAATATGCAGGTTGGCGTGCAATGCATTGTGCGTCGGCCGCTTCTCATAGTGTTCAGTGTCAAGCTCACATGTGCGTCCTTAGCAGTGAACGTCTTAACGCGATGATAGTACCAAACGTTAAAGTTATAAAACGTGTAAACGCGACCGTAGTGTGTGCGGATAGTTTACTCCAGTCGCGTAAACGCGAAGCCAATCCCGAAACGGTAAAATAGGTCCTTTTTTCGGAAAAAAATCCAGTTATCCGACTTTTTGATTATCCGAATGGGGTCCCAATTGATTCCGATAACTGGAAGCGTTTACGCACCTTTATAATGAATGCCGGACTTTTGTCCAATCTTAAATAAATAAATAAAGTTCACTATTACAACAGCTATATATTTACAAATACCGGCACTGAGCATTCAACTATAACATGATCCATGGTTGGATCAGAATGCAGCACAGGATTCAATTGCAAAAGGAATTATGTATTTCAGTTGTGACATCAGAGGTTGAATGATACGAGTTTACATTACCGATGCAGCCGTGGGCTACATGACACTGAGTGGATTAAAATATTTTATTCGTTGTATATTGTGTCATTTATTGGAGTAATTTCATTAAAATATACGTTTCAAATTATTTATAATTGATTATTGACATTGTTGTGTATTGAAAAGCAAATTTTTTTTTAAATTAGTCAGTATCTTATACAGCGTGTCCCAAGAAGAGGTTGCTATTTTTGAATTGATATGCCGGACATATCGGTCACTCTACAAACTGGAAACTCTATAGTTATGTTACATAGATATGTAAAATAATTCCCCTCGACTTTCATTTGGTTATGATCAATCAAATCAAAATGGCAGAATAATAAAAAAAATTAACTATAATCTTGAGGATAAAATCACTTATATTTACCAGAAGATGCAGAATTCAGAAAAACAGCTGTTTTGCCATTCAAAACTGATCAGCTGATTTTGTAAACACACAACAATGAAACTAATGATCAATGAAACTATTTGACACCTAGTTGTGTTATGTTGTGTCATATCTAAAAATCAATTATTTAATTGAACAAAAAGTAAAATGTTGTTCTGGACTACTGCTTTTGAAAGTTAATATGAAGCGATAAGGCGTTTTAAACAAACCAATCCAAATGTAGTTCCTCTATCAAGGACATCGATTCATAAATGGAAGACTACCCTACTAGAAACTGGATCAATTAAAAATATATATTCTAACAGAGAACGTGAAGAGATTGCATGTGCTGCTTTATTGGAATCTCAAAAAAAGCCCATTTCAATCAGAAAAGTTGCATCTCCTACTGGGACACTATAGTAAAAGGTGTGCCAAGAGAAACAAAATAAATCATTATAAAACACATTTAGTTTACGGACTGCTGGACTCTGACAGACGAGTGGAATTTTGTTCGAAGATATTTGAAAAGGATGACGAAGATGAAGTGGTACGAAGGAATCATATTTTCTGATGAAGCTACATTTACCGGAGAGGAACTGTAAACATGCAGAATTGTAATTATTATAGCACACATAATCCACATATCTTACACGAAGACAACTTAAAATCAAAAGTTATAACAGTTTGGGTTGCTGTCACCAAGGATGGTGTTTTATCGTATGCATACCCTATTAGACAATGACTGGAGACAGATACGCATCAATACTAATCACATAATTCCTCATCTTTGTCAGCCGGAGATAAGGGACGTTTTCTTCCAGCAGGGCGGAGCTCCTCCACATTATGCTAATGTGCCCAAAGCAGTTTTAGATCAACATCTTCTTAACAGTTGGATAGGTCATGGCAGCAACTTCATGATTGGCCTCCAAGATCGCCAGACTTGTCTGCGTTTTTTCCTGTGGGGCTTTTTGAAAGAAAAGGTTTGTTTTCATGCTATAGCAACAGATGATGAATTAATGAGGCTGATTGAAGAGGAACTGCTGTTGATATCTCGACAATGTTGCAAAAACGCTTAGACTCATTTTTTCCGTTGCTATCAGTGCAAAAGCTATTGATGGACGTCAGTTCGAATAAAGGCCAAAACAACAAATTGTGTTCTTTAATTTTAACTTTCTTTCATTTCAAATCACCAATTTGTAATGGTTATGCAAATAAAATTACTTTGAAGAAAACGTAAAATTATTTTGTAAATATAAGTGGTTTTCTCCACAAGATTTTTCATTTTTGTAATTATTTTGTTATTCCGACATTTTGATTTGAATGATGATAAGCAAATGAAACTCGAAGGTAACTATTTTACATATCTATGTAATATAACTTTAGAGTTTCCAGTTTGTAGAGTTTTCGATATGTCCGGCTTATCAATTCAAAAATATCAACCTCTTCTTGGGACACGCTGTATATTAAATTCAGACTGTTTACAAAATACTGAATCAGCTTTAGATATATGTGTGGCATTTGAATTCGAAGCGCCTAACCTGATATCTAATTAACCCATTTAATTAAGTAAAAATTTAAATACACATAATTCCATACGTATACTCACATACACTCAGACCTTTGTGAAATACAATACATAGATAAAAGCACTGTAAGGTTTATTTATTATTTTATTGAAGTGAATTGTGTTTTCGCCATGTAAGGTTAATATTTTGTTATGGGCGACTTTATCATGTAAGGTGTATTTTTAATTTTCTGTTTACCTTTATGAGGTTATAATTTTTAAACCATGTAAGGTTTATCTTATTTGAGGGCTCCACCAGATTCGAATTAGCCAGGGACACACGGGCCGGCGGAACCGCCGGCCGGTTTTTTCGCCGGATCCGGCGAAATGTAAAAGAGTGAACACACTGATCCGGGTAAACGGCCGGATTGCGCAGTAAATGTATTACTAAAAGTCTTATTATTATTAAAGTCTCTTCAGTTGTGAGAAAGAAATGAAACTGTCAAGACGGAAGAAATTAGCCGTGCTGTGTTCGTGTCCTTGTATACCTTTAAAGATCTGTCCCATAGTTCAGGTCTTTCATGAACTAAACTTATCAATAAATCAATATCTATATCCGTAGACATGACTACACGCTCGGACACTATTTAACACAACACAACCAACTTTTGAGGGTTGAGCGACTACTGAAGGGCAGTGTTGCCAATACAAATCAGGGAAATTCCCACCAACACCTTCAACAATACCAAAAGTCACTGCTGGAGGGGTGGACCGGATAAACAGCCTGACCGGCAAAGTAGAGAATACCCGGTGGAACCGCCGGTCGCTTTTGGCCTACGAATCAATCTTTGCTTGGCTTGAGAGGTCTGACTTACAAATAATTGGTTGAAATAACTTCAGAGACGTTAGTAGTTTGTATTAGATGTATAATTAATAATAAAAGATTGTACGTGACATATGAGCAATTTGATAGCTACAATTTTCTAAATTAATAAAATTTAGAATTTGTATTGAATTTATTGAACAAAGGTTGAATTAACATGATGCTTAATGCAAATTGTTTTTAAGAAACGTACAAATTTAATTTACAATTTCTTAATGTTTAATTTATATATTTCTCTTTCTCTGAATTTTACTTAATAATAAGTTACTGAATCTACTAAACTAATTTCACCATAATATTTTGATAATTAATTATATTTAATGTATAATGTTTTTAAGGGAAACTGTACTAATTAATTGCTATGCAGCCTCCTTAATATTTAATATATAAAACGTATTCTTTATTAAAACAGGCTAAACAAAATATAGTATAAAATATTTGAAATTAAAAGTTTGTTAATTAAGTTAACATAATTCTTTGTTTTAAACCCTTAACTTAAACAACAGTTTCTGACCTTTTAAATTGAATCGGAATCTCCTTTCAATTGCTTATTAGGTATTATTAATATCCTTGGCAGCTAATTCTCTATAAAGAAGACCCGACCAAATTGCTTAATTAGTGTTGCTCTTAAATTATGAATTTATTTTATTACATATTTTTCCATTTGCTATCTCTATATGATTTTACTTTAATTATCTGGATATGACTTCGTTTCTTTAATTGGCTTAACTTCGAGATCTGTCTTAACATAAATTGAACATTTAATTTACTTACATGACATATTTTTGATTTCCCCTTTCACTTACTTTTAAACTGATACTAAATTTTTGATTAATTATTTTATTTAACACTTTATTGACATTATTTCATTTATCTTCGCACATTCACTGAACACTATTTATCCATTGGTTCCTGCAATGCCTTTTAAAATTGATGACTGATTTTAACTTGATTGATGATTTTCACTTGATGAGTTGGACTTGATGATTGACTTTTCTTGATTGGTTATATGACTTGATGGTTGATTTTATTTGATAATTGATTTTATTTGTTGATTGATTATAAATTTTAGTATTTTAAGGTAAAATGTAATTAGTTATGTTTATGAGCTTTTAGGTGTTAATCCTCCACCGGTTTCTTGAAGAAGACCTCGATTTTAATATTCTCATCCCACTCCTGTATCCGTGTCCGTTCGAAAAACCGTTTGTCATTGGCTAAAGATTGTTCACTTATCACCCTATTTGCCTTTAATTTTTTAAAAATATTTATTTGTCTATTTGTGAATTCTTGACAGATCATTCCCATGCTGTTCTGCGTTGTTTGCAAAAGCTACGTGAAATGAAATATGAGTCGTTTCACTTGTTTCAGAACAAGTTGTTCTAAAACTGCTGACTTGATTGAAATGGCTGGGAACGTGTAACCTAATAGTTTACACGTGTGTTGCTAGTATCATTTGTAATCTTTTAATTAACTGTGTTCAGAGGAAAGATTTCTTCTTAACTAACCTGCTTTTAATATTGGAATATTTCTATAATTTGTTTTATCTTTCATTTGAATTATTTAAGTTTTTTGGGATATTGGTATCCATCAATATATCCCTGACAGCACACGCAGCCCAACTTAACCAAACAATAAAACATTATCTGCGTAGCGATAAACATGCCTTCGGTTAAACACGATTCTCTCAAAAACTAATCAACTGATGATTTGCACATAATTATATATAAACAAAAGATGTATATGTATACATGATGTATTTTTTAAATGGACCACAATTAGTATCTTGTAAACTATAAATCTGACAGCAAAATTTTAAATGGGGAACCTTTCCTTGTTTTAAAAAAAATTAAATATAAGCAATTAATTAAAATATTTGTAAATTTGAATATGGCGATCAACTTTCCAATTTATTATTTATCACAATATATTTTATGATGGTTTTGGATTTTACAAACTATTAAGACATTTTAATACATATAAAATGTTTGATTTTAAGACATTTTTTGTTCTCGGTATTTTTTATACGACTAACTGTTTAAACGTTAGTGGGACATAGTTTTTTTTTAAACACCCTATATGAGCGGAAAATATTTTTGTATGAAAACGTTTTGAACCAATAAAAATACTTTCAACACTAATAAAGCATTTTTTTTAGGCAAAGCAATAACTTTTTTAAATTAACAAATACGGTTTTAGTTATTTTTTAAAGCCATAATACAGAGGAATTAAGTAACAAAACTAAAAATTTGTCACACACGAAAACTGAAGTTGTAACATTAAAGTATTTAGTTTAAGACACAAAATTTGGTAAAGTTGGAATAATAATAAACACTTCAGGACATATATTTATAGAAAGTGGAACCACAACATCTCCTCGCAATATACACTGCATATTAATTTTGAAGATTTTAGCCACCGGGACTGAATATTCAATAATGAACTAGGTTAAGTACCTTTACAGTATTTTCAGTCCCTTTGTTTGGTTGTCGGATGACCTGTTTCAACCTTCAGTTCATGGTCACCTCTAGATCTATTAAACACTTATTAGTGAATTTCCATAGGAAACAAGAGCTATTGCAGTGACCCTTATTTGTAAGACCTAAGATCGAGAGTAGTAAATGAGCACCGATCATGGTCCCCAGAAAACGTTTTGGGATGTCATTAAATTGTATACAGTATATATAAATATGTGTTCGCACCATAGCGGCCGCGTTTTAAGCTCGATTTGGTTCAAATTTGGTACACATGTTGGTTGTCGACCTCTCTCGGACGAGTTTGTTAGCAAAAAAAAATCCAATAACCGGAAGCAGATTTTTTGACCGGAAGTAAATATCTTTTGAGATTTTTCCTACGAGAATGGTTTTTTTAGAGTTTTTTCTAAACATATAAATGTAGGATGTTATTCTGCACATTTTGTTTTTTACGCGACCTTATAGCTCGCTTGGTTCCCCCAAAATCGATCAAAACTTAAAATACCATAAAAGTATCCGGTTCAAAGCCATGTGGTGGATTCTACCGTGGAGTTGGAGAGCGAAGCACGCAATGCATTGTGTATTGAAGATACTCCCAATACGGGGGTTGGCGTGCGAAGAACGCAATGCTTTGTGCATTGAAGATACTCCCAATATGCGGAATGGAGTACGAAGAACGCAATTCACTGTGTATTAAAGATACTCCCATACGGGGGTTGGCGTGTGAAGCATTCAGCACCGTCGTGAATGGATCTATTTTCCAAATCTTTGGTTGAAACCCTAAAACATAGCCCTATAATCTTAATTTTTGAAATTTGCTCAACTCACGTCAGCGGTTAAGCTGCGTGGTCGAATTATTCATTCGTGTGAACTTGGTTGATGTACAACACACGCAATACAACAATCAACATTTAAAACATTAGCATGGATTAATTAAGAATCACGTATCTGGTGGGAATTTAATTTTTGTTTCTCATTCAAAACGTGTCCCAGGGCAATGATTTAAAGATTTCGAATTTAGGTGTAACTTGGGAGGGAGGCATCGACATACTTACGTTGAAATAATTCGATCGCGCAACTGAACAGCATAGCTGAAGTCAGTTGAGCGAATTAAGTTTATTTGTTTTAGGGTTTCAACTAACTATATGGGAAATTGGTCTACTCACGAAGGCGCTGAATAGCTGTCTGCGTGTACGAAATATGTTAGTAGAATTTGTTGTACCACAGCTTTGTTCCACACAAACTCCATTTGCGAGTGTGCACCTCTACCTTGTAGCCCCAGAAGCTGCCCCAAGGTAAAATCCCCCTAGTGGATTCGAATCAGGTACTTTTATGGAATTACTTTTTTTATCGATTTTGGCGGAACCAGACTATGTATAAAATTGTGTACAAAAACCAAAATGTGCAGAAAGATATACAACATTTATATAGTCATATAACCCTAAAAACGTTTCATTCTTGTACGAAGATTCTAAAATACTCACGAATGTGCTGTATAGCTGCTTGCGCGTACGACATATTATATTAGTAGAATTTGTTTGCACCTCAGCCTCAGCCTTTAACCCTGGCCCACGCGCTGCTTCGCGACTTTATACTTCGACCTTACGGCCTCGGTTCAACAGCTGCCCGCATGGTAAAATCCGACACGGGGGTGCGTTTATGATATTTTAAGTTTTGATACATTTTGGAAGAGCCAGACGGGCTATAAAGTAGTGTAAAAAAAACAAAATTTGCAGAACAATCTCCTATATTTATTTCTTTGTATAAAATTCCAAACAAGTTTCATTCTAGTAAGAAAAATCTCAAAGAATGGTTACTTTAGGTCAAAAAGTGCTTCCGTTGGCTAAGGAACTCCTCCGAGCGACGTAGAAAACCAATCACTACTAAACGTGTTCTGGGGACCATGATCGGTGCTCATTAACCACTCCCGACTATATTTCACAACGTAAGAGTCACTTAAATATCTCATCTAATCTATCCTATGGAAATTCGCAAAAAACGTAATAAAATCTAAATTCCCTATATAAGGATACCTGAGCGTTGGCACATCGACCAACTTGCAATGTGCGTGAAATGTTTTCCAAAATTCGGATGTTTAAAACGTTACAAACTGTGTTTAGTACGGATATACATTTTTAAATGAATTACTGCGATGACGTCAGTGGTTGCTATTGTATTCACATGAATAACTGACACAGCAATATGACACTGGAGTGGATTGCGATAGTAGTGCCTCGTTCATTGGATTAACTTGTCCAGAACGAGTTTAATATTTGACTATTAATAATTACATTATGAACCGGATTGTTTAGTGTAATTTCGTACGTCAAACTGTAACTGAACCTTTCCAGCACAACATATCCAAGTAAGAATAATACTCTCAATACAGTTAACGCGCGAGGAAAATCAGCTTTGATAAAGATTTGCCGGTGTTGCCAAAATAATAAAAATATTCTACCTTATCATTCCGTGATACAATTTCATATGATCGGGGTTTTACAGCAAGGATAAACTTGCATTTAGGTAAAAGATCTCATAAATGGAAATGGTTAAGAAAACAAGAATAGGGTTGTGAAAAAAAACACAGAAAACAAACACCAAAATAAAACCAATAAAAGAAGAAAATTCGTTGTGTTTGATTGTAAGAAACATTTGTAATATACAAAGTGATACAGAACTATGCGGCAATGTCTCGGTAGCTCAGTATATGGCTAATATGAACATAGGTCTGAAAACGCTTCGTTTTCCAGATATCCGCCATTTTGTTTTTTTACAAAATAATTCATATCTAGAGAACGGTTTGAGTTCAAACTTAGCATGGAATTTTAACCTAACAATGATCTATCTCAAGAAAAATGATCGATTCATTCCAATCTACGTCTCAAAATGGGGTCTGTTTGAAAATTTCAAACCTAAATTACTCAACCGTACATTAATTGGTTAAACCGTACATTTTAACAAACAATTTCAATACACCTTTTTTGTAACCCTTTTGATCTCCTATAGGATGGTGTAACTGTCAAAACAATCTGATGAAAGATAATAGGTAAGTTAAAGATAAAATGTAGACCTACGTACAATATTGTTGTGTTTACTGTGTTGGTATAGTATGCCGGGTTGAATAAACCAATTATTACACATAACTTAACTATTGCACTTTGTTTTTAATTCATCAATTTACTTTTTAACTAATTTATGTGTCTTTCCATGTCAACCTTGAGTCAACAAAGAACCTATATATTTGATATAATCAACCTGTTCTATAGAAAGGAAAGTGCGTTTAGTTAAGTTACAATTTATACTATGACACTTTAAGGGCTCAGCAAAGAAGGGGCTTCGGGCAGTACTGAATGATATAATATTTAGTCTTCGAGTTCATGATCGTATAATTTTGCGTGAACCACCAGCACAAAGCGGATATGTCATTCTGCATTTTTGCTTTTAATTGTGCCTCGGGGTTAACATTATGAAAGAGAGCGGAATCACCAGCGAAAGCCACAAGGTCGCCCATGAACTTTCCATTGCACAGGCTATTTACATGTACTAAAAAAACAAAGGAACATTGAGCAATAAATTTCAGGATAAATTTTAAAAAATCGTTACATTTTTTAAACGTCAAATGTACACTATTCTTTCAAGCAAGGCTCTTAGATAAACTAATCTGTACTACACCACCTACACCTGCGTCAGTAGGATTAATTTTTCTGCCCTTAATAGGACCCATACTTCTAAAACATCCTCGCAATTTGAAGTAATCACTATCCACCTAACCACTATCCATCGAAAAACACTTTTGAAGTATCTAAGAGAAAAAGAAGACGTTTATAGTACAGCCATTAAAAAAGTCTCTTTCAAAACAAGGTGACGAGTTCGTTTACAAGTAGGGTAAAGCAAGAATATTGTTTTTTTTTACATTGTCTAGTTTTGTAGACCGCAGTTATAATTGTTGATTTGTTCCACAAGCACAAAGAGTATGGTCACTAGTAAAATTATTTAAATTACTTAATACATTATTGCTCGGTTGGTTTCACCCCCCCCCCCCAGCATTTTAAAGGTTTATTCCGACGATCGGAAAATGCAGCGATGACTGCGCAACAGTGTCGATCCTCGCCACTGCTGTGTTTCTAGTTTACGTTTGGATTTTTGGTTTATAATTTAAAACTTTTAAGTTCTTATTTGATAATAATTGTTTACTCATACTCACAAAACGTCGGGTTCTACAAACAACTGTATAATAGGAGCAGTCCTAACCTTACCCCGTACATTATACTATTCAATACTACAACTTCAAACTTTTACAGATCACAATATAGTATTAAATGTCATTAAGTATTAGTAGGAGTCGACTGCTTCGACCTATATTGCATCGTTTTGTATGCGCTTTAAAGATGACATTCCATGGCAGAAACATTGAGTTTATTAAAGAAACGTGACGACGTGAACTCGCATTCTGTCACGTACTGGTGGCATTGCCGTCTCCGTCTAGAACCGCGACAGGCAAGTTGTAGTCCGTAATTTTCACTATTAATGTTGCAAACAAAATTATATGATAAACCATAATGAATGTCTTGGCATTTACAGGGTGTCAAAGAAAGGTTAGGCCTGCTTATGTGTTTTACCAACCTTTATATCTTTCACACACAAACAAGCTGTGACTTCTAAATAACGAGACGGAATAAATAGTTCAACTTAACTTATATACAGAATGTTTGAAAAGTCTGGGTACAGCTTAATACCTCAAAATGTACGAGTCTTATGAGACAGAAATAAAAGCAGTTATTCACAACCATAAAAGAACCACTTTTTGGTGAGTTTGAAATTTTTTCCGCCATCTTGGATCCGCCATCTTGGAATGAACTTAATTTTTTTTAAATGGGAAGGTGGTCATGTGGAAATGTATATTGGAACGAAATTCCTTAACGCGGGTTGAGGTAGGAGTTAGCAAATAGAAAATGTAATTCGTAACGAAACAAAGTATTATTAATTGGTTGCTACGGCAATGACAAATATAACATACGAGTAACAAAAAAAGCGTTAACAAATTGATTGCTATGGCAAGACATTCAAGAAACATGTGTTTTGATTAATCAATTTAAATTATTAAGAGACGATCGGTTCCGTACGGCGTAGTTCAGATATTATCGTCAAGCGCTGAAATTTTAAGTTATGCCTAGAAAGTAATTTTAAGTCAAGGCCTAACTTAAAATTATTGTATGTATGTTGCCGTTAAGACAGGTCAAATAAATTAAACACACACACAGTAAGTTTAGGTTAGGCCTAGAAAGTAATTTAAGTCAAGGCCTAACGTAAAATTATTGTATGTATGTTGCCGTTAAGACAGGTCAAATAAATTAAACACTCACACAGTAAATTTAGGTTAGGCCTAGAAAGTAATTTTAAGTCAATGCCTAACTTAAAATTATTGTATGTATGTTGTCGTTAAGACAGGTCAAATAAATTAAACACACACACAGTAATTTTAGGTTAGGCCTAGAAGGATGAACTAACATTTTATGTTAATTGAATGTATTTACAATGAATGGACATTTAACTGTGTTTACCATCTTAGCTTTGATATTATAATTAATTCTAAACCTTTATTGTAACAACATTAAACGTATGGAAACAGTATATATTTGTATAAAAACAATCTGATAATAAACTGCAATTGAAAGATTAAAATTACGTATGTATGTTGCCGTTAAGGCTGGTAAAAGAATTGAAGAAATGGCGTGATGAACTTCGTTCCTGACGGTGGTTCCACGACCGCACACGTTTACTTTTTTTACAATTGTTTTTGTTTACTACGTTCTTCGGAACAAAACTACTTAGGCCAACAAATTATATTTAACTGGGCATATGATGGTAGATGTCGAGCCAACAAGACATGAACAAATTTAGAATAATAAAAGATCATAGATTTTAATCATAATCCTAGATTTTTAAAATTTTAACACCAAATATTTTAATACAACCATTTAGGCAAAATCATATTACTGTCCATTTTATAGAAAAGATGTAGAAAAGATGAGTTATTGCAGTGACCCTTATGGTGCAGACCTTAGGTCGGGAGTATTAAATTAGCACCGATTTTGATTCCCAAAACACGTTTTGGGGTGTCATTAAACATTTTGTATGTATTTATGTGTTCGCACTCTAGTGACCGCGTTTTAAGTCCGATTTGGTAAAATAAGGTACACTTGTTGGTTGTCTAAGTCGTTTGGACGAGTTCGTTAGAAAAAAAAAATATTTTTCGACCAAAAGTAAAATGTTTTAGATTTTTCGTTCGAGAATGAAACATTTTTGGAGTTTCTGAAATAATAAATGTAGGATATTATTCTAAATATTTTGTTTTTTCACACGGCCTTATAGCTCGCTTGGTTCCCTCAAAATCGATCAAAACGTAAAATACCGGTTCAAATTATTCACGTTGGGGCCAACGGATCCATCTACTGATCGTAAGCCGACGACCGAGTATGTACGCTGCGAACGAAGCGAAGCAGTCCATAACCCGAGGCCGTAAGGGCGAAGTGCACATTCGTAAAGCGAGTTTTCCGCTTTGAGTGGAACGAAGGAGCGCGTAAGTCGAAGCAGGAGGTGCAAACAAATTCGAATAATCTATTCAGCGCCTTCGTGAGGAGATCAATTTCGAAAATAGTTTGTTGAACATATAAACTTAATTTAGAAAATTCCCTCAACTCACGACAGCGGTTCAGCTGCGAATCGAATTATTTAAATTTTCATCGGCAGTAGGCCTATATTTTAAAATTACCAGAACCTCAAACTTGCTCGATTCTATCGAATGTCTAAATATTAATAGTGTAATTACAACGCCTAACGCAGTTAGAATTATTGGGGATGGGAGTCTTTATTTCGAGATTTGTTTTAATTTATGCATAAGTCATCATTACCCGTACCACCCTACTTGGATCCAAGTGCCTCTGTCCTGATAGTGCGTTAGGAAGAACAAATCATCTGTTTGCATAAAGATTCGCGGGGGATGATGAGTGAAGCGGGCGCGGGCCTCTAGATAGTTTATATACTGACCTACAATTTCAAGGTGTACAATTACTGCAATAATAACCTCAAAACTTCGACATTAAATAATATTAAGTTAAATTAAATAATGTATTATAAAAAAGTATAAAAAAATAAAAACATTAATTACTAAAGAACAGAAACCTTAACCAAATGTTAGGTATACAAATTAATTTAAATGATGATACAACCGTTGGTGAAAATGCTACCAAGTAATACCCTACATTCCAGAACTACCATCTCGGACAAACGAATGGAAACATAACTAACCGAGCAACACGCTCTATACAGTATACAAGTAATTATAAATGAAATACGACGCAAAGATACTTTCCTTCCAGACGCTTCAGCTCTATCTTAGTGTTCGCACGTTAAGAGAGAATGCATTAAAACTACATAACAATGCACTTTGCACCTGATTCATTTAATGCAAACCTTTCACCCCCTTCTACTACTGTAAGGGAAGTTTACATGTAGGGGTGGATTATTAACCTTTCAGAGATTCTGTTTTCTAAATTGTGTCAATTTATTGTGAACTGTCTGCCCCTATACGAGTTCTTTCAAAGTATAAAAAGGTTAAGGTTTAAAAAAATCCATCACGCAGCTGATGCGAGTTGAGTGGATTTCCTAAATTAAGTTTTATGTTATAGTGTTTCCACAGACTATCTGGGAAATTTGTAACTCACGGAGGCGCTGAATAGCAGCCTGCATGTGGGAAATATACTAGTAGAATTCGTTTGCACCTCAGCATCGAGCCCCGGCTTACGCACTGTTGAAGAATTACAGTTGATGGAAGAAATTAGGTGCCATATTATGTCAAAGAATAAATCAAATACTACGAATTTGGTGCCATCGCTATAGTTATTTTGTTGCGAGTTTAGGAGATAGTATATCATGTTTCTAACAGAACGTTCGTTTCATTCATTCATCTAGCTTCGGACGTATTCGTCAAAATGCCCATTCATTGGAACATGCATTATTAGCGGATTTCCATAGGAAAAATTAGCTATTGCAGTGGCAATTATGGTAAGACCTAAGGTCGGGAGTAGAAAATGAGCATCGATCATGGTCCCCAGAACAATTTGTGTCATTCAAAATCATATGTATATATGTGTTCGCACTCTAGCGGCCGCATTTTAAGTCCGATTTGGTTCAAATTTGGCACACATATTGGTTGTCTACGACGCTCGGACGAGTTAGTTAGCCAAACAAATCCAACAACCATTTCTTGACTGGAAGTAACTATTTTTTGGACATTTTTCCTACTATAATGAATCTTTTTATTATTATTGACGATCGAGTGCTTTAATCTAGTGCTTCGTGAACGGTTACCGGCAACGCGTGTCGCCCGTATATGTATAAGTTTAAATGTGAACTCGTTTTGTGTTGTTTAAGTGTTTTATTGTGTGTTTTATGTATATTTGAGAATGACTGAATGATAGTCGAAACGCGTCATATATAAAGTAGTAATAGACTACTTTTCATAAACATTGAGGGTTGTTCTGCAGTATCACCTCACAAATAAGGTAAATTAATTAGTAATGAACCTTTTTCGTTTTTCTACTAATATAAATGTAGGATGTTATTCTGCACATTTTGTTTTTTTACGCGACCTTATAGCTCGCTTGGTTCCCCCAAAATCGATCAAAACGTAAAATACCATAAAAGTACCCGGTTCAAAGCCATTTGGTGAATTTTACCACGAAGTTGCGTGCGAAGCACGCAATGCTTTGTCTATTGAAGATACTCCCAATATGCAGAATGGCGTGCGAAGCATGCAATGCTTTGTCTATTGAAGATACTCCCAATATGCAGAAAGGCGTGCGAAGCAAGCAATGCTTTGGGTATTGAAGATACTCCCAATATGGGTGTTGGCGTGCGAAGCTGGCAATGCTTTGGGTATTGAAGATACTCACAATATGCGGAATTGCGTGCGAAGCATTTTGCAGCTATTCAGCAATGTCGTGAATAGACCTACTTCCCAAATTGTTGATTGAAATCATAGGCCTATAAAATTAATTTTGGAAATTTGCTCAACTCACGTCAGCGGTTCAGCTGCGTGGTCGAATTATTTTAAAATACATTCATCTACCGCACTTCTCAAGTTTAAGACGGACTAAGCCGGGTACGACAGCTTATATATAACATTACGCACGTGCAACAGAGCCTATTATTCCAGTTGGTTGTCACGTTTGAAGGCCCGTTCTGTTTCGTTTAAGAATTGATCGCATTTCAAAAAGAGTGTGTAGTTTAAAAGAGAATATTGAAAAATATCAACGCGAAGTTGAAGGTTCTATCTTCGTGAAAGGTTTTGTAATATCACAGATTGCTTTATCGATATGTAACACAGTATCGACAGCTTTCTGTACACAATGTAGGTTCTGTATAATCGATACTGTAGAGTTCCTTTGTCGGCGGTGAAGAAAAACATTTCCCGTATAGTTCACGTTGCCTTTGCAAACAAACATGCAAGTGCTAGCGAACCATTCCGCGCTGCCACATGGTACCTAGTAATAATACATTTTACTTTCCCACTATACTATGGTATAGAGGAAGTATAGTGATCGCAAGAAAAAAATCGGTGTTGAGATTTTTGTGGAAATATAGGTTTTGGGACCCCTTAAATCCAAAAAAGTGTTTTTACAAAATGTCTGCCTGATGTCTGTATGTGTACAAAGCTAGAGAGAAAACTATTCGATCGATTTCGAACAAATTTGTACCAAACTTGTCAATTAGGCCTGTATAGATGCACGAAAAAAGTTTTTGAAGATTTTTGAAAAACAACCCCCTTTTTGGCCAAAAAACCCCCAAAAATTCAGTTATTATTTTTTATAAAAAATGGCTATACAAATTTTGATAAAAGTAGGCTTATTTGGAGCCCCTTAATACCATATCCAAAAAACCGCATCTTTCTAAAAATTCTCGTCTAGCCAATATTAATATTTATTATTATTTTTTATTAGTTACTCTCCTACTTTAATGTATCCCCTCTCCTGCTTTAATACAATTAATTATGAAGCCACAGTGAATCTGTTTAATAATTTAAATATGATTGTGTTAAAGTATGTCCCAGTTTCTGGTACTATTTATTAGGATGTTTCAAATCTTAAAGAAATTATTTCGGAAACTAATGAGCCTAACAGTATGCTATAATATATTAATATTAATTACGGCAATACACAACTGTAAATGTTTGAAGTGGGCCTAAGCCTTTAACCCTTTATGGTCTGGCAAATTATCATGAAAGGAGTAATCGTTCCGGAACGTTTTACGAATGAATCCACTTTTATTCATTCGTATGTTTATAAAGCAGCATAAAAGTGTACAAAAACCTGTTATGTGGTTTGGTAGGGGGAAATGGGTTGTGATATAATAATTTAAGGTGCTGAAAAGAAGTGTTACCGAATAGCGTAACACTCGCACTGTATTATAGCGGCGTCGGTGCGTCTGTTTCTTGTCTCAGCTGTTTACTGAGGTCAGCTGCAGGTCAAAAAGAAGAAAACAAGAGGAAAGACAATGCATTTGAATGTTCGATTGACTTTGCAACTGCAGAAAAAATACCATACTAAACAGATTTTTAGGCCTACTTGTAAAAAACTTAAAAATTTGTAACATTTAATAATATTGTATTTTTAGCGAATTTCCATAGTAAAGATGAGCTATTGCAGTGACCATAATAGTGAGACCTAAGGTCGGGAGTCCGATCACAGCCTCTAGAACACGTTTTGGGGTTTCATTAAAAATTATATATATGTGTTCTCTAGCGGCCTCATTTGAAGACCGATTTGGTAGACATTGTTTACACATGTTGGTTGTCTACATCGCTCGGGCGACTTCGTTAGCCAAAAAATCCAACTACCAGAAGCACCTGTTTTTTACCTGAAGTTGGCCCAATTATTTTGTTGAGATTAACTCGCTTGGATCCGCCAAAATCAATCAAAACGTAAAATACCCCAAATGTACCCGGTTCGAATCCACGTGGGGGATTTTACCGTAGACCATCTTCCGAACCTAAGCTTAACGGCCAAGTTTGTACGCTGCGAGCGAAGCGAATCAGTCCATAAGCCGAGGCCTCAAGGACGAGGCAAAGCGAGTATTTCCACTGCGAGCGGAACGAAGCAGCACGTGAGCCTGGGCTAGAGGCTGAAATACAAACAAATTCTAATAATTCATTTCGTACACAGAGGCAGCTATTCAGCGCCTTCGTGAGTAGAACAATTTCCCAAATAGTTGGGTGAAACTCTAAAACATTTCAAATTAATTTTGGAAATTTCCTCAACTCACGTCAGCCGCCTGATCGAATTATTTCATTTATTGCCGCATTTTATAGTAAATAATTAATATTAAACCCATTTCCAACAGGTTTTGCTGTTTATTTTGTTATTCCTTATGACTTTTTAAGGATTTTTTCGTTACTGTTTTCGCTATAGATGTTGCGGAACGGCAGTGCTACTTAAAGGGTTAAATAACTAGAGGGGGGGGGGCTCCACTAACTGCTCACTTCGCTCACCTACCCCCGTTGAGAAGCAAACATATTATTGTATACTCTGTTATTTTCACGGAAATGACTATTGAGTGGTGGCCTATACATAGCTAATGTAAGACATCGAAATAGACACGACCAACTCCAATAATTCGAATTGAGGTATGCGTTATAATTTCACAACTGATATTTAAATAATCAATAATCAAAACTTCAAACTAATTACAACGCAGTAATCCTTTTGTTTGATTTTACCTAATGTAAAAAACTGATAGTAGTAAAGTTGTGAAGAATAATTACCTGATTCTTATTTCACCAAACTGGTTGCCAATAAATGTGTTTTGGTTCGTTGTTGTCCTAACATAAATTATTTTAACTTTTTTGATCCAAATCAGCACTTTTATTAGCGAATTTTCATAAGAAAACTGAGCTATTTGCAGTGGCTCTTATGGTAAGACCCAAAGTCGGGAGTAGCAAATGAGCACCGATCATGGTCCCCAGAACACGTTTTGGGGTGTCATTAAAAATCATATATATATTACAACGGGCAGGACCCGTGTAATTCCGGAAATTTAAATTTTTACAAGCATTTTGTAAAAAGCGATATTTCTAGGCCAGCATGGAATCTTGATCGTATGTAGTGCAACCTTCAACAAGTTGGGACGAGCCGTTATCTAAGGAAGCGACTGTTGAACCCTGACTTGTCCAGAAATGACAAAAAACTTGTTATAAAATAAAAATCAGGCAAGGAATTTTTGCGCATTTTTTATAAACAAAAATAACAATATATTTTGACTTTTTGGATTTTTTGTTGATATTATAAAAATGTATGCATGGATCACGATATTTCCAACGGAACATTTATAGAGAATTAAAAAACCTACAAAATGGTTTTTGAAAACCCCGATCGGACCGAGAAAAGTCGGAAAACGCTTAAAAATTACTATCCAAAAGTTCATATGTTTGTTAATTTATAATACTGTATTTATGGCAGATCTTTCGGAATATTATTGTTTAGTATGTGTATTTCAAACATTCGGAAGATAAAATTTGTCGCATTAATAGTTTTTGCACAATTGTAGTATAAACAATTTAGACAATTATCTTGCATAATGCGGAGGAGAAGAGAACGGCAGGCTGCTGTTTCCGACACTACCACTGCCTCTCTTTCAAATTTACCATCGGCGTCGCTAGCAAATTTACGCGTTTTGCGCTATGTTCTGAAGCATTTTTATCATACTTTATCAACCTTAAAAAAAATCAAAGAGATAAAAATTGTAGATTTTAATTTCTACTTTCAGAATCCGTTTGGTACATTTAAATCGGGCTAATTTACCTTACCCATGCTAATTGTTTACATTACGCTCGCTCATTCCCTTATGCAAACAATAAGCGTACACCTAGTCATGGAACACCAGTATAATAATTTCGTAGTCTATGTGTACCATACTTTGCTTCCAGTTATTTTAGTTGTTGCTTACGTGATCGATTGTAAGTTCTTTTGTAATAATACGAGTATGAAGATTATTATTTATTTATTTATTTGTGGTTCCCCCCCTCCCCCAGTTCAAAATAGTGACCATAAAACTAAATCTTTCAAAGAGATTTAGCAAAACTGTCACAAGTATTGCCAGCAAAACAATACTTTTTATAAGCTTTAAATATCCCAAAAGCTGTACTGAAAACAATCTAATACCTTATTTGAGAACGGCTGAAATTATACGTTTGGTGTCAAAACATACTTAATTGTATTGCTATTTTACCTAAGTTTTTGCATATTTAGTTTTAAATATTTAACCCATTTTGTCAGATTTTATGAAATAAAATGTTTATTTGTTAATTACTGTTACATGTATATTTAACATTTACCTTGTAGGTCTATGGGATATTTTTTCAACACAACAAGCTTTTATAATATTTCACAGTAATAGATTAGCAAATCAAATTCAGGAAAACCCTATGTTCAAATAATATTAATTGGAGATTTAAGATAATTTTTATACGGTATTTGACATAATTTTTGCATTGTTACAAAAAATCATTTAGGCCTACTACTTAAAATGGTTTTTATATTCATTAAAAATAAATATTAAATTTATGCCACACTTTATAAATGGGTTATTAAAAACATTATCAATAATAAATCATTGTTCAACAGTACTGTAAATATAGCTGCAACGTGCGCCAAATATTGAAACATGTGCTTGCTCCCTCCACAACGAAAACTAAATTCTCTTCGTTGGGGATGATGAAAAATAGAATTGAAAGTAGTTTGTACAAGGCAGTGCAAGAGGCAGATATATTCGCGGTCTGGTGGTGCGGCGAAATTTAAACTCTGTCTATAATGTCAGTTTCGTCTCGGGCGCTGCAAAAGACTGGTGGCGCTCCGAGTGGTTTCGATGTGAACTACCACGCAAGCGTCCGCTTAAAACTCATTAGGTTTCGCTTCTTATAGTGTTGTTTCTTCAATGCTAATAGGGAAGTTTATTAACGAAAACAATAGAGTAAGGTAGATAAAAAGTGCAAGTAAAAATAACCTGGATAATTTATGGAAAATTAAGGGAAACTATCTGAAAAAGAAAAACCCCGAAAAAATCTAAGTTAATGAATAAGAAATTCTACAAATATAAATGTAGGATGTTATTCTGCACATTTTGTTTTTTACGCGACCTTATAGCTCGCTTGATTCCCCCAAAATCGATCAAAACGTAAAATACCATAAAAGTACCCGGTTCAAAGCCATGTGGTGGATTTTACCGAGGGGTTGACATGCGAAGCACGCAATACATTGTGTATTGCAGATACTCCCTATACAGGGGTTGGCGTGCGAAGCACGCAATGAATTGTGTGTTGAAGATACTCCAAATATGGGGGTTGGCGTGCGAAGCACGCAATGTATTGCGTATTGAAGATACTCCCAATACGGTGGTTGGCGTGCGAAGCACGCAATGTATTGCGTATTGAAGATACTCCCAATACGGTGGTTGGAGTGCGAAGCACGCAATGCACTGTGTATTGAAAATACCCCCAATATGCGGAGTGGCGTGCGAAGTATTTTGCAGCTATTCAGCACCGTCGTGAGTAGATCTATTTAAAAAATTGTTGGTTGAAACCCTAAAACGTAGGCCCATAAACTTAATTTTGGAAATGTGCTCAACTCACGTCTGCGGTTCAGCTGCGTGGTCGAATTATTTGTAACATGTAACAACAGATGTTTGAATTGAATTATAAATACAGTAAGTATTTTTCGTTGATTTTTGTTTATGTTTGCTTTTAGTTTGTTAATCTAACTTTAGAAAAAAAAAAACTGTCGTTATGAAGTAAAATAAATTGATTACTAAAAATCATTAAGTTGGTTACTACGGTAATGAACACAAACTAGTGTTGCGAAGCTTTTGATCCGAACAGCTGTTTTATCTGTTATATGGTTGGAAGTGAACCCCAAAATTTGAAACACAAATTTAGACAACATAAGAATATACATTTAAATTTTCGTTTTTGTATATTAAACAGTTTTGATCGTATGTCATTCAGTACGGACAAAGCCGCCTAATATAAATATGTAGATGATTGACAGCCAGTATGGGTTTGAAAGTAATTTAACAATGGGGAGTGGTTTTTACATTTCATAGTAAATGGATTTAGTTGCAGACTGCGGTGAGTTGTTTCACTGCAATGGCCTTATTAACTAAAGAGCTGCACAAGCCATGTTTACCCGACCTACTAACTCAAAAACTACCGATCAAATATTGTTGAAACTTTTAATGGCGTATTGAATAATTCTGTCCACGTAACATGGTCCTTGTTTCAATAAGTTTTACTTTATTTACGTTTAGAATTGAATTGCACTTGGAAAGAAAAGTTTTCAGAAGAAGAAGTTCATAAAGAGAAGTTTTATTTTGGAGGTGAAGCTTTTAACGTACAGTGCGAGTCTATGTTAAAATATAAAATGTTGGATACTATAAAAATAATTGTTTTAAAACAACGTGTGTGCATATAGTTGTTTAATTGTTTTTATCTAAGGTACCCCACTTCAAAAGTTTGTATAACCATATTTTTAAAACACTCAGTAAAATCTCTTCGTCTTATTTTAAACTCAAAAATCAGATCCTGAATTTTTGAACCACCTGTAAACTACTGTATTAGGGTACGATGTATTAATTAATTCAAGAACGTCGCATTTACCAAAGTAACAACCCAAAAAATCCCCGCGGCAGTAGAAACAACGTTGGAAACACTTATTCTAAGGAACAAAGTAATTCCCAGAAACGTCCCCTGAAGCAGCCTCATAATAAACTTAATAAACGCGCGTATATAAACAAACGTAATTACCACATGATGTGAACCGCCTTCAGGTAAGCCGAGTGCGTTAAACAGTGTAGCATTCAAGAATTTACTTAGATGTGTAGAGTCCAAACTTTCAGTTTCATCAGAATCGGCTGAACGTTTGTTTTACTTTTTTCGTTATCATGTATTTGTGAAAAGATTCATACAACATAATATATTTCTATAAAAATGTAATATTCACAAAAACTGGGCAATACCATTCACAAAAGTGCATCTAAAGAACTGAAACAAACACATCCTTCAGTGCGTGAGTATAGGAAGTCCAAAAATGTAGCTTGAAATATTTTTAACAATAGACTTACTTACAGGTTCGGTCAATAAATCTTTAAAAAAGATACAAAAACTAAGTAATTTGTGTAATTCGTTTTAAATTTTCAACATAATCTCCTTTCTAAGCGTTTTTCCAACGTTCAACCTGTTCATTAAGGAAGGTCCTCAAAATAAGCATCTGTTTGGAAATGACTTGTTCGTTCGTCCCGAACGTTGCCCGCCAAGCCATTTTTCAAGTTTGGAAATAAGAAAAAATCTCGGGGGCTAGATCCGTTTATACAATCCGGATGTTGTGACAATTTTAATTTCAATTCCACGATGTTAGCCATTGAAACTGCACAGGCCGTGCATTGCCTTGATGAAATAAATAAACTTTTCTTTTTCAAATAAGGGCGTTTAGTTTTGATTTATCCACTCAGCCGGACGATGCATAATACTCTCCAGTTATTGTTTTTCCTTTTTCCATGTATCAATGTAATTAATTCCTCTTGCATCCCAAAAAACTGTGGCCACAACCTTTCCAGAAGATTTCACTTTCTTCGCCTTCAAAAACCCACTGTTTTTACGGTTCCTCTGTCTCTGGCGTGTACAGTAGGAAATATATGCGAAGAAGCGGCTTGATGTATGCGCAGAAGCACAGACGGCCAATGCGCATGCGCTAACAGCTTGGAGGTCAGCGTAGCGAGTCAGTCGGTGACAGATTTTAGTCGCGTTATCTAGTGCACTGCCTTTCCTAAAAACATTGTAGTGTTGACGCCCCGTGTTTATTTATGTGATAAAGAACAATTATTTATTTTTACCCTGTTTGTGGTATACAAACAAAACTGGATGTACAGCCGAGTTGTTCTTCTAGTGGGAAATCAGTGAAAAGACCGGTCGTTCGCAGTCAGACAAGGAAATTAGTGTATAATATTTATTTATACATTAAAGAAAAGAATGCTGGCATGTCAGAGAAAAAGTTCTTGAAAAAATAATATAGCCAATACCAGTCAGCTAATACGTATCCTTATTTTATCTTAATTAATCCATTCTAACGTTATCTTGATTACAGTCTATTCTAACTCATGGTATTCTAACGTTATTAAATTAATACATTGTAATATAATTTAAGATGTAGTAATATGTTTAATAAACATGTAATTATGAAAGTCCACAAATAGTGTCAGTGACACAGTAAGCCATGAGCCGCGCTCAGGCCGTAAACAACAAACAGAATGGGTAGTAGTGTACTCAGCTGTCAACCCCCCCCCCCCCCCCGCCACACATAACATACCTCCTCCCTTTCACATTCACATCCCTACCTGCGCGAATCGCTTCTTCACATATATTTCCATCTGTACTAGTGGATCCATGCTTCGTCCACAGTTATGTATCGACTCAGAAACTCATCCGGATTGCGACGAAAAAGCGCCAACTTAGTCTCAGAATCATCCACACGATTGCGTTTGTTCTCCTCTATGAGCAAACGCTGCACGCATTTTGCTGAACTATTTTCACACCGAATTTGTCTTGTAAAACTGAAAACAAAGTACCTTGTGATATGCCTGTGGTCTCAACTATCTCGCGCACTTTAAATCGCTAATTGCTTAACAACATATCATTGATTTTATCGATTATTTCGGGTGTAATCACCTCTACTGGACCCTCGAATGTTTTTCTTTTGTTGATGTAAGTTAGGCCACGTTTAAATTCATTTACCCAATTATAATCAGTGACAAACGCAGAGGCAGATGAGCCATGAACTTCATCCAACTCGGATTTGATTAATGTCGATGTTAAATTATAATTACTATAGCACTAGTGAAACTCCCAATAGTTTGAGCAGAATGAAAATCGGATAGTTGGAACTTAAAATACAACTCTTTTTTTTAAAAAAAACGTCCTAAGGTTTAACTTTTTTTAAATCTAAATAATTTGACTAATTATTAAGGTAGCTCTATATGAAATTAAATTTATTGATTCAGTTGTAAGTTGCATCACGATTATTACAATATATTCTATTACAAACATAAAAATCATTAATCTATACTAATATTATAAAGAGGTAAAGTTTGTTTTTTTGTTTGTTTGTTTGATTGTTTGTTTGTATGTGGGGGGTCATCTCTGGCACTACTGAACCGATTGAAAAAAATAGTTTTACTAATAAAAAGGTACACTATCCCTGAATAACATAGGCTATAATTCATTTCGATAAAAACCTTTTTTTATTTCAATATTTGTAAATTTAGTCAGAAAAAATTCTTAGGTTAGGCCTAGAATGATAAACCAACACATGTATTTATATTTATTACCATAGCAACCAATTTAATAAAATAACAGATAATATAGCTGTTTGCTCCAATATTTCCATTAACAGCTGATTTCAAAATCTGAAGCAATCATTTTTGTATTTCTAGCTTTTAGGTTAGGGTTTTAAAGTGTAGACCTAAGCCTTGCTGGTTCTTTTAACCATTATTCTAACTGCTGTTATAAAATATAAGAAATAATTTAATTTGAACATTTAACAATATTTACTATCTTAGTTTTGAGGTTATTATTAATCCTACACCTTTATTATAAATAAAACATAATATATATGTTTTTAGAAGGTTCCATTGGGGGTTGGCGTGCGGAGCAATACAATAATAAATAGAGTACAATAAAACAAAAAAGAATCGATAGACACACTATTCGTAAACATCCTAAACATATAATTACAAAATCTGAGTTGGCTCGACGTTAAAGACCTGTTTTGAATCAACCTACACTGTATACACTTTTCTTTCACTTTAAAGAAAGGAGCAAAAATAACGCCGCCGGACCCACCCACCAGAAAACACAAATATAAAACAATACCATTCTTTTATAATGACTTTAATCTCAAGCACAATAATAAGTATCAAATTGATATACACTCATACACAACATCCTTTCACACATTCATTACGCTAAAAACAATCACCACCCGCATTTACACTGCTTTAAAGACATAGTCCATATTATTGAATTTAATAAAATGCGTACAGAATTTAATGTCAGTCGGTAATGTAGAAAAAAATATGGGTGCTAAATATGTAAAAACTTCATAAATATTAACTCGGGTTTTGGAACAAAGATATCGTTTTTATTTCTTAGCCTCGAGTTTTTGGTGTTGTTTTGAATTACTATTTATTTTATAGTAGAAAATACGAAACACTTTAAACAGAAATAAATTCTTTAGCGGCAATAACGGAACCGAACGCACAATTATTATCGATTATTTTAATAAATTGTCTGTAAAATCAGCAGTGGATAAAATGTGGCAAGATACGCCCCCCCCCCCCCACAAACACAGCAAGACCATAATCTAGCTTATAGTTTATAAAGAGGACTTACAATGTACAAGCATTCCTAACCGTATAAAAAATACGTAAATATTTCAGCAATTTATTCTTGACGCAAGTTATATGCGGCTTCCAACTGAGTCCAAATACTTCACCAGAGCAACTTGCACAATTTCACTGCTTCTGCAATTAATACTGTAAGCAACGGAGTGAATGATAATCCAAAGAAGTGAAGGTCAACTGGTAACGTAAATTAAAGATGACAAATTTAGTTTGATGACTTATTATAATCGAACCGCAGACGACAATTGAGCGAATTTCAAAAATTGAGTTTATACGTTTTAAAGTATCTACCAAATATTTTGGAAAGTGGTCTACTCGCCTCCAGCTTCGACTCACGCGCTGCTTCGTTCCACTCTCAGAGGAAAAACTCGCTTTACGAGTTTGCACCTCGGCTTTTCGGCTTCGGGTCATAGACTGCTTCGCTTACGTCCGACGGCCTCGAATCAGAAGATACACGAAGAATTGCGTGCTTCGCACGCCATTCCGCATATTGGGAGTACCTTCAATACACAAAGCATTGCGTCCTTCGCACGCCATTCCTCATATTGGGAGTATCTTCAATGCACAAAGCACTGCGTGCTTCGCACGCCAAACCCACGGTAAACCCAATTACGTGTATTTGAACCAGGTACTTTTACAGTATCTTACGTTTTGATCGATTTTGGGGGAACCGACCGAGCTATTAAGGTCTTGTGAAAAAACAAAATGTGCAGAATAATATCCTGCATGAATGTCTTATAAAACCCCAAGAAAGTTTAAATCTATACGAAAAGTCTATAAAAGTGCCTCCGTTAGCTGGATTTTTTTGCTAACAAACTTGTTCAAACGACATAGACTACGCATGTTTGTACGAAATTTTGAACAATTAAAACTTTCTCCTTGGGTCCATGATCGGTGGTCATTTACTACTCGCGGGACCTTAGGTAATACCACAAGGGTCACTGCAATAGCTCGTCTTTCCAATCGAAATTCGCTAATAATGAAATTGACCGTGAACCACCACAGTAAATGTTTTAAATAGATTAGCATATCATCTTTAATTTGCTATATTGTATTTGCTTTGTAAAACTTGGCTGTCATCGGAAAAAGCAACGAGCTTTCCTGTAAATTAAAATTATTCGTATTAATTAATTAAAACTATTAAATTATTAAAAATCGTTGTCTATTTACGATTCACTTGAATTAGTCTGAAGTAAAGAAAGACGTATATAACGAGTTCAAAACCAAACGCTTATTTAACTCAAAAACTGTGCTTACCATTCGATCTATACATATTTAACAAATTTAATACAAAAATAATTCGCACAAAGATCCCCTACTTTAAAACATTCTGTAACAGCCAACACACTGCATAAAGTTCATTACATAATTTGTTGTATGGAATACAATCTGCCTATAGACAGAGACAGCAGTGCCAACAGTACGTGACAGAATGCAAGTTCAGTAAGCTGACGTCGTAGGAATGCTGCTTGTGACGTTTCTTTAATAAACTCAATGTTTCTGCCATGGAATGTCATCTTCAACACGCATACAAAACGATGCAATACACGTCGAAGTAGTCAACCAGTGTTCCACTAAAATTAATTAATTTTTTTATTATTATCTATACTAATATAATAGAGATAAAATTTGTTTGTTCGTTTGTAGGTGGTAATTTCTGGAACTACTGAACTGATTGAAAAAAATAGTTTTACCAATGAAAAGCTGCATTATCCCTGAGTAATAAAGGCTCAAATAAATTTTGATTAAGGGTTTAAACAACCCCTAAAACAGTAAATATGAATTGTTATACTTTCCTTAACGCTAGAGAGCTGAAATGTTGTACATTTTTCAGAGAATATTTCTGGCTACTTTTTATTAAGAAAATATTCAAAATTCCTGTTATAAAATTGAAACAATATAAAAATTATATATAAACTTACGTATTTTGTGGACAAAGTTTAGGGATATTACGTGTCTATTTCGATATATGTGTTACATTATAATGTATAGGTCTCAGCTACTCCCACCACCAAACTTAGATACAAATGTATCTGTCCTAATCAATCATCATTTCCGTAAAAATTACTATTACAAAATTGAAAATTTTTTAAAATTATGAACAAAATCAGGGGTTTTGTAGTTTGCATTGGCATCACCATATGGCACCGCAAGGGCAAAGCCCCTAGTGTTAAATAATTATACTAACATCTGTGTGAGCAGAAGGAGTGTTCAGCAAGCTTTATTTTTGGTTTGGCGTGCATGGGCTCCCCTCAACAAACTGTGTGGATACGGGAAACATGTAACCAGATTCCGTGATATCAGACAGTATCAAATAATTCCTACGCTCACTGGGTGACATCACAAATCATTACTTAGGGTTAGAGCCCCGCATTTCTCTTCATACTGCATAATATAGTATGTGCTGTGTAGCGAATAAATACAACGCTACGTGATTAGTTTACTTTATGTTGCCAGCATACACAACACATTAAATGAAAGCAAATTTTCGGTAAATTTTTTTAGTTTTTACATTCAAAATTTATTTAGATTTCTGTTAGTTAAACAAATATAATTCCCACATTTCATGAAAATGTGTTATCGAATCGTTTTAAAATGGGGACTGGCGTTGTATGTTCTCGTAGTTTCAATAAGTCTGTTTTTCTTTCCCAGTACAAAGAAAAAACCAGGAAACGTAAAACATTATTTCTTTTAAATTATCTGTTAAGTTATTTTCCACGTTTTTATGGTTTATACAGTAGAATACGTATTAATAAGTAAGACGCACATGTACCAAAACAAATGTGCCAAATTTAAGCTCATTATATTATGTTCTTCTTAAGTTGCAACGGTCTATAGTTATAAATTACACTATATTAGCTACCAGCTATCACCACGTGCAAAGACAAATCCTGGTTGATTATTTTCGTATGTGTCGGTTAATTCAACGATATTAGCAAATTTAAGAACGATTAACACGTTTCAAAAGTTACGGCAGTAAATGTATAAAACGAGTTTTGCATTTTTGACCACTTAGATCGGAAAAGGATTTCTAAATAATTAAAAGTGGATCTCAGATTTACCCTAAAACCTACCGTTGAAAAGCGAAACTGTTTAAAAAGTTGGTAAACCAAAACGTAAAAACGGACTCTTTTTGTATTCTACCTCCTGAACTATACAATCTACAGTGGCCATTTGAAAGAACTCGGAGAGCTGAATCCAATGAGTATCTCAAATGAAATCGGAGTGCGGTAAAGAAATACTTTTAGCACGCCACCCGTTTACTTTGCACGCAAGGGCGCAAAGTAATCAGCTGATGTAAAATGTTCTGAAAATGTTGATTGTCGTGGAACTAACCTCTGTAAAACATATCTTTTTAAAAACTAAAACACTAATTAATTTCAAATGTAGCTGTAGGAAAAACGTTGTGTGTATCACGGGTGCAAAGTTTACATTGTCATCCTCAATAAACTTTGACGCCTGAGGCGTGGCCGAAATGTTTATCTCGTGCTATAAACTCAACTTTGCACCCTAGATACACACATAACTATAGTGTCGTCGTGTATTTCAGGTTGGACACAGAATCACGTCATAGACAGGTACATAGATATGGCACAAGAAATACAAACCAAAATTTATCCATACAACTTCTACACAAGAAGCAATTTTTGAGGCACAAAACTGTCTTCCACATAAAACAAAAACAAAATAGGAGGAAATTAAAAAAAAAGAAGAAATACAAGGTTTCAAAGAAGGCATTTTTAATCTATAAAATAATTCATGGGCTGCCACCTATTGAATGATGGAGGTTTTTTTATAAAATCGATATGAATGATAACGAAAGTAACTTTAGAAGTTTAAGAATGTATAAATGTTAAAAGACGTAAAGTCAAGGCTTTTTTTGTTAAGATGTAAAAAGCTGTCTGCTATCTGATAAATCAATTTAAAAACTGGACCCTGTGAGTAGGCTACTTAATACTATTTACTTCTAAAGACTTAACATTTTAGATGACTATAGTTGGCTCTGCCCCCTGCTCGCTTCTTTGTTAGTGCTTTGTTTTTGCAACACTACTATTTAGACTTTAACATATTGCTGGAGATGCTCTCAAACTGCTTCAAAAAGCTTGTGTTACAACAAGCTGTGCCTCGATAGCCCTCAGTTTTTGCATAATCGTGGACTCGATTACATGAAACAATTTGGCCTGATAATTTATCTGACTTTTCATGACCTTTACCGGCCGTAGGGACCCTGCATAAGAAAGAAATCACATTAAGTGAATCTTCGGAACGCCCTGTATAATATACGTGACTTCTACCGCCCTGTAGATTAACATCTTGTATGTTAATTTCCTCTGAGTTATTGCAAAAGTCAAACATTTTCCAACACCCTGTGTCTCGTATGTAACAGATAAATTCCAAACTGGAGCGGTTAAGTTTCACCCCTACACTATAAATCTGAAATATCTCAAAGATAAATTCCTGCATACCTGTGCAGCCTGGTGATGGTTGTGCAGGAATTTGCCTTAAGTAATCTGGAATCTTGAAAATTGTTGAGGCGGTCGTATAATACCATATGTTACATGTTGCTGTTATGTATATCACCTATAGTGTATTATAAAAAGGAAAATACGAATGTTGAACAAGCAATGATTTAACTTAAAAGCTAAAGTTAAACGACTTTTTGAAAATAATTGTGCCGAAAATCACTGTACGGTACTTACAACTATAATTTGGATGCCTTTTAAGGTTCACGAAGGATAAATCGTTAAATCTAAAGCAAAACAGTAAACAGAAGAAGTATTGGCGGTATAATGATGTACAAGATATTCCAGAGCTGTTCATTATGTCTGTATGTTTTATTTTTATTTTAAAATAGTTGTTCTTTAACTCGCTCTCCTAGGTTACGTACGAAATTTATCCCGAAACCTTTAATAATTTGACTAGGAAGCTGAACTGTAGACGTAAGTTTAGCGAATTTACAAAATTAAATTTATATGTTTTAGGGTTTCAAATAACATTTTGAAAAGTTGGTCTACTCACGAAGGCGCTGAATAGCTATCTACGTGAAAGATATTAGTAGAATTTGTTTGCACCTGAGCCTCCAACGTCGACTCCACGCTGCTTCGATACACTCGCAGGCGAAAACCTCACTTTACGACTTTGCATTTCGAATGGCGGCCTCGGGTTAGAGACTGTTTTGCTTAGCTCCGCTCCGGCATTGGACTTCACTAGTAATTGATATTTAGTTAATTAAGTACTTGATGTGGAAGTATAAAGCGGAAAGTTATTACAACTCTACTGCGTGTACGACACGCATTTATTTTAAAATTAAATCTTGTAATGCACCTCAGAAATACCACTTACAGAATGTTGGATTGAAAATGCAATATAAAGTACAACGTATTATTAAAGTGTAAAATATAATATATTATCATTAAAAGCGACGCTAAAGAGGTGATAATGCAGGTGTTAACGTGGTTCTCCAAGAAGTGGGGGGGGGGGGGGGGGGGGGAGAATGCAAACCCCTCTTCCCATTTTAACATACAGTTGTGGGGGGGGGGGGGGGGGCATAATAGGACCCATAATGTGTACATGCAAAGATCTAGCTAAAAAGAGTGAACAAACTCAACGTTCTCATTTACTGACATAAGCAAAGCATTCAAGAAATGTATCCACCCCTACCGCTAAGGGTTGCAGTTACTCTTGTAATATTTACAATAAACTCGATCGGGTTTGACTTTGTATTACTAACGGAGAAATGAATTGTTTGTTGTGCGACCACATCCCTTGATGGTTTGTGTTTATCGAAAATTGTTTAAAACAAAAGTATGTCCTGTTGCATTAACTTGTGTAAAAACATTTTACTCTAATTAATTGTTGTACAGAATCTACTTGGAAAACTTACTGTTCTATCCGTATATATACTGATGATAACAAATCGTTAGTATCGATTTAAAAATAATTCAATCACGCAGCTGAACCGCTGATATCAGTTGAGACAATTTGCAAATTAAGTATATATTTTAAACTAACTGTAAATGTATCCAAGTAACAAATAGATATAACTAAATAGACATAAACTGAACACTGGATTTAGTCAGTAGTCGTTCGACCGTTACATGTCACAGTTGTGCGTTGCGAGTTGAATGTTTTTTTGTTAAATGTAATGTGAACATTTAATGATTTTAAAATCTGAAGATGAAACACACGTTTCGAAACGCGTTATAAACAAACTCCGAAAGAAGACACACGACGAATAACAGGTAAATTTAGTTATAAGTTTACATGTTTTTGTGTTATGTGTAATGTGAACATTTAATGATTTTAAAATCTGATGATGAAACACACGTTTTGAAACGCGTCATAAACAAACTCCGAAATAAAACACACGACGAATAACAGGTAAATTTAGTTTACATTTTTTTGTGTTATATGTAATGTGAACATTTAATGATTTTAAAATCTGAAGATGAAACACACGTTTCGAAACGCGTCTTAAACAAACTCCGAAACAAGACACACGACGAATAACAGGTAAATTTAGTTATAGGTTTACAGTTTTTTGGGCTTCCAAAAAATATTTGGAAAATTGGTCTACTCTCAAAGGCGCTGAATAGCTGTAAGAAATACATTAGAAGAATTTGTTTGCACAACACCCTTTCAACCCCGGCTCACGCGCCGCTTCGTTTGAATCTCGGCTTTACGCTTTGAATTATCGCCCGCTTTGTTTCGCTCGCAGCGGACAAACAAAAGTTTCAAAATCAGCCGTCGGCCTAGGATCAAAAGCTCCCACCATGGTAGCTCCCCACACGAATTTTAATAAGGAATTTTACGTTCTCATAGATTTTGGGGGATCCAGACGGGTTATGTTGTAGTGTAAAAAAACAAAATGTGTGGAATAATCCACTCTCTAATATTATTTTTTACACAAACGCCAAAAAGTTTTGTTCTAGTACCTCCAAACAAATGTATTCCTGGTCAATGAACTCGTCCGAGCAACTTAGAAAACCAACGTGTGTACCAAATTTTGACTGAATCGGACGTAAAATGTGGTCATTTGAAAGCGAACACACAATAATATATATTGTTTTTAATGACACCCCAACACTTTCGAAAATTCGCTTTAACACTAGAACGAGTACTGACCCTCGCACGAGCCCGTTTCTCAGCTGAGTCTCTTTACTCAGGGTAATTTCTTGAAAACTTACCCCCTTTTATTATACAAAATCTGATCTCGTGACAGTAATTCACCGTCAGTTGGGACCCCCCCCCCTTCCCAATCCCTCTCCTACCAACCTATCACAAAACTTAATGGTCATATATGGCTTGTGATACATCGTAATTAGGCCTTTTAAAAAACACGAATTTCCCTGGTAAGAAAATACAAATCAGGTAACTCATTCGTTCGCTGAGCTTATAAAAATGTTATTTTGTAGGTTATTTTAAAACTTTATATTATTTAAAAGGAACAGTTATCCACTATCAGGAAGAACCTGAGAAAATCAAAATCTTAAAAACCAAAGTGGGGACTTTGACAGCAAAAATTAGAATTTTATTATTGATTTCTTTTATCTTCGGCTCACAAAACTTTGTTTAGTACAAATAATTATTGTAACAACTATTATGTATTGAGTTAATTTTCTAGCCTAAATAGAACCAGTTATAGAACTCACCGACTACGTGAATACTTTCAAGGTGCAATAAGATGGGAAGTAGTGTCACTTACCTGAAATTAAAAAAAAACATAAGTTAGTCACTATGTTAGCAACAAGTAAACACTATGAAATACACTTAAACATATACAAGCAGATTTGTCCTGACAGAATGACTGACAAAGAATTAACGTGGTGCAAAAACTACTCAAGTTACAATACGAAAATTTATATTTCTATACTAGGGTAGACCCCTGCGCGCTCCGCACGCCAACCCCGTGGAATTTCTATACACGTAATTATGTTATGTTTCCTTTATAACAAAGGTGTTTCCTTTATAATAATAACCCCAAAGCTAAGATGGTAAATAATGTTAAATGTCCAAATCAAATTATTTCAGATATTTTATGACAGTAGTTATAATAAAGGTTAAAAGAACCAGCTCAGAACAGGATAGAAAGCTCAGGTATACACTTTAATAAAGACCTGACGTAAAAGTTAGAAACACAAATAACTGCTCCAAAGTTTGAAATCAGCTGTTAATGGAAATATGAGAGCAAACATCTCATTACTGTATCAGCAATAAACATACTGTTTATTTATTATTTAGTATGGCGCTCCCGTTGCCCTAAAATATTTAGTCCAGTTTGTGTTTCTTTTATGTATACCAATGGCGTTGTTTTTGAAAAAGTATATACAAACACGCGTGTATTCAAATGAAACTTTGTGTCAAAATTTCAAAGCAGTCGGTAAAGAACTTTCGGAGATTTAAGATTTTGAATAAACGAATTTTTACATTTTTATTGATATAGATATATATATTATTACATATATTATTTCTATATTGTATATATATATATAATAGCTGGCCCGATCCGGTTTTGCACAGATAGACAAATCTAACTTAAATATGAGGATTTTAGTAGCTTTGGATCCCCCAAACCCACCTAAAATTACGAATTTTTTGAAAACCTTTCTTAGCGAGCACCTAGAGGAAGCTACATACCAAATTTCACTCCAATCCGTTGAGTAGATTTAGAGAAATCGTGATTTAGTAACTTTGACCCCCCCCCCCAACCCCCCCTAAAGTTTCGAATTTTTTGAAAACCTATTTTAGCGAGCACCCACATACCTAGAGGAAGCTACATACCAAATTTCATTCCAATCCGTTCAGTAGTTTTAGACAAATCGTGATTTAGTAACTTTGACCCCCCCCCCCAACCCTCCCTAAAATTTCAATTTTTTTTTAAAAAGCTTTCTTAGCGAACACCCACAGACCTAGAGGAAGCTACATACCAAATTTCATTGCAATCCGATCGGTAGTTTTGAGATTTCGTGATGAGTCAGTGAGTGAGTGGTGTTTGGATTATATATATATATATATAGATTTATTTTTAATTTTTTTACGGGTTCATAGACCTTTAATAAGAAAGGATATTGCAAACTTATTATTTTAAACCGTAAAAGTAGTGAACATTCCTAGTTTTACTCCTAGAACACATAAAACAGCTGTTCGGATTAAAAGCTTAGCAACACATGTTTGTTTACATTTATTACCATAGCAACGAACTAAGCAAATTTGTAATCAGTTTATTATTATTAATCAACAACTTTTTTTAGATTATCCAACGAAGTGAAAGCAAACACAAATAAAACTGAACGAAACGTTTTACCTTATTATAATTCAAATATCTGTGTCTTACATTATTATGAATAAAACAGCTGATTTGGATCAAAACACGATATTATAAGACGCACTTTGAGTGTTACATAACATTGTTTCCTTTAGTTGGGGATATTCAAATTTGTTAGAATTGTCGATTATTGATTGTTTAAATATTAATGGTGAAATTACAACGCATGCCGCAATTCGAATTATTGGGGTTGGCTATTTCGATATCTGTCCTACATTAGCTATGTAAAGGTCAAAGCTCAACCGTCATGTCCATGAAAATATCAGAGCATACAATAATCTGTTTGCATTGGCTTAGCCAGGGTCGTGAAAAGCGAGCAGGGGCGAGCGGCGGACGCACTAGTATAATATAATATACTAAAGGTTATGCTAAAGGATACTAAATTCGATCAATTAAACATTTGAATTACCTGGTGCCAATAGTCTATTGGATTACCTGTTTCTATGATAATGTTTCCCCAGCTTCTAGAATTCTACTTTGCCGATTTTATTTATTTACTAGCAGGTAATCGTGGCGAACATCGAAAATTGAAGTATTCCTTTGTTTTGTATTTATCATAATAGATGAGGCGTGAAACTTGTATCATTCGAAAGGTACTGTGTCAGAGATGTGCAAAAATAGCATGCAAGGTAAAATAAAATAAACTATGCCTAATCTAAAATTTTGTGTTCCTTTGCTGGTTATAAGAATCAGCTGTTTTATCATTTCTTTTATGCTTTTAATTGCTATGGCAATAAATATAAACATGCATTTTTGTAGGTCATGAGTTTATATTTTTCATACACACATGAATTTTCCATAAAAAAAACGCTTAAAAAAATCATTTTAATCACACTCATGGCTCCATGAGCTTATATCTCTTTATTTTCTCTGCACGGGAAATACTTAAAAAAAGATCATGTACAAATAGTTAGCGCTGTCTCCATTTATTTAAACCGAAGTACGGTATCTCTTTTCTTTACGTATTTGTAAAATAATTCTACAGTTTAATAATTGAAATGTTTACTTCTAAGAAATTTCATTTGTTTACTGAATATTTATCATTAATTCCATCAAGCTTTCTCTTTGCCCTTTCCCAGTTTTCCCCTCATAGCGTCAAGGTAATTAATTATGTAAAAACAAGTTGAATTTCTTTACTTCACCAACACTTTTGGTGGAATTTCTCAGGAGGTATCACTATAAATAAATTAATACAAGGAATATCAGGCAGGTTTTGAGCCTTACCATTCAAAAATCGAGTTCAGATTCCAGTCCCCTGGCCCATAAATGTATAGTGAGTTAAGTCTAAATCGATCTGGTTCCCAATGAGGCCTACGTAATAACATGACATGATAACAGACATGATTTTTTCATGTTCTAAATTAGTTAGAGATTTGAAACTTTATGTAGCTCAGAACAAAAGACTGAAAAACATAAAGTGCTATTGAAGTAAAAATTGTTTTAATATCCCACGATTTTAAAACGGACTAAAAATTATAAGATAGTTTCTCCTAGCCGTACAGATTTTAAACCCACTGAATTTTTAATCGCTATGAGAATACTTGTAAGTTAAAAACGTCGGGCGCATGCAATAGATAATATTAAGGAATGAAAGGAGTAACCTGTAGTTGAGTTAATTCGCGTAACAATTCATATCATTTGCAGTGCAATAAGTGACTTAGGTGAACTATTCATGCATCAATTGTACCTTCTGCAAGCGTATATTAAATTTTACTTTCTCACTATACTATAGTATAGAGAAAGAATAGTGATCGCAAACAAAATCGATGTTCAGATTTTTGTGGAAATATCCGTTTTGGGACCCCCTGAGTCCATAAAAGTGTTTTTACAAAATATCTGTCTATATGCATGTACGTCTGTATGTCCGTATGTATACAAAGCTAAAGCGAAAACTATTCGACCGATTTCAAACAAATTTGCACCAGACATGTCAAGTAGGCCTGTATAGATGCACGAAAAACGGTTTTGAACAATTTTTAAAAACAACCTCCTTTTTGGCAAAAAATCTGTTATTAATTTTTTATTAAAAAACGGCTCTAACGATTTTGATAAAGTTTGGCTTATTTGTAGCCTTTAATGTGCCCTACCATATGCAAAAAACAGTATCTTTCCAAAATTCTCGTTTAGCTAATAATAATAATAACAGATTTTTGGGGTTTTTTGCCATAAAGGAAGTTGTTTTTCAAAACCTTTTTTCGTGCATCTTTACAGGCCTAATTGACGTGTTTGGTGCAAATTTGTTCGAAATCGATCGAATAGTTTTCTCTCTAGGTAATAATACTATTTATTCAATAAATTAAATAGGTACAATACCTGCTTTTTTGTAAGGTATACAAAAAAGCAGGTATTGTACCTATTTAATTTATTGATAAAATTTTCCAATCCGTGGGCTAACATGTTGAAATTGAAAATAATATTTATTAGTTAATCTCCTACTTTAATAAATCACCTCTCCTACCCCACCTACAATTATGAAGTCACAGTGAATCTGTTTAGTAATTTAAATATGTTTGTGAGAAAATATGTCCCAGTTCCTGGTACCGTTTATTTAGTTTATTTTTAAAACACGAATTAATTTTTTGTTTAGTTTAAATATTATTTTTCTTTTTTCTTTTTGATATGGAAACCAAAAAGGATAGGATATGGAAAAGTAGGAAAAAATTGTAGTCTAATAATAAATTCGAGTTTTGGAGTGAAAAAGTGAGTTTTGTGGAAACAGCCGAAATACGACGATTTTCAACTAACAAGTTTCGAGTTATGAAACAACGTGTAAAAATGTAAATGTAAGAACTGATCACATATACCGGGTGTCCCACGAAGAGGTCCCTATTTTTGAATTAATATATTAGATGCACCGAACACTCTACAAACCTGAAACTCAACAGTCCTAACATACACATAATGTAAAAGAAATACACCTGAGTATCAGTTAATTCTGACACATTAGGACAAAATGGCGGGATATCAAAGAAATAGTACCTTTTCGTTAAAATAGTTTTATTTGCGTGTTAGAACATAATTAATTATTGAATTTTAACGATGTTAATAAGCACTAAACAACGTTAGGGAATTAAAGATATAAGTAACTCATAAATAAATTAAATCTATTTGATCCATAAACCTTATTCAAACTGATGTCCATCGATCGCAATGCACTGATGACAACGAAATAGAAAACAGTCATACGCTTTGCTGAACAACTCTCGAGGTATCAACAACAGTTCCTCTTCGATCAACCTCATTAGTTCATCGTCTGTCGCAATGTTATGACAATAAACCTTCTCCTTCAAAAAGCCCCACAGAAAAAAGTCACAAACAGTCAAGTCTGGAGACCTTGGGGGCCAGTCCATGAAGCTGCTGCCACGACCTATCCAACGGTTAGAAAGATTTTGGTCCAAAACTGCTTTGGCCACATTATCATAATGCGGAGGAGCTCCATCCTGTTGGAAAAAAACGCCTTTCATCTCAGGCTGAGAAAGATGAGGAACTATGTGATTGCTTAAAACTGATGCATACCTTTCTCCAGTCATTGTTTGTCGGGATATGTCATACGAAAAAGCACCATCCTTGGTAACAGCAGCCCAAACTGTTATACCTGTTGATTTTAATTTCTCTTCTTGTAAGATATGTGGATTTTTTGTGTTATAGTAATGACAATTATGCCTGTTTACAGTTCCTGTTCGATAAAATGTCGCTTCATCTGAAAACACGATTCCTTTATGCCATTTGCTTTCTACGTCAGTCTTTTCAATTATTTTCGAACAAAATTCCAATCGTCTGTCAGGATCATCTTCAAGCAGTCCGTGAACTAAATGAGTTTTATAATGTTTGATTTTGTTCTTTTTGGCATACCTTTGGACAGATGACTTCGGTATCTCTGTAGCAGATTCCACATTTCTTACTGAATTAGGCGTATTTGGAGATTCCATGAAAGCAGCACATACGATTTCTTCATTTTCTACGTTGGTGGATCTATGGTATTTTTTTTGTATTGACCCCGTTTCTAGTAGGATAGTCTTCCACTTACTAATAGATTTCCTTGACGGTGGAACTACACCTGGGTACCTTTCCCTAAAACACCTTATTGCTTCATAATCATTTTCAAAGGCAATAGCCCAGGAACAACATTTCACTTTTTGCTCAGTTGAAAACGGCATGGTACATAAGACACTTTACAATGCAACTTAATAACAAATGCCAATGTTTATTACCAAATATGTTCATTGTTGTGGATACACGCAATCAGCTGATAGATTTAAAGTAGTCTAAACAGCTGTAGCTGTTCCTATTATAAATAAAAGTAGGTTTACCCTTAAAATACGATTGCTGATTTTGTTGTTTTTTTGTTTTTCCGCCATTTTGTTTGGATCAGTTAGAATTAACTGACACTCAGGGGTATTTCTTTTACATATGTGTTAGTCACGACTGTAGAATTTCAAGTCTGTAGCGCGCTCTATACGTCTGTCATATCAATTCAAAATAGGGACCTCTTCGTGGGACACCTGGAATATAAAATGTTAAGGATATTAATGCTAATATAAAGCAATGCTATTATTTATTATAATAGTACATTGTTTCCTTTAATTAGCATAGTCAAATGTTCACTTTTGATTATTTAAATATTAATGGTGAAATTACAACGCATTTTGTAATTTTAATTATTGGGGATGGAGCTTGTCTGTTTCGATCTCCGACTTACATTATGTACAGGTCTCCACTACAACCACCTTACTTAGATCCAAGAGCCACCGTTCTAATAGATCGTAATTTCTGTGAATATATCAGAATATACTATAATCTGTTTGCATTTGCTTCGCCATGAGTCACCGCAGGGGTAGGGGCGGAGTCCGTAGTTAGGCAACATAGTAAACTTAAATGTATACTGCAGGCCATTAATGGGGCAAATTAAAACCTCGCTAAGATCGTTTTGTTTTCACTTGGCAAGTTGTCTTAAAGAGATTATTAAGAAAAACAGATTTTACAATGTAACATTGCAGGAAGTTAAACATTTAAATCAATAGTGTTATGTTTTGGATTGTGTAATAAAGATATATTTTAGTATATTAGTTATTAGAATTAGTGTTTTGTATATAAAGGTAGTATATACAGACCAGGAAGTATAGTATAAATACGGAAATTGTAGCAAGGTCGCGTGAGAGTTCGTTAAACGCGGAACACGGAAATCGCGTTGCTATAGTTTGTATAAAGTATAATCCGAAGCTAGAATCTTTGCCAGAGTGGGTTGGTGGACCAGAGTGGGTTGGTCGATGGGCCAGAGTGGAGTGGTCGGTTGACTAGCGAAGGGCTGCGAGTTAGGTCAGTCTGTTGTTAGTGTGTTGGTCCTGAAGTTGGGCCAGTTCGTCGTGCAAAGTGCGGCCAGGAAATCGAGACGGGGATATCAGCTCGAAGTTTGGACCATCGAGATCTTAAGGGTCGGCTCTAGCTGTCGGTCATGTTGGCTGACACTCCATAAGACCAATGTTAAATTAAAATCAAAATGTTTCCTTTATTTTTGATCGGAAAATTATAAACGATAATATGTCATTTTAAAGGTATGGTTAATATGCATGGAAATGGCTTTTTAAAAACTAAGAAAAATATTTTGTTTAATATTTATTAACAATTTAAAACATAGATTTTTAATATTTTTTTATGTTGTCACTATTAACTATAGCGAAAAACTACCAAGCCATTCGCATAAAGAATTTCGTCCCCAAGAGTTTGGTATTTTTTTAAACGCTATTTGAACAATTGCGGGTTTTAAATGGATTTAGGCTGAGCAGTGTCCGTGTTACCTTCCACCGCTATAGGGTGAAGCACTGGAGTCGCAGGTTGCTTTCTGTTTTACTAGAGCCGACCCTTAAGTGAAGGAAGACAACACACTGAGTGAGCAAAGCAAAGTATTTTGGTCTATTGTTAAAGTCACGTTGTATTCAGAGTTTTGGGGTTATTAACATAAAAGTAATACGCTTTAGTTGGCAGATACTGTAATCCAGTCTGTCTTATAAGGGTCAATACCTAATAAAAGAAATGTATGTACGATAAGTAAAGGCTAATGTATCAAACCGTATAGCCTATAATTGTATTATTGTATTGTGTGAGTAAATATAGAAATAAATATTGCCACTGAATCACTGGATGCATTATTATTGAACTGTTCCTAGACAAATTAGAGTTTGAACCCGGGTAATAAGGGTAGTAGTAATTTCCACCCCTAACAATAGTCTAATGGTTTTTTTTTTTTAAACTTGCAAAAATGAAAACAAGACAATCTAAATTGCATATCATAAACAAATTTAGTTCTTGTAGTGTACCCACTGTAGAACTTTTGCACAAAACTTCGAAATAGTTTGGTTTTTGTTTAATATGTTGAAGGACCTTCGACACCAGTCTACGTGCTTTGTTTTTATCCCATTACACTATTTACTTGCCTTTTACTCGATTTTACTTTTTAATGTTATATAGAATCCGTTGGTGGTTACAGTCCGTATAATTAACAGCAAGCAAACGGACAAACTCTATAAACTTAGCTACTGATTCCTGACCGCAGTGAGCTCGTAATATCGTGCGGGATACCACAACAAAGTTACCGGAACATTAACTTGTATTATGTGAGCACATCTGGCGGCCTAACTTTACTAAATGAACACCATTTCCTATGAACGCAATCGCACAAAACATTATATTATACTAAAGTAGCGTCAAGACAGTCTGAAGAGCTGTAGACTATACAGGGTGTTTCACAAACACTTTGACAAACTTCGTGAGGTGTTTCCCGGTAAAAAACTAAAGGAAACGTTAATAATTATAAACACAATTATGTGAGGGAATGGATAGTTTCCCAGATACCCAATATTTTTATTTTTTAGCAAACTCCTGCTCGCTTCACCTAGAGTTTGTAAAATTTATAAATAACATTATCGTTATATGATGTACTATGATATATTTGTGTTGGGTTAGATTTTTATATATATAGGGTGGTCATAAAGTCCCTTTAACCCCCTTTATTATTTTTGTTATTGAAACAAGTTAACAAAACTTTGTATATATTTTGTGTTGCATAACAGGACACATTTTTGGACATATCTGAACCTTTATGATTTTGGAAGCTTTTGCGGCTTAGGGGGTTAACAATTTCAAATGTTAAGGTAGGTCATGTAATAATACACCATTGAAAAGCTTATTAAAAGAGAAACAGAATGGCGAAAACTAGAGCTTGGTATCTTGCTTCGTTTCATAGTAATGGACCAATCAATGTTCTGGAAAATAACATACAACCTACTTATTCCTAATATCAAAAAACAATAACCTTCTTTGATGTTATGATAACAATATCATTTTCCAGGACTTCGATTGTCCGTTACTTTGAAACGAAGCGAGATAATGAGCTCTCATTTGCACCATTCTGTTTCTCTTTTAATAAGCTTTTTAATGGTGTATTACATGACCTACGTTAACATTTGAAATTGTTTACCCCCTACCCCTATCAACCACCCCAAAATCACAAAGGTTCGGATGTGTCAAAAAATTGTCCTGTTATGCAACACAAGATAAATACAAAGTTTTGTTAACTTATTTTCAATAACAAAAATAATAAGGGGGGTTAAAACTCCGGGACTATTCGACCCTAGGCTAATATTTTTGCAGACAACGACGTTGTTTTACATTCTACTGTTAAATGTTGAATACAGGTAAACCTACTGTAAGTAAATACTATAGGTTGGAACCGCTTAGGGGGGTTTTGTTTTCTGTTGCCATAGGTTAGCCTTGGGGCGGATAGTAAACTTTGGCCAAAGGGACTTCATGAATACGCTGTATGTTACTTATACTTAGGCAATTAATGTTTTTGTAAATTTTGTGGAGTAATGATAGATATGTAGTTACGAGTTATTTAAGAATTGTTATTTCGTAAAAGAATTTTAAAGGGCTAGATATTAGGTTAAATGGCTGGAAAGCTGAACCACGAATTTTGTAATGGCAAACTGTGAACAATAAAACCTATAAAAATAAACAAACTGTTTTAAAAATTCGGCCACTTTAATTCAAAAGTTGAACAGCACTGAGGCGACAAACTTTAATTAGAGAGATAAGCTTAAATCTGTCTTTCTAAGTTGTAAAGAATAAAGTAATGTTCAATTTTACAACGTTGTCGGCATTTCTGTTAGGTTGTTAGATTCCACGGTGAATTGGTACTACTAAACGTAAATTACAAATTTTCGAGTAAGTTTTTGATAATTTTATGTCTTTTATTTTGTTTACCATTGTTATTATTTTGAATTTTGTTTTTCGTTATCAGTAAAATGATTTGTTTGTTTTAATTAGTGTAAACATACTGAACTTAACCTTCAGCTTAGCAGTTTTCTTCTCTAGTAGTTTCTACAATAATTGTCTGCCGAGGAAATGGTTTGTGTGTTAAGACGCAGTTGGACGACTAATTTCTGATTATGACAAAATTCCCCAGTTTGTATGGTCTCCATCATCAGCACAATTACCTTCAATTGATTAACACTAACTGAAGTCACTCACACAGCACTGAACACATTTTAAACAATAAACACGAAAACTGCCGTTAACATAACCTATAACGACGTGAAGGCATACTGAATGTTGTAAGTCTACCTACACACAGTAGATTAGATAAGATATTGACAGGTAGATAAACAACTGCCTCTTATGTTGGCCCTGCGGTGACATAATGGTAATGCCAATGCAAACTACGAAATCCCTCATTTTCTTCATAACTTTTAATTTTTTCCAATTTTTCAATAAGAATTTTTACGGAAATTGTGTATAATTAGGACCGAAACACTTTGATCTAAGTTGGGTGGTGGGGGTAGCTGTTACCTGTGCACAAATGTAAGAAATAGATCGAAATAAACACGCAATATAGCCAACATTTGTCCACAAAATTAGGAATAATTTGTTCAATTTTTTAACAGGAATTTAAATATTTTTTGAATAAAAACTAGCCTAAAATATCATCTGAAAAGTTCTCTACATGTTAATGAAAGTTTCGTCAAAATCGGTTCAGCCATTCCGGAGATTAGCCCGGACAAACAGACGGACAAAAATGTATAAATTTGTGTTTAGTTTTGCTAATGTGTGAACTTAGAAAAATGTTTATATTTTCAAATCACAGACAAACATTTCAATTTTATTTGTACGTATAGATACAGGGTGTTCTGTAATTCAGGCTGTCTTTAAATGGGTGAAAATAATTACAAATGTTCACTTAACATAAAATGTCTGGAAACGTTTCTTTAATCAGGCATTTTGTTTTTTACTAAATATTTGATACCTCGAGAATAGCGAAACCGATTGTGTTGAAATTTTGCATGGTGATCTACAATGTCCTGGTGAGATAAAAATAAATAACTTGTTACAATGATTCATTTCAAAATGGCGGCAATTTTAAGACTTTAAATGATAGTAACTCAAACAAACAGTAACTGTTTAAAATAGCGAACATAAAAAATAAATGCAAAACTGAGTAAATTAGTTTGACGGGTGCAAGATACATGACGACAAAGCGTAGGGCAGAGTTTTGATTAGAACAGAGGCACATAGATGAGAGCAGGGTGGTGGTGGTGGTAAGGGTTACCTGGATTCTGAAGCATCCGCAGTAGGGGCAGAGTTTTCGTTAGGTCAGACACTTAGATGAGAATAGGGTGGTAAGAGTAGGGGTGACTTTGATCCTAACGCATGCGCAAAAGGCCCAGAGAATGTTTGAGAATGAAAAGATTTTTTTTATATAATAAGGAGATATATATTTTGCAATCCAATGCCTCATCGTATTAACTGAGTCACTGTACGGTATCAACTTCCATATCGGTTTTGCGTAAGTGAAATTAGGTGAATCGCAGCGCAGTGACCGAATATACTCAATAAGAAGAGATATTATAAACAACCGTTCAACACTGATATCTGGAAATAAAGTTATTAGTTTACACTGATATTTCCATAACCACCAGCTTTAGATTAAAACATGGGATAATAAAAAGGTAACTTCACTGCAGTGGCAACTGAATTTCCGCACATACTGTATATACACTGTTCTACTGCTTCCCACCTCGGGGTAAGAATATCTTATTTTCTATTTAGAAATTTGCAAATATAAAATGCGGCAGACCCTAGCGGAAGATATATGAACCACACAATGAGGGCAGTTTTTAATCCAGTCTTCGTTCATGATTCAGAATATATTACATACATCATGGGAAGAGGGGGAATTCTCCTCTTAGCCCAGAGCCAACTGGGAAAACGCTGAGTTTTGTATTTTTCATGAAAATAGTTTGGTAATCGAAAAAAAAACGATAATCGATTTCTGATCTATGTTATTAACTATATGGTAGTGATGACTACTATAGAATTATGTCAGGCACACGGGAAATCTTTTATATAATAAAGTGATGTACTGAAAATACGGATTCAACAAAAACGGTTTACTAGGCTGTGTGTTAAAAACGTAATAAAGAAACACATATTTTGTTTACTCTACTAGAAAAACCTGCTTGTTTTGCTCAAAAACTCACACGGCGAAGCAAATGAAAACATATTATTGTCTAATCTTATATTTTAAAGAAAATTGCGATTGATTAGGACATTTGGTGGATTTTACCGTGGGGTTGGCGTGCGAAGCACGCAATGCATTTTGTATTAAAGATACGCCCAATAAGGAGGTTGGCGTGCAAAGAACGCAATGCTTTGTGTGTTGAAGATAATCCCAATATTCGGAATGGCGTGCGAAGCACGCAATGCATTGTGTATTAAAAATTCTCCCAATACGAGTGTTGGCGTGAGAAGCACTCAATGCATTGTGTATTGAAGTTATTCCCAATATGTGGAACGGCTTGCGAAGCACGCAATGCTTTGTGTATTGAAGGTACTCCCAATATGCGGAATGGCGTGCGAAGCATTTTACAGCTATTCAGCACCATCGTGAATAGACCTATTTCACAAATTGTTACTTGAAACTCTAAAACATAGGCCTATAAAGTGAATTTTGGAAATTCGCTCAACTCACGTCAGCGGTTCAGCTGCGTGGTCGAATTACTTTTATTCACATGACTAAAACTTGATTAGAATTCTGATCAATGGCTTGTTCCAATTTCGTTCACGTTTGCAACAGTTCGAACCTCTGACACATCTACTCAGATTTGAACCTAAATATTGTCGTTCGTCTTACGTGATCTGTGCTACTAGTTTAATTAGTTTAAATAATATAAATATAACTTGGAGAATTCAAGCAAAACAATAGTTTATCATAGACTTCGGTTACTCTTGTATTGTTTCTGCAAAATGTACTACCGATATTTCAATTAGTTCTTGAGTGATGTTTTATTTCAGAAAGTCTTCCGGATGGAAAACCAAGTGCCGTTGTGCTGCAATCCTACATAAACAGCAACGTAGCCTCAAGACATATTCTGCATTATACGAGATAATAAAATATGAAACTGTTATAAAACCGTTTTATGTTAATGTTATAGTACATAGTCATGCAAATTGTATCTCCAGGCTCTGCACTGTATGGTATCCATGTCGGTAGGATCATGTCTCTACTGGAAACTGGGCAAGGATCCTGAAATCAGTAAAACTCTGAGCGTTGTGCACCTAACGCTTTGAGAAAATTTGAAAAAATATTCGGTTAAAGTTGCTGAAGTAGACTACAGTTTCTTAGAGTTTAATAGAATAACGGAAAACGTAAATAGTTGTGGTTCCGGGGCAGTTGCGCGATCATTGTACAATCAAGAGACAAAAATGTTACCTATTTATTGCCAAACAAAAAAGTGTTTCTGTTTTTACTGTAGCTCGAAGGAAAATGAAGTTTTTAACAAGATAAAAACATTTATTTCTTGGTAGTTTTCTGCAAAATTCCAGACTAGGCAAAACAAATTTATTTTCGACTTCCAACAAGTTTTAATATTAGCAAAGCCTCAAACTCGGTCTTAGTAAAGAAAGTAAATATTTATTGTAATTACTAGGGGCTCTGCCCGTGGACGCTTCGCGTCCCAACCCCGACTCGCCCTTCGGCCTCAGATGGCTGCTTCGCTTCCCTCGCAGTTGGAAAATTCACTAAAGAATCTCGATAATCTTTGGCTCGTTTGTACATAGGTTTGTAAAATTATGAAACCAGGCTTAAATATATTAACAGTAATTACAAGATTAATTATAACCTCAAATACATGCTTTAGAAACGTGAGAGGCTTTCATTACGATTTTAGTCCTAGTTCTACTATCTTCTGTCAACTAATGTTTTGAAACCAGGCCTAAATATAGTAAAAATTATTGCAGGAGTAACATAACCTCGATACTATGTTTCAGAAATGAGCCAGGCCTATATTACAAAATTGACTATTCGAATTTATCCATCTTTGCCAAGTTTCTTTTTTTTTTTTTTTGACAAAATAAATTGTTAAATCAGGCCCAATTTATTCTAATTCCAACGTGCTAAATCAGTATAAATTAGCTTGTTTTTTTAACAGTAATTAAAAACTATTAAATGAACAGCTGATAAAACAGTATAAATTGGCTTGTTTATAAGCAGCTGTTTTGATCGCTTTATTTACTATTTTCTTGTTATGTTGTAACCAACATGGAAACCCATAAGACCCTATGTTAAAATTTTTCAACTTTTAAATTAGAATTTCTCAAAAAATTGCGTTTTTGCACGAAATACAACTACTTAAAACATCAAACAATACCTAAATACAAAATTTCTTTGAATTCGTTAGAGCCGTTTTCGAGATCCGCGACAGATACAAAGATACAAAGATAGATACCAGAATTGCTCATTTAAAGTAATAGGAATAAGCAAATATCACTCTGTCTGGTGACTTACTTGTAACTATATGTTACTCGTTTCAGAACGTATGTTCCATCTTCATATCGCTCGCTCGTGAGAGATAGTTAAAACAATTAAAAATCACTTCAACACACAGAGACACACGACAGCGCACACCCGGTTCGGAAATGAAACTTGGAATACAATCTTTTACTTTGATTCTAGTACTCACAAAACTGGGAACAGGTAAGAGTAATAGGATGGTCATTTACTAAATATGGGGTTAAAATTTGATTTTCCTCCAGCTGCTATTTTAAAAGGTATTTTCTGCCTCATTGATAGGGAACAAAGAACCACTTATCAACAGGGAACGGTAAAGTGTCCATATAATAAGCATTGATTTTACTTTGTTGCCCACTAAAGACGGGTTGTAAAGTAAACCCAATGCTTTTTATATAGGTACTATTCTGTCCGCTAAATCATATGTTAGTAAAACAGCTGCTAAAATAAGACTGCATCAATGAACTTCCTTCTCTGTGTATTCTTTGAATAACCTCAATTGTTTTTCTAAATATGAATGTCCGTGTTTTAATAAAGTTTTATTAAACTGATTTCCAACGTATTTTTAAACTGTAGTTGGAGAAAAAAATGTTATGTGTGTTACGTGTAGAAAGTATCTTAGGCGACAAAGTGACACTTTCCACCCTTAAGACACGAATAACAATTGAAGATCTGAGAAGCCAAGGGGTATAAGTGTAGTGAAGTCAGTTTTGAGAAAACTCAGTTTAAATTTAAACTGTTATAATCAAATCCAGGTAAAACCATGATCACTAAAACTTGTATAATTTTAATTGCTAGGTTCTAGACTAAAATAATAACAAAGATTAATTTGATTTTAATCCTCTTATTCTTTGTTATCAGCCAATATTTGATAAAAGTTGTCACTTGTACCCCTGGGCTGTTAACACGTTCACTGCTAAGGACGCACATGTGAGAGGACGCACGCCAACCCGTTTTGGGAGTCTTTTCAATACACAGTGCATTGCGTTCTTCGCACGCCAACCTCCATATTAGAAGTATTTTCAATACAGAATCCATTGCGTTGATGTAACAATCCATTTAAATTATATCGAAGTGTATCAGGACTTATTTTACACTCTGTATGTGTACATAGCCTTGCCAATATGTTGCAGGATTTACTTGTCACACTGTGTCCAACACGGCTGTGTCTACGCTATTGGGCTTTAACAGTCTCAGGGAGGCAGGAAATAGAGAGTCAATGCGAATAGTCCATTTCCGCAATCTGCCCGAGATGAACATTTCGAGATCGTAATTATTGCTTATTTCATGTGAACCCTCAGACACGAATATAGACATTATATAGCAAGTACTACTGCCTATATTCGCCCACTAATAGTACCGGCAGACATTGAGAGGTTAGGTTTAAAATGTCAACTAACTTTGCTACTTTATAACGTTTGATGTAACATGCATGCAGGGACAGCGCCATGGGTGGGTAGGGGGAATCACCTCTTTTAATTTCAAAACCAAAAAGGTTGGGAAATATGAGATTTGAAAACCTACTTCAATCTTCGAATATCGAACAGATCCCGGCGCGAATGCCGGCACTTGGACTATGAGCTACTAACCATACTACAAACATCAGTATTCCCGGCGCGGGTAGATAAACCAGTTCCATGTTCCAATTGTATGCGATTATCTCTAGAAAAACGATCATAAATAATGTAATTAAATTTAAAATCACTTTTGTAACCCATTCAAGGGTGAGGTGACACCACCAGTTCGTCGAAAGAATGAATCGCATTAGAAAGCGGGGTGGGAAAATGTTTTTTTGTCTCCACTTGCCATTTAACCACACCCCTCGCCCATCACGCCCGGGCAAGGTCGAGTGCCGGCATTCGCGCCGATATCCGTAGTAAAACACTTTGCTCGCAGAGTTATTAAACTTTAAAACCAAAACCTTCTAAGTTAAGAAATTGGGATTTTATCGATACGATGTTGTGTTTGAATACAAAAGAAAATAAGCCTAACTGTTGTCCAGTGTCAACATTGGAAGAGTTCAACTTAAATGAGTTGAAAAAACTTAAATATTTCTGTACAAAATAAAAACATTTATATATAATTATGAAGCACTGACAGTCATCTGCAAATCTCTACAACTCATTATTCGTACTATTACCATTATAAAATGGTGTTTTAGTATTTTAGTATTTTAGTATGTTCATTAAATTTAGAAATGTGATAAACTTGTTATAAGTTTTGTAAAAATCTGAAATTGTTTAAAAGGTTATTGTACTCAATATAGCTTAAATAAAAGCTATTTTAGAGAAATATTTAATTTTTTATTTTCACTCGAGTTCTCCCCAGGTATAAGTGGGAAAATCGAGCCCCCCTAGCTCCCAGAGAAAGGGAAATATGTATAATATTAATTATAGTCAGGTATTTTTCTTTCAAGAGATTGGCACTAAAATATGTTTTAAATGTAATGTGCCGTTTGATTTTACATATACTTATTTTATTTTTTACAAGAGTTCAAGCATGAAATGCAATGCACTGTGTATTGAAAATTCTGCCAATACGGGGGTTGGCGTGCGTAGCACGCAATGCTCTGTGTGTTGAAAATACTTATAAAACGGGGGTTGGCATGCGAAGCACGCAATTCATCCTGTATTGAAAATACTCCCTCCAATACGGTGGTTGGCGTGCGAAACACGCAATACATTGTGTATTGAAAATACTCCCAATACGGGGGTCGGCTGCTTCTCATAGTGTTCAGTGTCAACCTCACATGTGCGTCCTTAGCAGTGAACGTGTTAAGCCCCATACCATACCCTGGTCTAGCCCCCCCCCCTAGAAAATATCATATGGGCGCCCATGGTGTACATATTGTTGTATTTTGTCCTGTTCATATATATATATATATATATAATGTCCCGCAACTATTCTACCAAACGTTGCCATATTATTTAGCAGGTTTAAACTAGTAAATAATCCAACATGACATAACGCCCTAGCTTGCTTAATTTATAAATTGTCTGTCTGTATGTGTTTTTGAAAAAATAATATCTCATGGACGCTGTAAGAGGGTTCATGAAACTCAGTATGAGCGTGTATCAGATTGTTTTTTCGAATGTGTAAAATTTAATTTTGCAGTTATCCGTTTCAAAAGGCGGTTCAAACTTTTTAAAGTTGAATATCTATATAAATAAAAATTTTAATGTGCATTTGTTCAACATCGATAATCTCCAAAAGTTCTTCACTGATTGCTTTGAAATTTTGACACAAACTTTCTTTTGAACACAATCGTTTTTCTATATACTTTTTGAAAAACTGCAGCATCTATTGAACATAAAAACCGCAACAAATAAATAAACTCAATATTTAACAAAAATGTAAACGCCATTACATAGTTTATTGACTATAATAATAGTAGTCATCTACTTCCTATAATATTTCCATTATCAGCTAATTTCAAACTTTAAACAATTACCGGTATTTGTATTTCTAACTTTTAAGATAGATTTTTGTGATCAACGACATCTGTAGAAGTAAAAACAACACACACTATACCTAATGTTTTACGTCAATGGGAGTGCCATCTATACTAATATTATAAAGAGGTAAAATGTGTTTGTGAGTTTGTTTGTTTGTATGTAGGGGATATAATCTAAACTACTGAACCGATTGAAAAAATAGTTTTACTAATAAAAAGCTTCAATATACCTGAGTACCATAAGCTATAATTCACTTTGATAAAAACATTTTAAATTTCAATATTTGTAAATTTAGTAGCAAAGAAATATTAGAAAAAGCTAGGCTTAGACTGATAAACCATCACATGTATTTATATCTATTACCACAGCAACCAATTGAATAAAATAACAGATAAAAACGCTCTTTCCTCTAATATTTCCATTAACAGCTGATTTCAAAATTTGAAGCAATTATTTCTATTTGCAACTTTTAGGTTAGGTTTTTATTAGTGTAGACCTGAGCTTTGCTGGTTCTTTTAACCTTTATTATAACTGTTGTTATAAAATATAAGAAATAATTTGATTCGAACATTTAACATTAATTACCATCTTAGCTTTGGGGTTATAAAATTAATCCTACACTCTTATTATAAAGAAAACATAACATGATTATGTGTATGGAAGGTTTCAACGAGGTTGGCGTGCGGAGCACGCAGTGGTTTTCCCCTAGTAAAATATAAAAAAATTACAAATTAAAAAAAATACTTCAGATACAAAAAATGTTGCTAATTTAAAGACGAACCCAACGGTGTAAAAGTTTTTCTATCGTATAGTCAAGGATAACAGAGAAATGAAATTCTGGCTGTATACGTTTTATATATTGTTTTTAAATATATCAATATACTATTCTAAACAACAGTTCATCACACGTATTCACCTATTGGTGGAAATAACTAAAATAACTTTAAGGTACACATTGTTGTATTTTCAACCCCTGAACAAATTTTTGAAACGTAGATTTGCTATTTTGACGAGTTTTATTTTTATTTTACGACCTTCAGCTAGATATGTTTTCAGACGACGACCTCTGTTTTAGGAAGTAATGTAGTGCTTACCGAAGCACTGTTGAATGCAGTTACTATAAATGCTGTTAGTTATAACTTTTTAATGCTTGCATTTCTGTTATACAAAACAAGTTAATGATATGCCCAACTTATACATTTAGATGTTTACAAAATCTCAACATACTGTGACTAGAAGCAGTAAGTTAAAAATTCACGAAGGTCTAAATGAAAAACAGATAGATTCGGATTTTCGGAAGAAACTCGCCATATGTTTTTAGGGCATGGAATTCGGATTTGAAGAAGCTTTTTTGTAATCGAGAGCAATGGTATAGCTATTGGTATAAGACTACATTTACCTAATATTCTTTCATTTATTAGCGAATTTCCATAGGAAATTAGCTATTGCAGTGGCACTTATGGTACGACCCAAGGTCGGGAGTAGCAAAAATTGGGGACCATTAAAATCATATATTTATATATATATGTGTGTGTGTGTGTGTGTGTGTGTGTGTGTGTGTGTGTGTGTGTGT
>JAGFPH010000828.1:341698-353883 GCA_018207615.1 Philaenus spumarius
TATGGTATTGATAATAGTAGTGGTATTGTGATGGTAAAGGTAGGGGTATTGATTATGGTAGTGGTTATGATAATGGTAAATGAATTCCTGTTGATACTGGTAGAGGTAAAGGCAACGTTATAGTTGTGAACAGCGTAACTCTGAACCAGGGTCGCTTCACATCCGCAGTACATCCGTTAGACGCTAGCCTTTTCCTGGTTCAACTATAGTGGTATGATAATTGTAATGGTATTGATAACAGTATTTTTATGGTAATGGTAAAGGTAGTGGTAATGATGATGGGAATAGTATTGGTAGTTTTATTTCTCGACAAATGAAAGAAACAGATTGTAACTGGAAGTGACTAAATAAAGTGCAAAGATAATTTTACGGATTTTTTCATTCCTTTCTGAACAATAATCAACTCTTATAAAATCGAGTGTACGTACGTGAGCAACATATAATATAAAAGCTGATTTAACCCAACATCTGTAATACTTAAAGAAAACCCAGCGTAGATTATACTTTGGGGTTATGTTTACAACTTAAATCATTATAATCGTGATGTTTTTTTTTAAATATGTGTTATATATCAGACTAGGGGCTCAACCCCTGGTCGGTTCGCGTCCCAACCCCACCTCGGCCTACGGCCTCAGATGGCTGGTTTGGCAGCTAACTCAAACTCGTTAAACATTATCTCCATAAGATTAACACGGGAAATTTGAAGGTTTGTGGGCCGGAGCTCCTTCTCGGGTGAATAGCGGCTAAACGGGTGATCGGATCTTAAATCTGACGGAAGATCGTTGGTTTGAAATTAAATTTTCTACAACTTTTGAATTTAACATTTTTTGCTATCTCTTGCCGTTTTCTTACAAAACGCGCTCAAAGTGGAAAAATTCTATTTTTGCAGTCCAAAAAGTGCCTTCAACACTAAAAAATGTTAACTTCTGAAAATTTTTCTAAAGGTTTCTCGTCGAGAGCTTTAATTCAAGTATGAGGTCGAGGGGTTACGAATACGGGAAGCGCCTCATAGTTCATGTAAGTCAATGAATCAGTGAAGCCGCCTACTGTGCGTCCAGGCTTTAGGTTGCGTGGTTACTATCCGTCCTGACAACATCCGGACTGTGGCTGTCGCCGCGACGCTACTGCATGTCGAAATTCGAAAAGAGAATGAGAAATTCATGGTTTTAAAGGACTTCAATTTGATGTTTACAATGTTAGTTTTGGGGTTATTAGCCTACTGTAAGAGAAGAAAGGGTTGTCGCAGTGGTCTAGGCTATTAAACAAGCGAGAGTTGTGCATTATTCAAATAGAATTAATGTACGGATTTAGATTTTAAATATTCAAATCGCGCCTACTCTACTACACCAAAGTCCATCACGCACTTTGTCGACAATTAGCCTGCATAACCTATAAAACACACGCTCCTACGTCATCGCAACAACCGCAACAAGCAGTAAAATACAGGCTACAATCAGTTCACACGCAACGTAAAATAAAGTCGAGTGTATTGCAAACATACCGGGTCGTTAAACATTGCAAACAAATTGTTGCAGTACACTTGTGGACTCGTAAGTTGCACTAATGAGATGCACCATAAACAACCTGGGTCCGTATTGTAGTAAGACTTAGCGATCTTAACCAAAACATTTTGTTAAGGGTCTGCTCCAGTAAAAATAAAATGGGTTTTTATCCCATAAGAGCAATGTTAAATTTCAAACCATTTATTTCGTTTACTTTTTATCAAAACATTGTTTGCAAGGTCTCATTTTAAGCACAGTCACAATACGCATTCGTCTTGCAATTTACATTTTTTAAATGTCTTTAATTTGTCAAGTAACTGACATTTAGTAAGTACAAAGTTTGAATTTTTTCCTAACACAATAAAAAATTAATAATGAAAAATAATTTGCAAGCCAGATCCGAAATTTTATAAAGAATATTCAGTTTTTTTTTCAACACTCAATTACAAAAGATAGACTTATAAAATGGTTTGAAATGAGGCAATGTCAAAGTGTTCAGCTGCAAGAAATTGCACTGTTTAGATAGGGATACAGTGATACCGGAAGTGCGTTTCCTGTTGCTTTCTCGTTTACTGGAGCAGACCCTTATGGCTCGGCTCCCTACACTCAAAACGGCGAAGTTGGGTACCAATTTCAATGTTAAATAACCAAAACATACCTTTACTATTAAGCATATTTTTGTGTTCTTTTTGTCAAAAAACGAAAGCTGTATTTTTTTTCTTACAGTAAAATAGATTGTGGGTGTTGATTGCTAAGGTTTTCTACAATATCTCTTTTTGCAACTGAGTAAAAAATTAATAAAGTTTACCATTTTTTACTATTTATATCATACGTTTATGAAAACAATAAAACGGTTTTTGAAAATTTATTTAGCAATCAACATCCGCATATGACAGTACTTCAAAATGAAACCAAATTTTTAAATTTATTCCACGAATTAACAGAAAAAATTACTTATTCTGTAGCATTGCTCTTATGGGAATCAGATTCAATATGGCGGACAGGATAGCGCCCTCTTAAGTCATGCCAACTTTACTACGGAAAAACACTAGTTACAACTTTAGAAAAAGAATATTACCTGGCTTCTTTCTATTCATGCCGTACATCGTGTTAGTTATTTTCAATTGAAAACAGTCCGTCTCTAAGTTATACAATGATGTAAACTACTTTAATTTTATTAATGAGTGAATCTATAAGTCTGGCATCCAAGATGAGTATATTTAAAATAAAGAAAATTAGCATTAAAAATATTAAATTAATTAATAAAGTAAGTATATACTATAATGTGAATTATTACAAAATGTTTACGAAATATATATAATTTCGCCAACATTTATTATTAGCGAATTCAAACAGGAAAGATAAGCTACTGCAGTGACCCTTACGATAAGACCTAAGGTCGGGAATAGTAAATGAACACCGATAATGGTCCCCGAACACGTTTTGGAGTGTAATTTAAAATTATATATGTATATATATATATTTGCGTACTCTAGCGGCCGCATTTTAAGTCCGATTTGGTCCAAATTTAGTACACATGTTGGTTGTCTACGTTGCTCGGACGAGTTCGTTAGTCAAAAGAATCCAACAACCGAAATCATGTTTTGTGACCAAAAGTAAAGATTTTTCCTTCGAGAATGAATTTTTTTTGAGTTTTATCTAAAAAAATGTAGGATATTATACTGCACATTTTGTTCTTTTACGCGAGCTTATAGTTCGCTTTCTTTGCCCAAAACGTCAAATACCATAAAAGTACCCGGTTCAAATCTCTACCGTTCAAATGCCTACCTCCTGATCCGAGGCAGACGGCCGAGTCCGCAGGGCGGGGTTTACCGCTGCGAGTGGAACGAAGGAGCGCTTGAGTCGAAGCTGGAAGCTTAGGTTTCAAAAAAGTTCTACTAATATATTTCGTAAACACAAGCAGCTATTCAGCACCGTCGTGAGTAGACCAATTTCCCAAATTGTTTGTTGAAACCCAAAACATAGGCCTATAAACTTCATTTTGGAAATTTTCTCAACTCACGTCAGCGGTTCAGCTGCGTGATGGAATTACTGATGGTTATTTATGTATGTATGCTATTTGAAATGCAAACAAAATATATACATTCATGACATACAATAATTGAAAATGTATAATTTTCTAGATATTTAATATCGACAATTTTGAAACATATTTTTGCAGGAGAACTAATCTTTAAAGTAAATTGAACCCAATTTAGATGAATATTCATACAAAGTTTCATGATTATATCTTGTACCGTTTCTGAGGTATTAAGGTATTGGTAAAAATCACATGCAGACGGAGAGACAGAAATCATAGCGAGATAGGACACAGTTATATTGTATTATGTGCTTGTTTTTAGATGACAACAACCCCGCAAAGTTTCGGACAGTCGAAGCTGGACACCCTGTAAATAATATAGTTCTATGTTTTTGACATTTGTATATAATACTAGGAAAGACCCCTGCGTGCTACACACGCCAACTCCGTTTTATTTATGTATTCTTTATAATAAAGCTGTAGGATTAATAATAATCTCAAAGTTAAGAGGGTAAATAACGTTAAATGGCCAAATAAAATTATTTCGTATATTTTATAACATCAGTTATAATAAACTTTAAAAGAACCCGCTAGGCTTAGGTCTAAACTTAAATGAAAAACTAACTTAAAAGTTAGAAATACAAATAATTGCTTCAAACTTTGAAATCAGCTGGTAATGGAATAATGAGAGCAAACAGTTTATTACTGTATCAACAATACACTATTTATTTATTATTTAGTATGGCGCTCCCATTGCCCTAAAATATTTAGTATAGTCTGTGTTTCTTTTACGTCTAACAATGGCGTTGTTTTACAGAAAGTATATAAACATACGCGTGTATTCAAATGAAACTTTGTGTAAAAATTTCAAAGCAATCGGTGAAGAACTTTCGGAGATTTTGAACAAACGAACATTTACATTTTTATTTCAACTCGTCATGTACAATCAAATGTTTTTTTATTCAATAAAATATTTTAAAGTGTTAAAATGTTATAGCAGATAATAGCTTTTATTTTTCAAAAATGAAGCTTCGTATGGGTGAAGGGTACGGTGTGGGAATAAATCTGTGACCAAAACTGACATAGCAAAGTAGTTATATTTCGTATATAGGCGTACAGGATGTATAAGAAGTCTAGACAAGGCTGGACTTCTCATCATCTGACGAAGATAAAAAATGTTTTACCTTTTATTTAAAAGGAAAGTATATTTTGTATAACTTAGGAGTTTTAAAATTGTGATAAAATCATTAATTTTACTTTCTCACTATACTATAGTATAGAGAAAGTATAGTGATCGAAAAAAAATCGATGTTGAGATTTTTGTGCAAATATCCGTTTTGGGACCCCTGAGTCCAAAAAAGTGGTTTTTACAAAATGTCTGTCTGTATGTCTACAAAGCTAGAGCGAAAACTATTAGATCGATTTCAAACAAATTTGCAAAAGACATGTCCAGTAGGCCTATATAGATGCGCGAAAAAGGTTTTGAAAATATTTGAAAAAAAACCCAAAAAACCAGTTATTATTTTTTTATAAAAAAACGGCTCTAACGATTTTGATAAAATTTGGCTTATTTGTAGCCTTTAATGTACCCTACCATATGCAAGAAACAACATCTTTCTAAAAATTCTCGTTTAGCTAATAATAATAATAATTGATTTTGGGGTTTTTTTTGGCCATAAAGGGGGATGCTTTTCAAAATGTTTCATAACCTTTTTTCGTGCATCTATACAGGCCTAATGATATTTATTAGTTAATCTCCAACTTTAATAAATAACCTCTTCTACCCCACCTACAATTGTCAAGTCACAGTGAATCTGTTTTAATTAAATATGTTTGTTAGAAAGTATGTGCCAGTTCATGGTACCGTTATTTCCAATATGGTGGCCAAATTGAAATTTCTAACGGAAACCCCAATTTTGTATTATATTTTCCTATTTTATACCTGAAAGAAGTATTTTTGTTAAACCCAATCATTTTCATGTAAATTGGATAGGCTACTACTAGTTTTTACAACAACAAAAAAAGAAGAAAAAGAGCAATTTGCCTTAATTTTCGAATTTTTAGTCGATTGTGTCTGAAAGTGTTTATTTCTAGTGTGACTTGAAAAAAGTGGGGTCTTTTCTGTTATATCCCCGCATTTAAAAACTATTTTCTATAGAATGAGGATTAATCGGGCAGAACTACAAATAATAATAAAAAAATACCTAAAAGGTTCTAACCTAACCTATTTAGTCACAGTATGTTTACCTGCATTCAACATTTAACAGTAAAATGTAAAACAACGTCGTTGTCTGCAAAAATATTAGGCTAGAGTCGAATAGTAAAGTTACGCGTTTGCAATAACCCTTATCTAATATCAACAAAAACTGGAAACTTCCTTCCTTATATGTTATGGAGTAGTTATAAATAGTTATTTGGACATTCCCGATTAATCCTCATTCTATAGAAAATAGTTTTAGAATAGAAAATAGTTTTAGAAAATTGTGTGTAAATGCGGGGATATAACAGAAAAGACCCAAAAAGTGTAACTTAAAGAATTTTTATCGTTTCATATCCTTCCTCCAAGAAGCCACGGATTTTCAGAAATATAGAAACCAAAATTTCAAAACTCAGTACAAGTTCATCGGTTGGCTATCAATTGTGAATGGGAGTGAGGACGGAAATACAGCAAACAGTAGTCAGGTTGATACTACTATCCGACCTGTAATACGTTCAGTAAACTAGGCTATAATATAACTACTGCAATACATTGAAACCTTTCAGCGTACAATATCAGTCAGACATCCCCCTTACTCTCGACGCATGTCCATACCCTACAGCAACAGGACACTAATCCTGACAGTACGTGCATCTTAATCCTAGAATTGCACCAACAGGTCTCAAATCGCACTATATAATCCTGCACTCGTTATAGACGCGTCCAACAACTTTGAAGACAGTGAAAAGTTAACTCCTTAACAAGGAGCATGCGCCGTAGTTGTAAACAAACTATGTTTGCGTTGCAATATAAATTACCGGTAGTAGGCCTGGGGGTTGCCAGGCCTATCCCGAAACTAAAAATAAAGAACTTACCGCATGCTTTTTTAGGAAAATATTTGTTATTAGCGGATTTCGATAGGAAAGATAAGGTATTGCAGTAACTCCTAAGGTGGGAAGTGGTCAATGAGCATTGATCATGGTCTACAGAACACGTTTAATTAAAAAAAAATTATATATGTGTTCGTACTCTAACGGCTCCATCTTACGTCCGATTTGGCCCAAATTTTGTGCACACGTCGGTTTTTAAGTTGCTCCTACGAGTTCATTAGCCAAAAAAAATCAAAAAATCGGAAGCACAATTTATAACCGGAAGTAACAAAAATTTTACGGTTTTTGAGATTTTCGTACTAGAATGTAAGTTTTTTTGGATATTATAAATATAAGAGATCATTCTGCACCTTTTGTTTTGAAACGCCCGTCTGGGTCGCCCAACATCGATCAAAAAGTAAAATACCGTAAAAGTACCCGATTCAAATTCACTTGGGGGATTTTACCGTGAGGCCGTCGGCCGGGTTGCAAACTCGCGTATCAAGTAGATCCGCTGCGAGCGAAGCGAAGCCCGCAAGGTCGAGGTACAGACTCTACGAGTGGAACGAACCATCACGTAAGCCGGGGCTGGATGGAGGCTGAGCTGCAAACAAAGTTATTCAGCGCCTTCGTGAATAGACAGACATACAGACAGACATTTTGTAAAAACTACTTTTTTGGACTCAGGGGGTCCCAAAACGGTAGACCTATTTCCCAAATGGTTGAAATCCCAAAACATATAAACTTAATTTTGGAAATTGGCCCAGCTGCGTGATCGAATAATTTATTTCTGTATTTACAATCTCAAACTTTAAACGAATTTCTTCTATATTCCTATTTTTAAAAATTTTCTGTAAATTTGTTAATTTAAAAGCAGTTTTCTAACTGAAAAAACATTGTTAAAATTGGCTCATTAGAACTTAAGAATTAATCCTATTTGAAACAAATGTTTATAAACATGACGCTAAAGAGTTTCCCCATGTTTAGCAAAGGCTCTCCACTCATAGACAGACACTAACACGAAACACAAGTCAGTCTCGTCTATGTTCACGTAACGGTATGAAATTAAATTTCCACTTCGTTGGAATACATTTATTGGATTCATTTTGTAATTTAATTAAAAACGAATGTAAACTAATTATTTTCATTCCTCGGGAATTCATTTAGTTTTTTTTTTACGTCCATCTATGTAATAATAAAATCACACTTTTGCAGCGTTTAAAATGTAATCAATTAAGTGACTTTAGTTTACAACGCTGCTGGGAAGGTTTAGGACACGATGGAAATAGAAAAATAGAATGCATGTGCTGCAAGCACAGGGTGTCGGGAAAGTACACTCGCCATCACTATAACTTTATCTATATAAATAATTCCACGACGCAGCAGGAACGCTGACGTGATTTGAGCAAATTTCCAAAATTAAGTTTTTATGCCTATGTTTTAGGGTTTTAACCAACAATTTGGGAAATAGATCTACTCTCGAAGGCGTTGAACAGCTGTCTGTGTGTAGGCAATATATTATTAGAATTTGTTTGCGCTTAGTGGCCTCGCGAGTTTGCACCACTTGGCTTCGAACCGGGTACTTTTATGGTATTTTACGTTTTGGTCGATTTTGGAGGAACCAAGCGAGCTATAAGGTCGCGTAAAAAAACAAAATGTGCAGAATAACATCCTTCATTTATATTTTTAGAAAAAACTTTAAAAAATTAATTATCGTAGTAAAAATCTCAAAAAAATAGTTACTTCCGGTCAAAAAACGTACTTCCGGTTGTTGGATTTTTTGGCTAACGAACTCATCCGAGCGACGTAGACAACCAACACGTGTACCAAATTTGGACCAAATCGGACTTAAAATTCGGCCGCTAGAGTGCGAACCGAATTCATATATATGAATTTGAATGACACCCCAAAACGTGTTCTGGGGACCATGATTGGTGCTCATTTGCTACTCCCGACCTTGGGTCTCATCATAAGTGCCACTGCAATAGCTCATTTTTCCTATGGAAATTCGCTCATAATTCCACCACGCAGCAGGACCGCTGACGTGATTTGTAGAGCAAATTTCAAAAATTAAGTTTATAGGCCTATGTTTTTGGGTTTCAACCAACAATTTGGAAAATAGATCTATTCACGACGGTGCTGAATAGCTGTAAAATGCTTCGCAAGTCATTCCGCATATTTTGAGTATCTTCAATAACAATGAATTGCGTATTTTCAATACGCAGTGCATTTGCGTGCTTGGCACGTCAACTCACGTATTGGAAGTATCTTCAATAAACAATGCATTGCGTGCTTCGCACGCCATTCCGTTAATTGGGAGAAACCCTAAAACATAGGCCTATAAACTTAATTTTGGAAATTTGCCCAACTCACGTCAGCGGTTCAGCTGCGTGATCGAATTATTTTCACTAGTAGAACACGTCCTGAAAGATTTTCCGTTTTGTTTTTATGAACTTTGTATGTTTTTCTACAAATAGTGCATACTATGTTACCATAGCGAGCTGTGTTGAGGTATTTTAGTTACAAATAACCACAATATAGGTCGGGCACATTGTCACAGTAAGCTATTCCCTAACATGATATACGATACACTGTAAAACTATTTAGTAAACCCGATACTGTGAGCCTGGACACAAAGGTTTCACCTCCCACTTTGACCAGTTAGTCAATAATAAAGAGTTATTGAAGTGGTAACGGTACAGTCTAATTAGTTTTTGTTTATAGGGGAACTAGTATCAGTATGGATCATGCACTGCTCCTTCAACATAGAAACCTAACGGCAATTAAAACCAGTTAACGAGAGATACAATCAGCTCAAGCTAAAAGTAAATATAAATAGAATTAGCTCAAGAAACCTTGAAATTAAACAACAAGAAAGAAAACAGATGGACTAGAAACTTAAAACTATTTAATAACGTAGCTAAAAACTTAAGGGGATTCTCTGATAATTTTTGAATTGAAAACGTAAAAAACTTAAATTTTGCGGGCGGTGAATCGGATTTTACCGTCAAGCTCTACTATATAATATATAGTACACATGTGTATGTAGCAGAATATATATTTGTTTACTTGGTAATACTTCTGAAATGGACATCGTGCTTCCTCATTTTGTAAATTGTATTTAAATAGTTTACTCGGCAATACCTCTGAAATGGACATTGTGCTTCCTCATTGCGCAAGTTGTTTTAAAATAGTTTACTTATTAATACCTCTGAAATGGATAGTGCTTCCTCATTTTATAAGTTGTATTAAAATAGTTTACTTGGCAGTGTTAAAATAAATAAATTTCAGATTAAACCAATATTTTCACTTCTGTCGGAAGTCCCGCGAATGCTTTTTTTTTATTTTAAAGAAAAATGACAGATTAACCTAATTTTTATTTTAGTAAAGTGTAATAATGGTTAACTAAAATGTTTCTGAAAATTTCTGAACACCATATGCCTTGATAGATTGACATACATTAGTATAATAAATACAACGTTTTTTCAAATTTATATATCTCTAAAACTATTAGATCAGTCATTTTGATCTCGGTGTCTTTTTTATATATTGATATAAATAAAACGACTTGGTATATTAATTTACTATCTTATATTCTTATAAGACTGAACATTTTATATTTGTAAATACTTTTTCGAAAATTACTATAAGGATTTATTCGATACTTGGTATAAATTAATTTGTTTTTTACCCAGGAATCCGTTGGATTTAGTGAAATTGTGTACAATATTAAATTTTGTACATATACCAATAGATCAGTTAGTAATTATTTTTGTAATTTATATCTTTTTTATCCTCTTCTAACTCTTAGAAGTAATATTTTATTATAGTCACTGTAAATATATTATAGTATATATATATAGACAAGTAAGCGCGTGGAGAGGGAAAAGATGATACATAATATATTATAATTCGTTATTTATAATATTATAATAATTATCCCTTACATATTGAATTATTCTTAGAATTCTATGTAGAGTTCATACACTAATACCTCACTCAAAATCATTAGCCAGTAAGTAAATACTGCTTACATTATAACGATCACTATTTTTCGCATACTTATTATAAAAATTATAATATTATTACATAATAAACTTATAATTATAATAATATTACAATATTATTATATTATATTATAATATTATAACTATGCAATTTGAAAATATCGGAAATTGTTGATTTTTGGTAGCGAATATCTCGATAACTATAACAGATACGAAAAACATTAATGGGTACATTATTGAAGGAAATATTGTCAGCTTTAATTTTTAACGAATCACATTTTCTGTACGACTCGCCGTTTTCGAGATATAAGCGAAAACCCGAAAAAGGGGACCTTTCTACCCAGCAGCAGCGGTAGGGGCGGGGACTTTTAGTATGTTTACCTCCAAGCATACAAATTTCCAAAGTCAAATGCTTCCCCCTCTCCATGTCCTCTACACCCCCTTCGTTGACTGGACTATGTAGTTTATACACATCACAGCTATTGGTACTACTACTCTGCAGTTCCGACAACATTGCTAACCAAAATATCCCACATCGAGCAAGAACTGTGCTCGCAGCGTTGCCTCGACCACCTGATGAAGTATTCGTCTCAGTTAAGGGTTTTAATTACGTGCGAGGGGGAGAAATTAATTTCCATTATAGCGTCAAGTGAACATTGTTCCCTTAACCCCTGCGTGGGAGTAGGCAGGAAAAGTGTTGTCTCATTGACTTCAGCTCTTTTAAAAGAAATAAGCTTCTGTGACAATTCGAAATCTTGGTTAGCCGTCTATATAGTATTTTAACAGATGTATATATGTACAAGAAAATGTCTGACTGACTGATTCATAATCAACATATAGCAAAAACTATGATAGCGTTCCGTTAATGGAGCATAAGTTCTGAAACGCGTAAATGGAATAACAACTACGTCACAAACGGAGTAAACATATTGTATTTACCTTAATTATTGGTCTGTTAAAAATAAGGTTACTTAGCTAAGGCCGTTTCGTGTGCACAGAGGCATCATCAGGCTTCAAGCTTGTCACGCGCATAAAACTTGACACAATAAATACACGTACGTATAAACACAATAATACACATTTTAACAATTACGTCTCTGGGCAGACGTAACGGCCGTACCTGAATAACATTAAAATAAGGATTATTTTAAACAGACCAATTAAGGTAAATACAATAAATATATTTATAATAACAATCCACAGGCTTAAAATATAACCTCGTACACTTCTTAAGACCACAAACGGTGCATCAAATTAACCTAGTTGTTCTGTTCTGTTTAGTATAAAAGGTTGGTTTATCTTGCTTGTTGCCTTGGTAACGTTTACTACTTTATTTAGCATAATTAAACAACTTTAATGTTTACTCAGATAAAAACTGTAATAAACTGTCCGGATTAAATAATTCGATAAGGCAGATGAAGCGTCGACTATAGTTGAGGGAATTTTCAAAATTAAGTTTATTAACAACTGTTTGCGGAATTAGTTAACTCACGAAGGCGTTGAACAGCTGCCTACGCTTACGAAATATATTAGTAGAATTTGTTTCAACCTCAGACTCCAGCCACGATT
>JAGFPH010000828.1:358067-388187 GCA_018207615.1 Philaenus spumarius
TCTTTTCTTTACTGTGAGATTTATTTATTGTTTTGTTGGATTTAAACAAGATTTTTTAAAAATTAAGTTGGTTTGGTTGGAAATGTTTTTTTTTTGCTTTTTTTCAAACCCAAATTTTGTATTCTTTCGCAATTGTTTATAATGAGCCATAGGTAAAGGATTAAAAATATCTATTTATCCATAACATCAATACCATAGAATTGATATTGACGCTACACTACTGTATGCTTTAAGATTTTTAGATAGCCTAGAGTTTTTTTTGCCACGTTACCTGTGGCTCATATTTAAAATAAAACAGGAATATATACCATTTTTTATATTTTATTTTGCTTGCAGGCTAAATATTAATTGTATTTATTTCATGCCGAAGAGAAAAAGTAACCTCTATCTAAAATCAAACAAAGCAAGGAGAGTTGCCGAGTCTCGCCAAAACGAAACTGCAGAAGAACGAGAAGCACGCTTGCTGACAACTGCTTCACGGCGAGCTTTTGAAACGCCTGCTCAGCGCGAGGCCCGACAAGCGGCAGATGCTGAGAGAACGGCTAATTCACGTGCTGAGGAAACACCTACTCAGCGTGAGACCCGACAAGCTAGAAATGCAGAGAGAACGGCTGCTTCACGCGCTGAGGAATCACCTAATCAGCGAGAGGTCCGACAAGCTAGAAATGCAGAGAGAACGGCTGCTTCACGCGCTGAGGAAACACCTAATCAGCGAGAGGTCCGACAAGCTATAAATGCGGAGAGAACGGCTGCTTCACGTGCTGAGGAAACACCTACTCAGCACGATGCCCGACAAGCAAGAAATGCTGAGAGAACAGCTGCTTCACGTGCTGAGGAAACACCTACTCAGCGCGATGCCCGACAAGCAAGAAATGCTGAGAGAACGGCTGTTTCACGTGCTGAGGAAACACCTACTCAGCGCGAGGACCGTCACATAAATGATAATGAAAGACATTTGAACCAAATATTAAGCCAGACACCAGAAGAGCATGAAAACCATTTAAGACATAGAAGGGAAGAAAGAACAAATTTCATGCGCATGACCTGGGATCCTTTTAGAGGTATTTGTTTTTCATATAATCCAGATATTCCCTATTCCAGTCATGGCCTGCTTCAACTTGGAATTATGAATATACCCTGCAGACACTGTGGTGCCCTCAAGTGGAAAGGGGAAAGTGTTGGGTTATGCTGTACCGCAGGTAAAGTTAGACTTCCTACCATTAATGAGCCACCAGAACCACTGAGAACACTCCTGATTGGAGAAACGCCACTCTCAACATCATTCTTACAGAAGACGCGGCAATATAATTCCTGTTTCCAAATGACGTCATTCGGAACTTCCGGTCCAGCAATTTCTTACAACTTTCCAACAACGTTTACTGCGCATGGTCAAATCTACCATCGTTTTGGATCTTTATTGCCAGCTGCTGGCCAGCAACACAGTTTTCTGCAAGTTTATTTTATAGGGGATGAACACTTAGAATCTGCCAGGCGACATGAAATAATTCCAGGTTTATCAAACGACATTGTTCATGATTTACAACATTTACTTCACACCCACAATCAACTTATCCACACCTTTAAAGTAGCTATGGAACAGTGGCCAGAAAAAGAACTAAAGGTAGTAATACGCGCCGACAGGCGTCCTCCGGGTGAACATGAGAGGCGATTCAACGCTCCAACGACAAACGAAGTAGCTGCTGTTGTTATCAGTAATGAATTTGAAAGTCGAGACATTGTCTTGCGTCGACGTGACGAAACGTTGGTAAGGGTTTCTGAAACACACAGATTTTATGATGCCTTACAGTATCCTTTGATCTTTTGGCAAGGTCAGGAAGGGTATCATTTCTGTATCCCAAAACACAATCCAGTCACCAATCAGCCTTTACCAAACAAAAAGGTTACTGCCCTAGAGTTCTATGCTTTTTATTTTATGGTTCATAACAATGCCTTTAATACAATACTACGATTCAGACAGCTTTTAAATCAGTTTGTTGTTGATATGTATGTTAAAATTGAATCGGAAAGGCTTTTTTTTATAAAAAGAAATCAAAGTAAGCTTAGATCAGACAACTACATTCACTTACAAGATGCAGTGGCCAGTGATGGAAATGTCAACCCCAATAATGTCGGCCAACTTGTGATTCTACCTTCATCATTTACTGGCAGTCCTAGATACATGCACGAACATGCTCAAGACGCACTAGCATATGTCCGGCAGTACGGTCGACCAGATCTCTTCATAACAATGACATGCAATCCGAAATGGGATGAAATTACATTAGAATTACTACCCGGTCAACGTTCCATTGATCGTCATGACATAGTTGCAAGAGTCTTCCGACAGAAAGTCACGAAGTTTGTCACCGTTATTACTAAGGGGAAAATATTTGGATCCGTCAAATGTTGGATGTATACGGTTGAATGGCAGAAGCGTGGATTACCACACATCCATGCATTAATATGGTGTGCAGAAAAAATTCAGCCCAACCAGATTGATTTAATTATCAGTGCAGAGATACCAAATGATATTGCAGACCCACACCTGAATGAGATTGTTCTCAAAAACATGGTGCACGGCCCATGTGGTGCATTGAACATGAACTCGCCCTGCATGAAACATGGCAAATGTTCTAAAGGTTATCCAAGAGCGTTAATCAACAATACACAGACCAGTGAGAATGGTTACCCACTATACAGGCGTCGACGTTCTGAAGACGGTGGAAATTCTGCTCAAATCACTATGGCATCAAATAGAAATGATCCTATCGTTATAGACAACTCTTGGATTGTCCCTTACTGCCCTGTTCTGTCTAAAATTTTCAACGCTCACATAAACGTCGAGTATTGCAGTTCAGTAAAGTCAATTAAATATGTTTGTAAGTACATTCACAAAGGTAGCGACCAAGCAGTTTTCAATTTACGAAACCAAGAGGTGCAAGCCAATCTGCAAAGAAATGAAGTTGAAATTTATCAGACCGGCCGCTACGTTAGCAGCAATGAAGCCTTTTGGAGAATATTTTCCTTTCCTGTACATGAAAGGTACCCTACAGTCACACATTTAAGTGTTCACCTTGAAAATGGTCAGCGAATATACTTCCATGAAGACAACATGCAAGAAAAGCTATTAAATCCACCTAACACCACTCTGACTGCATTTTTCAAACTATGTGAAAATGATCCGTTTGCAAGAACACTTCTTTACCCAGACGTACCTCACTACTACACATGGAATCCCTCTACAAGAGAATTTAAACGAAGACTTTTGGGAGAACCTGTTCAAGATCAACCTGGCGTCAAGTTCACAGCTGCTATAGGACGTGTGTACACGGTCCATCCCAATAACATGGAATGTTTCTGTCTACGTATTCTTTTACACAAGATCCGAGGGCCAAAATCTTTCATTGACTTGAGAACTGTTGGAAATACAGTTTTTGAAACCTATAAAGAAACCTGTCAAACTTTGGGTCTCTTAGAAGATGACCGAATATGGGAAAACACACTAGAAGAAGCAGTACAGTCCAGATCACCTTCTCAAGTCCGCTACCTTTTTTCGATTATGTTGAGTTCATGTGGAATTTATAACCCAACGCACCTATGGGAAACTTTCAAATATACAATGTCTGAAGATATTTTGTACAAGCTTCAACTAAGAGAAATGAATGATATTGTGTACAACGATGCACTTCGCGATATTGAAAAGAAGGTTTTTGAAATGTGTGGAAAGAAACTGAGTTCTTTTGGACTTCCAAATCCTCAGACTGATGTGGAAGCAAACTCTGAAATAGTCAGGGAATTGTCATACAATACCAATCAGCTTCAAGATTATGTCGCTGAAATGGTTCCGAAGCTGTCGGCACAACAAAGAAAGGTATATGATACTGTAATTAACAAAGTCAAAAGTGAAGAGAGTGCAGTATTTTTCCTGGATGCTCCTGGAGGTACCGGCAAAACATTTCTCATGAACGTTCTACTTGCTACAATACGTAAAGAGAAGAAAATTGCAATTGCAGTAGCATCGTCCGGTATAGCGGCTACCCTACTGCCTGGAGGAAGAACAGCCCACTCTATGTTTAAGCTACCATTAAATTTCACCCATATTGAAGTACCAACTTGCAACATTTCCAAAGATTCGGAGAGGGCTTCTTTGTTGCGTCAATGTCAATTAATAGTTTGGGATGAGTGCACCATGTCGCACAAACGAGCCTTAGAAGCTTTAGACAGATCCCTCCGTGATATTCGGGGTAACAACTCCTTGATGGGTGGCTTGGTTGTGTTGATGGCTGGAGACTTTAGACAAACACTGCCTGTAATTCAACGTGGCACTCCTGCTGATGAAATCAATGCCTGTTTAAAGTCTTCACACCTATGGAATAGTGTATCCAAACTCCACCTCACACATAACATGCGAGTTCACTTACACAACGACAGCGATGCCGGTGAATTTTCATCTAACTTGCTGAAAATAGGTGAAGGAAAGATCCCCAAAAATTCTCAGCAAATGATTGAACTACCAAGAAATTTCTGTAACATTGTCAACTCCACTGAAGAACTAATTTCATCCGTGTTCCCAGATATTGAAATGAATTATCTCTCAAGTGAGTGGCTTTGCAGTCGTACCATTTTGTCTCCCTTAAATGACACTGTAAACACTATTAACAATGAGTTACTAAAAAAATTGCCCTCAGAAGAAGTTACATTTTTGTCTATTGATAACGTTGTGAATGAGGAGAGTGCTACAAACTACCCCACAGAATTCCTAAATAGTTTAGAATTAACGGGAGTCCCTTCTCATAAGCTCTATCTAAAGGTTGGTGCTCCTGTACTATTAATGCGCAACTTAGATGCACCAAGACTGTGCAATGGCACCAGATTGGTAATTACAGCCCTGAAGAATAATTTGATTACTGCAAGAATTATGACAGGTTGCGCAAAAGGGGAAACCGTCATAATCCCAAGAATCCCCATAATCCCAACGGACCTACCTTTTCAGTTCAAAAGACTCCAGTTTCCCTTAAAACTAGCTTTCGCTATGACGATTAACAAAGCCCAAGGCCAAACTATGCAGTTTGTAGGCATTAATCTAGAAAAGGATTGTTTCAGTCATGGCCAACTTTATGTGGCCTGTTCACGAGTGTCAAGTGGACAAAATCTTCACATTTTTTCGCCAAAAAATAACAAAGTTTTTAATGTTGTATACAAAAATGTATTGTATAAATAAATAAATGTTCCGTTATCTTTGTTTATATAGTATATTATTTGTATTAATTACTTTTATTCTAAATCAAGTTACAGTATTTTATTAAATAAATTTATCTGTTAGTACATATCTTAACCTTTCTAACCCGTGCGAAGAACGGGTACTTTAGCTAGTATATATATATAAATATGTGTGTCTGTATGTGTTCGCACTCTAACGTCCGCATTTTCCGTCCGATTTGGTCTAAATTTGGTACTCACCTTGGTTGTCTATGTCGCTCGGACGAGTTCGTTAGTGAAAAAAATCCAACAATCGGAAGTACGTTTTTTGACAGGAAGTAACTGTTTATTCGATTTTTCTTACTAGAAGGCACTTTCTTGGGCTTTTAACTAAAAAAGCGTAGGATATTATTCTGTTCATTTTACTTTTACACGATCTTAGCGACCATAGTTCGCTTGGTTCTCCCAAAATCTATCATAACGTAAAGTATCCGCTTCAAATTCAAGTGGGGGCATCTTCTGATCCGAGGCCGACGCCCGAGTTTGTACACTGCGATCGAAGCGAAGCAGTTCGCAAAATGAGGCCGCAAGGTCGATTCCGCTGCGAGTGGAACAAAGGGGGGAGTGAGTCGAAGCTGGAGGCTTAGGTTTAAACAAATTCTACCAATATATTCCGTACACATGGACAGCTATTCAGCGCTTTCGTGAGTAGTTTAATTTCAAAAATAGTTGGTTGTAGCCCTAAAACCTATATACTTTATTTAGGGAATTTATCGAACTCACATAAGCGGTTCAGCTGCGTGGTTGATTTATTTATGTAGCCTACATCATAAGAAACGGTGGTGCAAAATTTCAGTTCTCTATTCTCATAGTTGTTATAATAAAGATATATTGTTTTAAGGTAGTTTCAAAATTGTAACAATTTCCCATTTCATCCCTTAAAACGAATTGCAATAATTGTTTTTATTTCAATTATGAATAATACTAAGCAATTTTAGATTTATAGTTTATAGAAATTTAGTGCAATTTATTTGTGTAGGGGTAGCTGGCCCATTTAAATCTTTTTGTTTGTAGTTACGATATTCTGTAAACAAATTCTGGTACTAATATGTGTAAATTGTGAAATTTTAGTAAAATTGCTTGAGCAGTTTTTGAGAATATGTAAAACATATAGAATATAGAAATAGTAAGTGTATGGATTATTATTTAATTTTAAGGGTAATTATTCCATTGCATCCCTTTGACCTAAATAATCACATTGCAAATAGTTTTGTATATCCTTTAAAAATAGTATTAAATATTACATCATTTTAGCTTTGTAGCTTGTATGAAGTTAGTTTAATTTATATTTATTGTATAGGGGTAGCAACCACTTCCAACTGTAAACCTAAATCGTTTACGGATCCACTCACACACGCGAAAAATTTCATCAAAATTGATCCGATGGTTCAGGAGGACTTCAGTGACACACAAGTACACAAGAATTATAAATATAAAAATATTAAACAGATAATATTTCCATAAATTTTGAATATTTAACTTTTTTATTTCGGTTTTTGGAATGTAATCAAAGGTAGGAATTCCTTTAATCAGCCTAAAACATACAATATTAAATTAATTATAGCCTATGCATTTTAAAGAATAACATTGTACAACATTTGACAATACCTAGTTTAAACTCCGGTATTAATTTGTAAGGTCAAATATAGCACACACGTACATTGATCACGCATAGGTTGGTAGCACTAGTCAACTGGTGCCAATTCAAATAGCAGTGGTACACTATAAGTTTGCCAAGATCTCTTTTACAATTTCTGTTCGCTGCGTAATACAGGTTCAAAACTATATTTTTACTGCAAGTTAGCGCGTGTCCATTTTAACAAATTTCCATAGGAAAAATGAGCTATTGCAGTGGCCCTTATGGAAAGACCCAAGGGAGTAGCAAATGAGCACCGATCATGGTCCCCAGAACACGTTTTTTGTGTCATTAAAAATCATATATATATATATGTGTATATATGTGTTCGAACTTTAGCGGCCGAATTTTAAGTCCGATTTTGGTTCAAATTTACTACAAAATGTTAGTTGTCTACGTCGCTCGGACGAGTTAGTTAGCCAAAAAAAATCCAACAACCGGAAACACATTTTTTGACCGAAAGTAACTATTTTTTGAGATTTTTCCTACGAGAATAATTTGTTTAGAGTTTTTTTCTACAAATATAATTGTAGGATGTTATTCTGTACATTTTGTTTTTTTACGCGACCTTATACCTCGCTTGGTTCCCAAAAATCGATCAAAACGAAAAAAACTATAAAAGTACCCGGTTCAAAGGTGGATCTTACCGTGGGGTTTTCGTGCGAAGCACGATATGCATTGTGTATTGAAGATACTCCCAATACGGGGGTTGGCGTGCGAAACACGCAATGCTTTGAGTATTGAAGATACTCCCAATATGCGGAAGGGGGTGCGAAGCACGCAATGCCTTTTGTATTGAAGATACTCCAAATATGGAATGGCGTGCCAAGCACGCAATGCACTGTGTATTGAAAATGGAATGGAGTGCGAAGCATTCAGCACCGTTATGAATAGACCTATTACCCAAATTGTTGGTTGAAACCCTAAAACATAGGCCTATAAACTTAACTTTGGAAATTTGCTCAACCTACGTCATCGGTTCAGCTGCGTGGTCGAATTATTATCTTCAATGCAAAGTTCAGTAAACACTGTGTAGTGACCACGCCTAACCGTAATATACGATAAAACCTATTTTGTAATCGCCTTGAAGATGACATTCCACAGTGGAAACATGACATTTATTAAGGAATTCCTGCATCAGAGATGGACTTCAACTTGCATACTGTCACGTTGTCTGCGGATGCTTTATTAAACTTGCCTAGACATTCCAGAAACTAAAGTATTAACACAAGCGGCGATCATAATGTGCTGCATGTGTTATGAAATTGTAGAGTTTATACATAGACTGTCGGATTATAGGGTGCAACGAACCGTCCATGCAGTACATACACATTTATTTCAACTGAACGCCATTATACAGCTAAACCTTTCAACAGGTACCCCCGGCATCGCTCGCAGTTACGAAAGGTGTATGGGGTGAATATTGAGCCTTAAAATTGCACTCAGAATTCAAAAATCCGTTTCATTGCCCAAAAAACGCATTGTTAGTTTCGTCCAAACTGATCTATGTTTTTCATTTAATCTAGGCTATAAACAGTAATAAAAGCGCTATAAACACGTTTTTCTATAGTTTTTTCGCATAACTCCCGAAAGAACAAGCAAATTGATAAATCTGTTTTTGAGGTTCATTTCACATTTATAACTTCCTGAAATTTCATCTTCTTCCTGAAATACATACAATGAAATATATTTTATCCCTTATACAGAAATAATAGAAATGCAATAATTGTTTTTTCTTTCCTATATGTAACTAGAGTAATATGTGCCGAGCAAATGCGGTCATGGCCTACCCAACATACGAACTACCGAGGCATGCAATTTGAAAAACCCCGTAGTTTGCATGATACTGGTTTTATGTAGGTCTATTAATGCCTTGATTTGTAAAGCTAAGAATTCTTAGTTAGCCTAAATACTGTATCACTCTTGTCTTAGTTTATTTGTTAAAAACGTACAGGTCTTTCCCTTGATGCTTATTTTTTTACATTATGATCATAGCCGGAAGATAATATTTAAGAAAAGATGTCATCATTTACTATTGAGTTTTTTCTTATATTGTAAGATAGAATTTTAGACATATCCTTAATTTTAAGAATTGTAATGACTCTATCTCGCAGCTCAACCTCGGTGTCAGTTGAGCGATTTTCAAAATTAAGTTTATATTTTTTACGGTTTCTACCAACTAATTGGGAAAAGTTACTACTCACAAAGGCGCTGAATAGTATGGAAAACATTAAAACACTTAAAAAAAGCTTTTCAAAACATGAATTAGGCCTAACCACGCTAATTGGTTACGGTAAAACGTTTAATGTTGAGTCGAGCTTTTTATTAGCAGGTCTGTTCAATATATACTCAAGTTTGTTCGAAGTTTTTAAAGTGGGGACGACATCATTTTTTGACATCTCGTTGTTTAAAGGTGTCTTTCAGCAGGGTGCCTTATTTAACAGAGATGTAAGACGGTTCTATTATTTTTGTGTTTTGCTACGTGATTGTCAAGAATATTCGAAACCGACTTCCCCGTATTTGCAACAAGCACAAAGAAAATAAGTTTTTACGGTACAGTGTCCACAATTTAAGACGACCTTCTAGAAAGGTTTACTTCAATATTTTGTTTACCAAATACATGCTTATTTTGACGAAGAATGTAAAAAACGGCTTCCCTCAGGCAGTTACAATTTCTTAAAGTACCATTCTCACCGCAACTATATACGAGTTCTTCCTTCAGTAAATCGTCTTTTCCTTCCTAAAGACATTAAATATCTCGCAATTCGCTTTAAAGTAAAACGTTGGACTCCTGGAGGGATAGGTTACAAAAGTTCTGATTGTGATTTTAGAACGTTATTCAAGTAATGCGATGAAATATGTTTTCTAACGGAACTATAACAATAATAATAGCCTTCTTAGCTTACAAAATTGGTAACACTTAATGTAACAGTTTCCTACAGTAATAGCCTAGGCAACATAGTAGGATCAAATATACCATTTTGAGAAAACAAGTTTTTTCTGTATTTCTTGCGACATGTGCAACAACAAATATCTATGTATGTAGGTCAAATAAAAAGAAACTTAAAAGTAAGAGCCAAAGAGAGAATACGGTATCAAAGTCTGTGTATCGTAATTTTACATACTTTCCTTGCAAAATATGTATATATTAAACATACAGAGTGTTTATGAAGTTCCTTTAAATCCCCTCATTATTTTTGTTACTGAAAATAAGTTAACAACACTTTCTATAAATCTTGTGTTGCATAACAGGGCAAATTTTTTAACACATCTATCCCTCTATGATTTTGTGGGGTTTAGGGGGGTAAGTGGGGTCAACAATTTCAAGTATAAAGGTAGGTCATGTAATATAAAATAATTAAAAAGTCTATTAAAAGAGAAACAGATGGCACAAACTCGAGCTTAATAATATATCTTACTTCGTTTCAAAGTAATGGGCAATCAAAGTTCTGGAAAATTATATTTTATTATATCACCAAAATAAGTTCTTGTCCGTAAAAAAACCATATCAAACTTGTCTTCATTTGAACGATTCATTTCTAACTGAGAGTTATCTCTACAAATATCAGGAACAAAATGAGGGAGATATTGCTATCGTATCAGTACATGAAAAGTGGTGCATACAGTAGAGAAAGTCAGGAGCAAAGGTCAAGGGTTGTATTCCCGGTTCCATTTACATTGTTCCCCAAAGTTTGTCAAGTGCACATAGAAACTAAGATAAATTAGTGGTACCGAACTACATTTATTTATAGTTTCTATTTTTTAAATGTCTTACATTCAACGTCAACCTACAATTCCTAATATTAACGAATTATTAACCTGCTTTGATGTTATGATAAACGTATAATTTTCCAGAACTTTGTACATTATTTGAAACGAAGCAAGATATTAAGCTCTAGTTTGCGCCATTCTATTTCTCTTTTAATAAGCTTTTCAATGGTGTATTACATGACCTACCTTAACATTTGAAATTGTTAACCCCCCATCCCCCCACCCCCAAGCCTCCAAAATCATCAACGTTCAGATATGTCCAAAAATTTGTCCTGTTATGCAACACAAGATATTTACAAAGTTTTGTTAATTTATTTTCAATAACAAAAATAATTAAGGGGGTTTAAAGGGACTTTATGAACACTCTGTATATACATAAGGGAATAAAATAAATAATATCCAATCTAAACAAATTTAACTTGCCATTATCCAATCAATTGGTCAAAAGAAATGGTGCCGGAGGATGACGAAAACGTACCTATTTTATGATTTAAAAACAAAGCTACTGTTTAAACTAGACATTTTGTGTAGATTATCAAGAAATTGGTTTTGTGATCTTCGGAAAGATCTGTATTGCGAAGTATGGAAACTTGTTCAGCAATTTCCCGTATTACATTTCTCATTAATGAGTGGTATACTTTTTGAACTTCGAGGAAGCTCGGTGGATTTATTCGGCAGATTAAGAAGCCAATAGCAGCGTTGCTATGACAACACGTAGCGGGTTGAATAATGTCAAGTAGATGAAATAAAATATAAAGTAATTAAATACTATAAAATGTTATAATCTGTAATAAACTGAAGTGAATAGGGCGAGCTGTATACACAATACACATTGCAAGTGGTTATGTTTTGGGTAGTTTATAGTTAGCGTCTAAAGTTTATCTAGGGTATAAAATAATAATTGAGTGTCTGCTAGGGCGGTGGCCGATGTAGAGTGCTTAGTGCCAGGCGATTTAATACGATCGGAGATTTTATTACAGGCTCTTGACTTTGTAAAGATGTTGAAGTCGTACACAAATAATTATACAATACGCCGTTTTGTTTCCAAGCGATGGAATCGAAAAATAAAAAATAATTAGACCACGCAGCTGAACCGCAGACGTGAGTTGAGCAAATTTCCAAAATTTAGTTTATAGGCCTATGTTTTAGGGTTTTAACCAACAATTTGGGAAATAAGTCTATTCACGACGGTGCTGATAGAATGCAAAATGCTTCGCACGCCATTCCGCATATTGGGAGTATTTTTAATACACAAAGCATTGCGTTCTTCGCAAGCCATTCCCCATATTGGGAGTATCTTCAATACACAAAGCATTGCGTGCTTCGCACGCTATTCTGCATATTGGGAGTATCTTCAACACACAAAGCATTGCGTGCGAAGCACGCCAACCCTACGGTAGAATCCACCACAAGGCTTTGAACCGGGTACTTTTAAGGTATTTTACGTTTTGATCGATTTTGGGGGAACCAAGCGAGGTATAAGGTCGAGTAAAAAAACAAAATGTGCAGAATAACATCCTGCAATTATATTTGTAGAAAAAACTCTAAAAAAAATCATTTTCGTAGGAAAAATGTCAAAAAAATAGTTACTTTCGGTCAAAAAACGTGCTTCCAGTTGGATTTTTTTGGCTAACAAACTCGTCCGAGCGACGTAGACAACCAACGTGTGTACCAAATTTGGACCAAATCGGACTTATGCGGCTGCTAGAGTGCGAACACATATATACGTGTATATATATATATATGATTTTTAATGACACCCCAAAACGTCTTCTGGGGACCATGATCGGTGCTCATTTGCTACTCCCGACCTTGGGTCTTACCATAAGGGCCAATGGAATAGCTAATTTTTCCTATGGAAATTCGCTAATAAAATATCCATTGCCTTTCTACGGAGACCCTTTAACCATAATGTTCACATAATCACAGGTATTCCATAAACTACTATTTCTCGAAGCATCAGTATTTGATTATTGTAAAGGTTGTTCCTTTTGCTTGTTTCCTACTCAGATTTATTTCACTACACAAAAATGTAAATATTTCAAAAACATTATCTAAACACAAATAACAGTTTGCTCCTAATGTACAGAATTTGAAACTAGATTTAATTTTAGTTATATAGTACTCATAGCCTATAGCTGACAGGTAAACCGTACAAACAGACGTTTATTTAGTACTAAGGGCTTCATCCTGCTCGCTTCGCTCACTCATGGCGAAGCCGATGCAAACAGATTATTCTATACTCTGATATTTTCACAAAAATGACGATTAATCGGGACAGAGGCACTTGGATCAAAGAGGGGGTGGTGGGGATAGCGATGACCTGTACATAATGTAAGACAGTGATCGAAATAGACACGCAACAATAACATTTCGAATTGCGGCTTGAGTTGAAATTTCCTCATTCATATTTTTTAAATAATCAATAACCGACATTTCAAACAAATTTTGATATTGCAAACTAAAGGAAACAATATAATATGTAACACAAGTTGTTTGACTTATAGTAAGCCTTTTACGTTGAAGTCTGTGTTTGCGTATAATTAATTAGTTTGTGTTTACCTAATCTAAAAAAACTGTTAATTGTGAACAATAATTAACTGATTCTAAATTTACCAAGTTGGTTGCTATTGCAATAAATTTAATTTAGATGATTTCAATATAGTGTTTGGCTCAGTATAGGCTTACCTAAAGTTATGTTAAGTTTTCCATCAAAAGCAGCTGTTTCATTTATAACATTTAACTGTAGATGTTTTAATAAATTATATAGGCACGGTTTTTATGTATCTTGATTTGGGTGTTAACCCAACCTAAAACCTGTTGATTGTGAAGAATATTAATGGATTCGACAAACATGTGTTGCTAAGTTGTATATCCGCATCAGCTGTTTTATCTGTTATAGGGATAGGAGTGAACCGCTGAATTTTCATTATTTTTACGATTTAAAATCAAAACTTAGCTAAATCCTGTGTGCTCTTATGACCACCCATAAGAGTTTGCCTTTAAATTGTCGTATCACATATATTATTTCTCAAGGCCATTTTTTTGTCGGTGCCATAACTTCTTTAATACATCATCAAATTACATGAATGAGGCATCATTTTAAAGCTTTCCTTAACCGCTACACCGGAAAAATATACAAAATACAATTATACGAAAAAATATTAAAAAATTTTAAAAAATAAATAAAGAATCCGAAAGTAACAGTGATGTAAGATTAAGTAAGTTGTAGGGATATTTTTCTGGCGGTGGCAACACTGATGATAACAATAACCAGCTGAAGAGCTGCCGTTACGCCACTACATTGCTATTTTTAATTAATTGTAAGCGTGGTTATAAACAGCATTGTGGATACACCTATTTGTTGTTGTTTACCTTCTGCAAGTTGGTAATTTGTTTAAAAATATATAATAACAATAACAAAATTATCTCTCTCATGGATTTAAATTAATAAATTGTTAGTAAGTTAGAATGCGAATGCTTCGCGTGGGTCAGATAGTTTGTATATATTAAGTAGTTCTAGTTCTATGTCAGTCAGTCAATACAAAGCCGCTTGAACAGGGTGTCAATTAAGTCTGGGACCGGTTTAATATTTCGTATATAAGGTTTGATTGAGGAACCTACTCTATGTAAAAATACTATTGTATTAAGACGTCAAAAATTTGGATCCGCCATTTTCAATCTAACTTTTTTTTAAAATAAAAAAGTGGTCGTGTAATACATCATTTCAATGTAAAAGTTTAAGACAAAATCAACGGTGAAAACCGCACAACAATATCTGAAACCGTTCTGAAAATATTAATGTCAAAATGAAATACGTACATTAAACTTCTTACCTATATATTTTGAATGTTAAATCAAATTGAACATTATTAAACAATCAAATCATAAGGTATTAATTTAATGTACGTTAATTTTAACAATAAAGAAGAAAAATAATAATCGTAATAAATATGACAGAGGGTTACAATAAATAAACAAATAAGAAATGATTTGATTTAATCTATCTATATAAAAGCCAAATACCACTCACTCACTGACTCATCACGATTTCTCAAAAACTACTGAACGGATTGGAACGAAATTTGGTATAGATAAAATCATTTAGGATGGCGCGTAGGGCGGGTAGTGCGAGTGAGACAGAGAACCTATCCCACCACACTTCCCCTCCTAAGTTAAGGCGGGACTTTGTACAGTCAACCCTAGTTATGTTATCTTGACCACAGTGGCGGTCAGAACTCCGCAAAGCAGATTCCATCCAGCATTGGGCGTGCTTCCACTTACAACTCTCTGCAAAGTACACGGGTTATTGAAATGGAATAAACCTTATATATTTGTAATCTACGTGATACGCTGAATCTAACAGTATAAATATGTTGTAGTATGATAAATGTTTGGATTTTATACAATAAGAAATAATTCGATTTTTGAAATCGGGACTAGAAAAAGTAATAAAGCGTAAACTTTTTTTATTTTTAGGGTAGAAGGAAACTTCCAGCGGCAAAGTTGTAGAAAATTAGTTGATCTACATTTTTTATTTCAAACATTTTTCAGTCAGATGTTTGGTTTGTTCAAAAATGTCTTTCAAACAAACGCAACAGTATACCTACGTTTGTACACAGTCGCACCGCGTGCTTTGTATGTTCGTCATTCAAATTAAAAAAGAACTGTGACAGGCAATGTATTTATTTATTACAGAGTAGTAATTTCCACTAATTTAAAAATACTTTCTTGATTATGAAACTTGTTGTGTAGAAAGTTTTCCAAGCGGTTGGGAACTAAATAATTCGATTTGAATTGGCTTTTCTGAGTGTGTGTTTTTTTAAGTACTGTAAGTAAGCACAACAAACATATATTTCATATTTTAAATTATACCTTATACTATACTAATATATTTATTATACAAGGTCATTTATACAGTATACAGCAACGAGGCTATGATATACAGACAAGACATTGTTAGATAACTAGACATTGCTGAAAAGCACTAACTTAGGCCTATACGTCCGGTGGGACCGTGGGAGCAACGCGACACCTGATAATATTGCTTACGCTTATTTGCAAGCGATTTGTGGACAAACCAAACATCTGACTGAAAAATGTTTGAAATAAAATATGTAGATCAACAAATTTTCTACAACTTTGCCGCTTGAAGTTTCTTTCTACCCTAAAAATAAAAAAAGTTTACGCTTTACTACTTTTTCATGTCTCGATTTAAAAAATCGAAATATTTGTTATTATATAAATTCCGAACATTTACCAAACTGGAAGATATTTATACTGTTAGTTGCAACATATCACGCAGATTACAAATATATAAAATTTGTCCTATTTAAATAATCCTAGTACTGTGCAGAAACTTGTAATTGAAAGAGCGTCCAATGCTAAAAATTGCTTGGCTGCCGTCTAATCGATGGATTTGACACAGACTGTACTTTTCTTACAAAACGACAAAGGCTGGTGTTGGAGGGAGAAGGGCATTACTGCTTCTGCGCAAACCACGAGCCATCCTAAATGGTACTACCTAATATGTAGCTTCCTCTGGGGCCATAGTTGCTCAATAAGAAAGGGTTTGAAAAAATTCGAAATTTCAGGGGGGTTTGGGGAGTCAAAGTTACTAATAATCCCCGTAAGAAATGCATAGTAAATAATAAAATATTTATTGATTTATTTTTTGTAATATACATTTAACTTTGATTTGTCTATCCGTGCAAAGCCGGATCGGGCCAGCTAGTATTGAATAAAACACAATTTATGGCCCTAGCTTCCTCTAGGGACATAGGTGCTCAATAAGAAAGGTTTTAAAAAAAATGGAAATTTCAGGGGGGTTTGGGGAGTCAAAGTTACTAATAATCCCCATAAGAAATGCATAGTAAATATCTTTATTGATTTATATTTTTTGTTAACATACATTTAACTTTGATTTGTGTATTCGTGCAAAGCCGGATCGTGCCAGCTAGTGTAATAATAAATGCAAATATCTTCAAAACGGTTTCAAATATGAATGTGCGGTTTTCACCATTGATTTTGTCTTAAAATTCTGCATTGAAATTATTTATTGTATCACATGACCACTTTCCTATTTAAAAAAGTTACATTCAAAATGGCGCATACAAGATGGCGAACCAAATTTTTGACATAATAAAATAGTGTTTTTAAATAGAGTAGGTTCCTCAATCACATCTACCTTCAAATTTTCCTTACATAAGAAATATTAAGAATTTCTCAAACTTTTCACTCTTTAAGTAAATAGGTTTATACAGATTTTAAAGTCAAGTTTATGTTAAACGTACTCTGAGAAAGTCACAACTAACAGTAAACGAAACCAAGTACATACATTAGTTTAGTAATCAAAGCACAACCTGCAGCAAGCACAACTAATCGCCCAGCATTAGATTTATAGTTGCAACTATTTAACTCTTACCGTCTCTAGAGAGTTACAGTGTTGTAGAGTGGTTTTTGTGATAGTGCTGTGATTTGTGGTAACCGCGTAGGTCGAGAGTTTAGTTGTTTGTGTGTCGAATACAACATGTTATAATCTGTTGCACCAAGAAAATATTCATGATTTTAATCGAAGTTACTTATCCTAATTCCATTTCTATGAAAACGTAACGCATAATATTTAGTCAACATTACAAAAATAAATTTCAACACTTCATCGAACATGGTTTTCCAAAATTATGGCGTTTATGAAGCGATTAAGAATTAATTAAGCGAACAATTTGTATAAATTTATAAAGATTTGTAAGACAGAGAGTCCTGGTACACTTCAAAGAAACACATTACGTAAAGGCGAACAAAAGTATTGGCTCTCTACCTGCTTCAACCAGTGTCTAATTCCCCAAAAGTTTTATAATATTAAGCCATTTAATTAAAATTATTCATAAAGTAAACGTTTTTCTAATACTGTTACTAATTCGTTGTTTTGTAAAACAGAATTGCAATCCTAAACAAAAACAACCTGAAGTATTTACTTACAGTCTCTAGTCACAGTATGGCCATAGTTATTAGCGAATTTCCATAGGAAAAGTGAGCTATTGCAGTGACTCTTGTGGTGAGATCTAAGGTCGGGAGAGCAATTGAGCAATGATCATTGTCCCCAAAACACGTTTTGGGGTGTCATTATATATGTGTTCACACTCTAATCGGACCGCATTTTAAGTCCGATTTGGTTCTAATTTGGTACACATTTTGGTTGTCCGCGTCGTTCGGACGAGTTCGTTAGCCGAAAAATCCAACAAACGGATTCACGTTTTTTGCCTGGAAGTAACTATTTTTTTAGATTTTCCCTACGAGAATGAAGTTTTTTTAGAGTTGTTTCTACAAATATAAATGTAGGATGTTATTCTGCACGTTTTGTTTTTCACGAGACTTTATATATAGCTCGCTTGGTTCCCCCAAAATCGATCAAAACGTAAAATACTATAAAAGTACCCTGTACAAAGCCATGTGGTGGATTTTAGCGTGGGGTTGGCGTGCGAAGCTCGCAATGCATTGTGTATTGAAGATACTCCCAATATGCGGAATGGCGTGCAAAGCACGCAATGCTTTGTGTATTGAAGATACTCCCATTAAGCGGAATGGCGTGCGAAGCACGTAAGGATTGAAGATACTCCCAATATGCGAAATGGCTTGCGAACCATTTTGCAGCTATTCAGCACAGTCGTGGATAGACCTATTTCCCAAATTGTTGGTTGAAACCCTAAAACATAGGCATATAAACTTAATCTTGGAAATTTGTTCAACTCACGTCAGCGGTTCAGCTGCGTGGTCGAATTATTATTATAAGTAGTGATGAGAGTAATTTAAAAAATCTTTATACAGTACAGACCTTAGAATTAACAATTCTGTTAAGTGGTTTCTTGGAATTATCGTTATATAATTAGGCTTATAGTATTATATTGATTGATTGTTTTTTATTGTTCCTGCTTTTACAAAATTACAATTTAATTCTAACAAATAAACATAATAACTCTACAAACTAAACAAAAATAACCTGCTCACAAAATACGACAGAAACAATAACGGAAATAACGGAATAATTTAGTCCTTTTGGGTATTTTCACGAACCAATAAGGAGCTACGTTTTACAAATGAAAAAATGTCCCCGTATGGGGCTGTCTAAAAATACACACTTTTCCACAATGGTTATTCTTTAGGACAATAAGCCTCAGGAAAGAGGCGCGAAAGAATGTATAAAAATAGAAAGAATGTGTCCACATGTGTTTGAAAAACTAGTACATCTCTCAATTTTGAAATTATAACAGACAACAAAACTTATTTACATTAAAGTGTTTACAAAATCAAAAATAAGGCAAACTAAGTGCTGCAATAAATATAAAATTATCTCTATTATAAAAAGTATACTAGTAAGCCCACGTGAAAACTCACCGGCAGATAATTTACATATCAGAAATACACCATTTAAAAAAAACTATTTAAAAACAACAAACTTTATGTAACCCTACCTAGCAACTATGCTGAGGGGAATTTTAACTCGGTATAAATGGTTAAAGTTATAAGGATTATTTAGATTTGACTTTATAAAACTCTAGGCCTATTTGTTGCAGTTTTGTATTTAGGTCTATATACATTACGAGCTGACCCGTTCGGCTTTGCCCGTGGTGGTTGGTATTTTCAGTCTTTTTAACGTAATTGTATTCTTTTTAAGTGTTCAGTCAGTGAGTGGTATTTGACTTTTATATATATAGATATTAAATAATAAAAGCACTATTGTCATAATAATAAAAGTTCTGAAATTATGATTTTAGTAACTTTGTAACTTTGATAACCCCAAACCCCTCCTAAAATATCGAAATTTTTCATACCTTTTCTTAGCGAGCGCCTATGGCCCTAGAGGAAGCCACATACCAAATTTCATTCTAATCTGTTAGGTAATTTTGGAGAAATCATGATTTAGTAATTTTTACTCCCCAAACCTCCCTAAAATTTCCAATTTTTTAAAACCCTTTTTTAGTGAGCACTTATGGCCCTAGAGGAAGCTACATACCAAATTTCATTCCAATCCGTTCAGTAGTTTTGAAGAAATCGTGATTTAATAACTTTGATTCCCCCTAAACCCCCCTAAAATTTCGAATTTTTTCAAACCCTTTCTTAGTGAGCACTTATGGCCCTAGAGGAAGCTACATACCAAATGTCATTTCAATCCGTTCGGTAGTTTTTGAGAAATCGTGATGAGTGGGTCAGTGAGTGAGTGAGTGAATGAGTGGTATTTCGCTTATACAGTATATCAAAATAAAGATAAAAATATTATATTTTAATGACATCTCATTTCATATTGATATATCAAATGATCTGGACGTTTCTAATATTATAATAAAGAAATTAATAATAGAATATGTTATAGGAATGTTTTCGAAGTTAAACGAATTTATGTATCTCTTCTTTAATTTGTATAAATGAATATATTGATGATAAAAGGTTGGATTTATTTTCATTTTATAACCTCAAAGCAAATCTTATAACTCATTATAAGCATACATTAGTTCTAGAAATCATATTTGATTGAAGGTGTAAACATAACACCAAAGGTTAATCTACGCTGGGTTTTGTTTGATTATTACAGATGATGGGTGAAATCAGCTGTTATATTCGCTTTTATTAGAGTTAATATCATTCACACAAAAACTCTAGCTCTACTACGCATGCGTCCACCACTCACTTCATATCCAATCCAAATGCCTCTGTGCGAGTATACAACAATCTGTTTTCATTTCCTTTTCCGCGAGTTTAATGCGAAACGAGCATGTTCTCGTAAAATAGTAACACTGAATACTTTCTAAAACTCTTACAAGGCCGAAAAACGCAGTGATTTATAACTTTTTATAGCTTTGCTTTCTATAACACTGTTCATTGCTACAGACTTCCTCTCTAACCTGGATTCCCGATTGCTCAAGTCAAATTCCTGCATGTACATCGCCAGGCTGCACGGCTATGCAGGAATTTCTCGTTGCTCTACAAATCTGTCAACCCTTCTAAAGTCTTGGAAAGTCCCTTTAATGAAAAGGGTTTTGTATTTTGTCCAATGAATCTTTGTACTGTTCTTATGTAAAATCAATTACAAGGCCCCTAGGCTACCTGTTTTATGTTTTTGTTTATCATTAGCTCGTAGATACGGATAAGTGAATAAAAGCAATATAGCCTAAAACGCAAACCGGGTTTCGTCCAAATCGATCCACGTTTCCTAAGTATGCTTGAGGACATTATTGGCAAAGCAAAAAGCACGATTACTTTTTCCACCAGTTTGACACGCAATACGAGGAATGTTTCTACCCCTCAGACTCAAATAATTGAAATGCAATTCTGTTTCTTTCCTTTATATAACTGAAGTATAAGTGCCTTGTACCTTCATAGGAGTGTATTTGGTTTTAAATGTAGTAATCCCATTTCACCCCTTAGAGCCAAGTAATAGAAAAGCAAATGGTTTTCTTTCTAGAATATTGCCTAAGAATAATACCTACCAAATCTCAGCTCTCTAGTTTTTTGTAATTTATATTTCTTGTATACTATCTGGCCTCGCCGCTTATAAATCTATACTAGTATTATAAAAAGGTAAAGTTTGTTTGTTTGTTTTATGTTAGGAGGTAATATCTGGCACTACTGAACCGATTGAAAAAATAGTTTTACTAATAAAAAGCTACACTATCCCTGAGTAACATAGGCTGTAATTCATTTCGATAAAAATCTTTTTTTATTTCAATACTAGCTGACCCGTACGGCGTTGCCCGTGGTTGTTGGTATTTTCAGACTTTTTGACGGAATTGTATTCTTTTTAAGTGTTCTTTGAATACCCGTGCCTATCGTAGTGTGGTCATGAAAAAAGGCTACGCTATTTAGGAAAGCACTGAAAATTGTATTTCTGTAAAATACTATCTAAAATGAAAAAAATTTAAATATATCGTTTTATTTTTTGTTTTTACTAAGTTTGACTTTCACTTAATTTCATTGACAATGTTGCGAGCACCTACGTACCAAATTTCATTCCAATTCGTTCTTATAGGGATTTTTAGTAACTTTGACCCCCCTCCCCAAACCACCCTAAAATTTCTAATTTCTTTTAACCCTTTCTTAGCGAGGGTTTAAATTACCTGGAGGTCGTAGAAAAGATATTTGAATCACTTTGTAACATCCGTGTTAATTTAGGATGTAACAAACTGGTTCAAATAGAGTTTGTAATTTTAAATGTATAGGCCTAATTAGTATAAGATATATATTGTTTAGTATTTAAATATACAATGTACAGTATATATCAAAATAAAGCTACGAATGTGATATTTTAATGGCGTTTAGTTTAATTCAGATGGTTTGTTTAGTTTTCAATTAAATATGTTTAAACTCGTGTATGTTTATGGATTTGCACGGTGTCAAATAATCTGTTTGTTGTTATTATTATTATTGATAGCGAAAATATGTTTTGAAAAGTATTAAAAACTTCATAGTTATGATATATTTTATATAAACAATATAAGCAGCATATCTTTAAGTAGGCCTATATAGATATTTAATAACCAATGTTTGAGTTGAATTATAATTCTGTAAGCATTTTTATTTGTGTTTGTTTATAGTTTTTCAATCTAACCTTAAAAAGCTGTTGGTTTAAAGTGATTATAAATTTGCTAAGTAATGTTGCCATGGTAATACATTTAAAAAAACATAAGCTTTTTATACGAACAGCTGTTTTTGTGAGCTATGGTTTTGAGTTCATACAATAAATGCTGTTCAGTTTCTTCCAAATTTGAAACTTTTTCGGGAAACTTTTCAAACTTTTCTTTACTTTAAACCTTCTATGAACTACTACAAACATTTTAAGACCAAAAATAGCCAAATCGGTCCAGCCGTTCTCGAGTTTTAGCGAGACTAACGAACAGCAATTCATTTTTATATATATAGATTTGTAAATTTAGTCGTAAAAAATTCTTAGGTTAGACCTAGAATGATAAACCAACACATGTACCACATGTTTATTAACATAGCAACCAATTGAATAAAACAGATAATATAGCTGTTTGCTCCAATATTTCCATTAACAGCTGATTTCAAATTTTTAAGCAATTATTTTTGTATTTCTAGCTTTTAGGTTAGCACTTCAGTGTAGACCTGAGCACTGCTGGTTCTTTTAACCATTATTATAACTGCTGTTATGAAATATAAGAAATAATTTAATTTGAACATTTAACATTATTTGCCATCTTAGTTTAGAGGTTATTATTAATCCTACACCTTTATTATAAATAAAACATAACATATGTTTTTAGAAGGTTCCATTGGGGGTGGGCGTGCGTAGCACGCAGGGGTCTCCCCTAGTAGTAAATAAAATTACTATCGGGTATATATTGTGCCTTCCTGTATCTTTTTTACACGCAATTTAAAAAAAAAACTATTTAAAAATCGAGTTCTACAGCCAAAAATGCACAGTGAGTTTCGCCCAAGTCAATCTATTTATCCCTTTTAGACCTACGTAAATTATTAGCTGTGCACCAGTTTGTTACTCATAACTGCCGAACTAACATAACAATTACAAATCAGATATTGAGGTGTATTCTAACATTTATGAGTACATTTCCACATTACTGAATACTGTTTTAATATATATTTAACGGTTAAATCAGCGTAAACACAGACGATGTTGTCAAAGTGTTAAGCTTTTGACTGAACTCAATTATTTTATTTATAACTAGGGGCTCTGCCCCTGGACGCTCAGCGTCCCAACCCCGGTTCGGCCTTCGGCCTCAGATGGCTGCTTCGCTTCGCTCGCATTTGGAAAATTCGATAAAGAATCTCGTTAATCTTTGGCTCGTTTGTACATAGGTGACCGAGCATAAATCAGCTGTTTTATTTGGCAGCTGACTCAAACTCTTTAAACATTATCTCCATAAGATTAACATGGGAAATTTGAAGGATTCTATACCGGAGCTCCTTCTCGGGTGAATAGCGGCTGAACGGATGATAATATATAAGACTTGACATATCTGTGAATGATTATGTTCAGTTTTTGATCCAAATTAGCTGTTTTATATATAATAGGTTTGTAACAACCAATGTTTGAATTGAATTAAAATATAGTTAGCATTTTTCGTTTTTTTGTTTGTGTTTGTTTTTAGTTTGTCAATGTAACCTCAAAAAGGTAATACTCTTCAAATTTTCTAAGTAATGTTGCTATGGTAATGAAAGTAAACAAACATGATGTGTTGCTAAGTTTTTTATACGAACAGCTGTTTTTGTGCCCCTGATAAAATCAATAGAAATCTTTCTTCCATAAAATTAACATTGAAACTTTGAGGGCCACTGGGGCGTAGCCCTAATGTCCTAGGACTTCGTTAAATGGCCTAAAACCTTCCCAGGGTTAACCTGTGTTACTATGCAAAATTTCAAAGCAATCGGATGGACGGTATACGAACGTAAAGTGGACAAAGAACCAAAAAACAACCCCCCATAAGGAATACACAGCAGAAATTTGCATTTGATTATAACGTTTGTAAGGCGAAAGATACATGATTTGTAATGCTTGATGACATATCTGTGAATGATTACCTGCAATTTTAAAAAAAATAAGGAAATCGGTCGGATAGAATGGCCGTACTGACTGCCACAAGTTTTCATAAATTCTTTTAATATATAGATGGTCGCGTGTCACGTCCGTTTTTTACATTTTTACTTTCTCACTATACTATAAGTATAGAGAAAGTATAGTGATCGCAAAAAAAAATCGATGTTGAAATTTTTGGAAATATCCGTATTGGGGGCCCCCTGAGTCCAGAAAAGTGGTTTTTACAAAATGTCTGTCTGTATGTATACAAAGCTAGAGCGAACACTATTCGATTGATTTCAAACAAATTTGCACCAAACATGTCCAGTAGGCCTGTATAGATGCACGAAAAATGGTTTTGAAACATTTTGAAAAACAACCCACTTTTTGACAAAAAAAACCCCAAAAAATCAGTTATTATTTTTTTATAAAACGGCTCTAACGAGTTTGATAAAATTTGGCTTATTTGTAGCCCTTAATGTACCCTATCATATGCAAAAAAAGAGGCTCTGCGTCGGACCAGACGGTGGAAGTTATACTTATTTGGCCATTCGTATATTCGTATACTTTCCTATAATTTTGGGAAAAAAATCCCAGCCGGGGATCGAACCAGCGTGGAAGTCGAGTGCGTTAACCACTCACCCACCGAGACTCTTGAGGTATCTCTTGTAGAGAAAAGGTATACAAAGGCATTTTCCGGATTTTACTCCTAACGCGTGACGCGGTTATTCGACCGACCCCCATACCGATTACAACCTGCGCAAAGAAGTATAACTTCAAAAACAGCATCTGTCTAAAAATGTTCGTTTAGCTAATAATAATAACTGATTTTTGGGGTTTTTTTAGCCATAAAGGAGGTTGTTTTTCAAAAATGTTCAAAACCTTTTTTCGTACATCCATATAGGACGTAATCGACGTGTTTGGTGCAAATTTGTTCAAAATCGATCCAGTAGTTTTTTCTCTAGATAATAATAATAATATTTAGTTAATCTCCTACTTTAATAAATCACCTCTCCTACCCCTCCTACAATTATGAAGTCACATTGAATCTGTTTAATCAAAATATGTTTGTGAGAAATTATGTGCCAGCTCCTGGTACCGTTTTTAAATATAAATTGTAAATATTTCCGGGATAAAAAGTAGCCTAGATTAATCTCTGAAAACTCCTCTACATGCAAATGAAAGTTTCGTCAAAGTTGCAGCCATTCAGGAGATTATACCGGACAAACAGACAGAAAGGAAAAATGGATGTTTAGGGTTTTTAAAGTGGGAATAACCATATGAGCATAGAACAAAGTATTTATTTTGAAGTCACAGACGGACACTACAATTTTATTTATATGTACAGGTAAAAATTTATTTTAAAATTTATATTTTCGAACATGTCATTGGATTTTTATATCTGTCAGTTGTGGAGTTATGTTGAGAGGGCCGCAAAACAAATATTCAGCGAGTGCTATGCATTTTTATCCCTTAAAGCACTTTAATCCGATATGCCACAACAAGTAGCCTCATATTTAGAAATTATAAATACCCCAACATTTTTTATTTTGAAGATAGTACATTTTTTAAATTTAAATTTCAAACTATTACAAAAACAACTTTAGGTGAATAATTTAAAAGTCCTAAAAGGGGATGGTTCTACTTCTATACTATGGAACAATGTTTAGTTTTGCCTGTATAAAATATTTTCCTCAATCTTGAAAACTACGGGTTTGACTCTAACAACGTCCCTTTTCTATTGTTTTTACATATGGTCTTTCCTAGAGGCGTTACAGGTGTTTTACAAACAAAATAGTTTTTCCCATATCGGAAGGCTTATGAGCACCAAGCTTGGTTGAAATTGGTCCAGATAGGATGTAGTAATACACTTATAAATACATAATCTGTTTAACATAATGTAAAAAAAGCTGTTGGTTGTGAATTATTATTACCATTATTTGCTAACTTAGTTGCTATGGTAACGAATGTAAATGCATTCAAGAAACGTGTTGGTACAGTATAGGTTTAACATGAAATTGTGTTATCAGCTGTTGATCCGAATCAGCTGTTTTATCTGTTATATGGCTGGGAGTGAAACCGCAGTTTTTCGCAATTATTAAGCTTTTAAATCTAAATTTTGCAAATTCCCTTTTTGGTAAGCGTCTATGAACCCAAAAGAATATACTCTACCTTCAAAGTTTCGAATTTTTACTTTCTCCCCCTATGCCATAATATATGGAGTTCATAAAAATTTTCGAGTTTGAGTCTTTGGTAGAAATATCCGTTTTGGGTGGAAATATCCGTTTTGGGTCCCCCAGAACCTAATAAAGTGGTTTTCGGAGTGATGTCTGTGTGTCTGTGTGTGGGTGTGTCTGTGTGGGTGTGTCTGTGGGGGTGTGTGCGTGTGTGTGGGGGTGTGTGTGTGTGTGTGTGTGTGTGTGTGTGTGTGTGTGTGTGTGTGTGGATGTTATCAGACCTAGAGCCTAAACCAGTCGTCCGACTTTGATGAAATTTGGTATGGAGGTACTAATCCACGGTATCTTCAGGCGACTTTTTCATTTTTGTTAATTTTTTATTTTTAAGGGTAATTTTCCCATAAAAACCCTTAAAATAACGGAAAAATCTACTTTTCTCAAAAACGGCTCTAACGATTTTTATTAAAATTTTATAGTTTATTAAAGACCTAAAGTACTATAAGCTATACAATTTTAAACAAAATCGTTCGAGCCGTTTTTGAGAAAAGTTGGTTTTACGTTATTTTATGGATTTCTATGAGAAAATTACTCTTAAAAAAAATGGTATTTTGAATTATTATTCTACTGATGAAAATGTAGAGTATGTTATAGTACTTTGAGGGAAAAAGTATGTGTCAGTTTCCTGAATTCAGAATATTCAGTAAGTTTTGCTCTTCGTTAATCCTAATAAGAGGTGACAATTTTTAAACAATTTAATACAATTTTTCGTTTGTCAGTTTTTAAAGAGTACTTAAGCCTAAATTCGAAAACAAACATGGCATGCTGAAATAAATATTGTTCTGAATTGCAGCATGAAATACACCAGCTGACAAGATAATTAATGTTACAAGTTTCACTTACTGGAGAGCTTTTAAATTATAATATAATTGATTTACATTTTTGTTTGCACTAAGGCCGTTTCGACTTTTTGTTCAGCCATGATCAACTACACAGTCAAATAAAATGACAAAGACCAGTCTCCAACAGTTTGTTACTTAATAATAAGCAGAGTGTTATATATACAAATATTATAAAGAGGTAAAATTTGAATTTGTATGCATGAAAGGGAAATCTCTGGAACTACTGAACCGATTGAAAGAAATCATTGCATTAATAAAAAGCTACACTATCACTGAGTAACATATGCTATAATTTATTTTGATTTAAGGGTTGAAACAAAAAAAAATCTTTATTTTTAAAGCAAACCTAATTATTTTATGTTTTATAATATGAGTGTTGGTTTTAGTGACTTTTCTATAAGTTTTGGCCCCCCACCCCCCTCTGAAGTATATATATAGGGGTAGTGAGTACTGACTAAGCAATGAACAAGTGAACACGTGTGTCCATCTTATATGAAATTATTAACATTGCGTATATTTTAAATGTAGTTTTGTGTTTCAAAGTGTTGTGATGTATGTTAATGTGTTGTGTTTTGTGTAATTTTAAAGTTGACGAGCATTTAAATTAAATGCTATAACATAACAAGTTTCGGTTTGACAATGCTTGAATAGAATAGGCGAAACGGTCGTCACCGATTAATAAACAGCGTTTACTGGACTGCGAGCAGTTGTATAAATAAGGTATTTATTTAATTATAAGTATAAAAAATTAATTGTTATACTTTCCTTAAACGTGGAGATCAGAAAATGTTTACAAATATTTCTTACAAGATACATGGAAAAAGTAAAACAGAATTTGTATTTTGCTGTTAAGAGGTGAAAATGTGATAACAACCCCTAAAACAAGAACAATTAAATTGTTATATTTTCCTAGAGAGCTGAATGTTTGTAGAATCTGAAAATTGTGTTCTAAACAAAACGGGCATGCATAGTCAAAACAATGCAGTTTTACTTGAACAAGTACCGATTTTTGAAACAAATCTTAGATAGTTAGATTTGTTAGATAGTTAGATATCTTAGATAGTTATTAATCGAAGAACTTGGTAGTAAACAAATGTAAATATGCACTATGTTGCCCTTAGTACCGAGTAGTTAGGTTACCAGCTACTATATAGATAAATAGGGCTCGGAGAGATCCTTCGGATTGTTTAAAACAAGCTTTGAGTGCCCTAACCTAATAGAACTATCCTAATCGTTAAACTGACTGCTTAAGTACTAACAAAACTATAAAGATGACTATAATATTATACTTAACCAAAGAATTCCCGTCCGCCATTTCGGAACTGTGCACGGGAAAACTACGCAAATATTATTTTAGTTATTACACACGCGACACTATCATAAAACACTAAACTTAATTTCACAAAAATCCGCTCAGCGTTATTGTCACCTTGGTAACGTGTACTATAAACTTCGCGATTCTACTCGGGCTATCTCGGATGAAATCGTGTAAAGTCGGTTAAACATCGCCCGTTCGATCATGCACGATGCCTCGTTTTTGTATCCGTCGGAATGTTTTGCTATAACGGCTCGTCGACGATAAGGGAAGTTAGTCCATTCTAATGCACTACGCATGCTCAATGGATACGATTATCTTTTCAAAAAAATGATAGTTTTGAAGTAAGAGTGTAAAAAGTACTGAGATGTAACAACGTCGCCAGAGATATACAATCAAAATGAATCTGCGTGCCAACCTAATTACAACTTTTAGCACAACATGGAGCATTAACTACTCTTTTGGAAAGTCTGAATTATGGTAATATTAGTCTACTTCGAAAATCCTCAGCTTTGAATTCCACAAATGCAGACAGGTTCCAGCACTTGTCAATCGATACAACAAAAATGTATTATGATCAACTTAAACTTACGTCAGCAGTTCAGCTGCGTGTTCGAGTTATTAGCGAATTTAAAAAGGAAAAATGAGCTATTGCAGTGGCCCTTACGGTAAGACCCAAGGTCGGCAGTAGCAAATAGGTCTCCAGAACACGTTTTGGGGTGTCATTAAAAATCATATTATATATGTGTTCGCACTCTAGCGGCCGAATTTTAAGTCCGATTTCGTCCAAAGCTGGTACACATGTTGGTTGTCGACGTCGCTCGGAGGAGTTCGTTAGCAAAAAAAATCCAACAACCGGAAGCACATATTTTGACCGGAAATAACTATTTCTTAGATTTTTCCTAAAAGAAAAAAGATTTTACAGATGTTTCTACAAATATAAATGTAGGATGTTATTCTGCACATTTTGTTTTTTATAGCTCACTTGGTTCCCCCAAAATCGATCAAAACTAAAAATACCATAAAGTACCCGGATCAAATCCATGTGGTGGAGTCTACCGTGGGGTTTTCGTGCGAAGCACGCAATGCATTTTGTATTGAAAATACTCCCGATACGCTGAATGGCGTGCGAAGCACGCAATGCTTTGTGTATTGGAGACACTTCCAATATGCGGAATGGCGTGCGAAGCATTTTGCAGCTATTCAGCACCGTCGTGAATAGACCTATTTCGTAAATTGTTAGTTGAAACCCTAAAACATAGGCCTATAAACTTAAATTTGGAATTTGCTCAACTCACGTCAGCGGTTCATTATTTAAAACTTCAATTAATTTACTTTTGTGCTACATATTGCAAAGCTTGGACTAACTCCTGAAAATGTAAGTATAATCTTTTCATAATAAAAAGGACTAAAATACCCATTATTTAGGACGCGACAGCGTTCAAACTAGCCAACACATAAGACCAATAGAGGGGGCGTATGCACTAGTATAGCGTTACAGCAGGTGAAGCAAAGTC